>CM049371.1:34451626-34846626 GCA_026937815.1 Etheostoma perlongum
ACCTTCATACTCTGCTTCTGACTGGCTAGTAGTCCTTACCTAGGTACTGTCAGGACCCTCATCCTTACCTGCTTCTGACTGGCTGGCTAGTCCTTACCTAGGTACTGTCAGGACCCTCATACTCTGCTTCTGACTGGCTAGTAGTCCTTACCTAGGTACTGTCAGGACCTTCATACTCTGCTTCTGACTGGCTAGTAGTCCTTACCTAGGTACTGTCAGGACCTTCATACTCTGCTTCTGACTGGCTAGTAGTCCTTACCTAGGTACTGTCAGGGCCCTCATACTCTGCTTCTGACTGGCTAGTAGTCCTTACCTAGGTACTGTCAGGGCCCTCATACTCTGCTTCTGACTGGCTAGTAGTCCTTACCTAGGTACTGTCAGGGCCCTCATACTCTTCTTCTGACTGGCTTCTGACATTCAACTCCCAACAAAGATGGAACAGAAGTGAGATAGCTCACTATGTAGCTAAAACAGAGAGCTCAACACACAGGGTGAAAAGAGGAGCTACAGCAATGTGCTGTACAACAAATATAGATGGTGTTTTTTTTAAAACTAAACCATGTAAACCTATTCTGGTACAACATCTAAATACAATTATGAACATGAAAATGAGCATAATATGAACATTTTAATGAGCTACAGTATGATTATTACTCTGTTGAGCTCTACTACAACCCACAGTTAAGAATTAGAAAGTAGGTCATAAAGGTGTAGATACTGTATGTGCTGTATGGAAAGGAACCCAACAGACTGATGACATCACCTTTTAAATTCCAAAACTGTTCTGACTTTGTCAAAACAACCAAAACAACTTAACAACTGAGTCACCTGCAGGCGGTAGATTATTTTTGTGAGTGCTGCTTTCTTTTTGTTTTGTAGGGTTAGGGCAACATTTTTGTTATGAGTAATGCCATCCATAGCTTTAAAAGTCAAGCAAAACAGAATTTCAGCACTTCACATAACGAGTTGTCTCGTATTGTCTTGGTCTTTTTAGTCTCTGTGAAAAAGTACAAGTTTTCTTTTTTCCCACAAAGTAATCAGAGGGGACCGAGGACACACAGATGCCCCAGTGTGAACTCCCTACTCACTATTCAGCAGAAAATGAGTTCAAGTAAAACAGACATTTGACGTCCATATATAGTAAAAAGATAAACACAAGCAGAAGCTATAAAAGAAAAAAAGATGTGCCTCAGTTGGCTGCACATCAGCATGTTGACATTTGTAGTTCAAACCAGCAGGACTGTGACTATTGGAGACTGTCCCCACAAGAAAGCATCGGCCCAAAAATGTTGGTGCGTTGCTCCACGTCTGGTCACGATACCGCCACCAGTGCCAACCATGTCGAACAGCAACCCTCGCTGACATTGCACTGAGGTCGATGTCAACTATAAAATCCCACCTTGGCAGCATTCAAAACACTACACTTCCATAGTACGGCTTACATGAAAAAGTAAAAGAAAGAAAAAGTAAAAGTTTTAGTTGGATGTCTTATTTTAAAAACTTCTGCCCACTAACACAATGACAACCAATACACGCCTACACATCCTGTTGTGGTCCTCAAGAACTCCTTTGTCCCTCATGCCATCAGACGCTACAACTCCTCACTTGGGGGGGGGCAGGTATGAGGACTGTACAGAACAGGAAGGAAGAAAAGCCACTCTTTCACTGTGTAAATAATTAGTTTATAATCTACTCACTTATATACCTGGGCATTATCTGCTCTTATGCTAAAGGTCTTTTTTATAGCTAAAAGTTTATTGTTATTTTTTTCTATACTGTATTTTTTATATTTATTTATTTATTTATTTTCTATTGCAGTGTTTTGGAAGCTGTTGAAATCTGCTGCTGGAAATTCAATTTCCTTGCGTTTGTCATCCCAAAAGGATCAAAAATAAGAAAACTAAGTCTATGTCTACATGCCAGCATCCATATCAAACATCAATATTGTGTAGATAATCTAATATTTTGCCGACCAAACTTTGTGAATATTTGGATTGAATATTTGGTTTGTCAGTGCTTTTTTTCCTTTTGTCCTCTCCCATCAGTTTGCAGTTTGTTTTCTGTCATCAGCAGGTTTTCTATGATCCATGGCAAACTGCATCTGTGCCCCCTATGCAGACGGTGACAATGCTGTGGATATTTGGACAGAATGGGCAATCACCACTCACAAGGTCTTAGCTAGGCCGGGGGCTGATTATGTACAGTATATCACAGTAAAAGAGCATGTAAAAGAAAATGATGAGGATGAGAGAGAGAGAGAGGAAGAAATGTATAAAGGATTTTAAAGACTCATTTGTCTGGCTCCTTAATGAGAGGAAGCGGAACAAAGACCCCGGCTAATATTCCAAGGGGTCTAATTAAAATTAGGTGTGATCCGATGGAGGAAAGAGCCACAGAGGTGATTTTAGTCACAGCCCAAAAGAGACTAGCTAATTAGGGAGAGTGATGGCCTTTACTTGGAAACCACTGGAGAGTAGCAGGGTACACACATTGTCCACGTCCCTTTGGCCTGCCATGGAGATTGCTGCCATACTCTTTGCTACAACCAGGGCAGAGAAAAGAGGACACTACAGGGGAATGACACGAGAACACCGGGCAACAACAGGGTCGGTGCAGCCGCACGGTGGCTGTGGACTGTGATTGGACAGCAGAGACCGATTCTATCCTTGCCATTTCTCATTTTCACACACGACCAGCTGCTCTATTTCTGCTCTCCCTTGTCCATGTTTTCCAAGTTTTATTTTCAAACTGTGGGATGGATGTAGTCTTCAACTCTAGTTAAAGAAATAAAAATAAAAAAAGGTTCCCTAGCTGCACAAACAAGTCCAAGATATCACTCTCCTACCCATTGCTTTGAGAAAATAACACTGACCGCTAAAAATAAATGAATTTAGATTCATCCTCGCCAAATTTCGGCGTAATTTCATTTCAGTGTTCAATCAAGGAACCCATTCAAGCTGTTTGAGCCACGTCACTCTTAATTATGAAAAAACATCAATAGCTATTTGTCGATGTTAGCATTATGTATATGAGGTTCGGGGTTTTCTTTGATTTGTCCCAACAGCTTGTACATGTTCATCTTACCTTTGACATTGAGGGAATGCCGTTGTGTTGTTCTTTATGAGACTGTGATAGCACGTGCCCTAATCTTAATTGATGGCGCTGTGGCTCATCTGCTAAAAGCAGCCTATATTCATCTGCTCGGACTGTATATGTGCACTAATAGCAATTGCTTTCTGCTGCCTGTCCTTGGGAAACTGCCAGGAAGACTGCAAGGAGGAAAGAAACATCATCCTGATGTCTCAACGCCATAGCACAGTAAATCATTCTGGTCATGGTATAAGCACAGACTAACACTGCACATGTACAAGCAAACACACACACACACAGTCTGGTGCAGCAAGTTTCATTTAAAACAGAAGAGGTTTAAACATGAGTTCTTGCAGTCAGGAATGAGAAGCTGAGGCGCATAATGTGAATATGAGAAAGACCTTAGCTCCAATATGAACAATTACTTTTCACAACACAGGCATGGAATTGGAAAATGAAGCGGATGAAATGTCTGTGTGTCTGAAAATAGACTCCTTGGCTCGCTGTTAGGTATATACAGGAGGATGTGTTGGCGAGCTAACTCATAGCAGGACAAAGTGCAGTCTGGTGTGTGTCCATTTTATGTCCAACAACATGGATATAAAATGATGAATACATTCTCAGAGTTTAAATAATATACTATATATATTATGGTATCACACTCATAGTTGTAGAAGACATGTCTGCTGGTTTTTACTGTTGATAATTTCTTACAAAGTAAAAAAATGTAAATGGTGAGTAGTTTTTTTAACTTCACGCCATGGTCTGCTTTGTGTGCATTAGACCGGTCCTACCAGACTCTGGTCCATTAGCCTGGTCCTAGCAGACTCTGGCCCGTTAGCCTGGTCCTACCATACTCTGGTCCATTAGCCTGGTCCTACAAGACTCTGGTAGACTAGCCTGGTCCTACCAGACTCTAGTCCATTAGACTGGTCCTACCAGACTCTGGTCCATTAGCCTGGTCCTACAAGACTCTGGTAGACTAGCCTGGTCCTACCAGACTCTAGTCCATTAGCTTGGTCCTACCAGACTCTGGTCCATTAGCCTGGTCCTACCAGACTCTGGTACATTAGCCCGGTCCTACCAGACTCTGGTCCATTAGCCTGACCCTACCAGACTCTGGTCCATTTCATTTGTTCAGTGTATGAGCTATGAGCTTTCCTTAGTATGTGCCATTTCTGAGTCTGTAGCTAGTGAGAAGGAGAGAGGGGGGGCAAGGTAGAGTCTGGGGGTGTGGCCTTGACCAACTGCCACTTTGCTGCCACACCTATCACCATTTCTAGACCCTGGGGGACCATAGGCAGACTGGGGGAATGCATATTTATGTTAAAAAACCTCATAAAGTGAGATTTTCATAACCATGGCATGAAAAAGCATTAACTGTAACATTGTTACTTCATCAAAAAATGATTACGTCTACAGACATTGAGGTCAAAACATTTATTTTTAAGCTTGTTTGTATTCTGCAGTGCAGTGCAGACTTGCACCCTGACAGGGGTTCATTTGTATCTGGTGACTTAAAACCTGCAGGAGTGCGCTCTTTGTTTAAAGGCTCCGTGTACTGTGTTCCTCTCTGAAGCCACTCATGTGGGATGGGATGTGCCCAGTGGCTGGGATCTGACAGGCTACGGGTGCCACGGCAGGTTTACACAGACCTCCAATGAGAAATTGATCTGACAACCATTCAAGGGTAAATCATTTCCACAAGTTAATTACTTTGGAAGAAAAAAAGGAACACGGTGGAACTCTGAGGCCTCTGTGCTCTGAGTGTGAGAGTCAGTTGCTTACCGAGGGAACACCCCCCACTTACCGACGGATGGATCACACCCACTGATCCGTGTTTGCTGCTGTTTATGGATTAGTCTAACTTTAAAAACTCCAAGGCACTGCATTCAGGGGCATGGTACAATCCCATAATGCATTATCAGAGATGCAAAGTTACATTTTTTCACTATTACTTTTTGCAATTTTTGCATTTTACATCCTACTCCTTGTGTACTTTTCTTGATATTATGGCTTATTTTGTATATTTTTTTATGTGTATTTTGTTATGTGCCTATGTGCATATTTTGTCTCTATTGTACAGTATGTTACTACTACATGTATATTTGTTGAATGTATACAGAGTTAACAGCTAACAAAGTAAAAAATGCTTGTGTATGACAGTATACTTGGCCAATAAAACTGATTCGGATTCTGATTATAATTACTCACATTATTATAATTGAGTACTTTGATTTTTAAATAAGTACCTTTACTGTTATTTAAGTATGTTTTGTTTGAAGTATTGTCCTCTGCTACTTTTGAATTCAAATTTCTGTCTGAGTATTAAAAAGTTAATCAAAAATAATTAAATAGGCATAATAAGTATAAATAAAGTATAACATATATATACATATAAAAACATATATCTCCCTCTGGCTGTTAAAAAATAACTAAGTAACTTTTACTCAGAATAAATGATTCTTTGTACTTGAGTAGATTTTTATTCCATTATTTTTACTAGGTTTATCAAAGTAATAGTACTTTTACTTAAGTCAAATATGTTCGTCCTCTCCCACCTTTGTGCATTATTTAAAGTCCACCATCTGATTGTATTTATGAATGCATCTAAATGATATCCAACTCCTCCTTTTCTTTTCATCATAACGTTTTACACCATGTAACATCTTTCCCTTTTAGCCGGACAATTTACACATTGTCTATAATTAGATGTGTGCATTTTAATAAAACCATGGGTGAACTCCAATCTCCTCTAAGTGACTTTAATCTGCTCATATTAGTCAATTTATGCCACGCTGGAGCATAATGCCATGAGAAGGGATGCATTTTTATGGATAAGTAGTCAATAACATCAGCATGTTACTGCCGTAGTGCTCCTTGGCTGGGAGCCAACCTGTTAATACCATTACAACAATACTGGTAAAAGGCCTGTTGGCTTTGCAAATTGAGCCACTGTAGACTCGCTGCGATCTGATTGGATTTCCCCCCAGTCCTGTGGCTGGGAACATGTGTTTCTGCCATCCCCAGAGCGGCTGTCAGTTTCCTGACGCCGATGTTTTCTCTCCACCGGTGGAAGGACAGAACACAGAGAGAGAGAGAGAAGCACCCGTGGCTATTTACCAAACATTCATTGTTTTATCTGCGCAAGACAGTCAGAGGCCTATCGCAGTCCTACCCACCTCTCATTAATCAGTGACAAAGCCTTATTTAAGTGTTTGTTGTCCTGACCTATTCATGACTGACGTTGGCATTTAAGAAATACCAGCAAAAGTCACAGCGGTATGGCCAGGCTGGGTGGGGCGGGAGGGTCCGCGCGTAGCATTTTAGTCGAAAGCAGAGCCATTAATATGTTTCTCCTGAGAAGAAGCTGTCGGCTCGGCGACATGCCCCCCCTTTTCAGACTCATCGGTCAGCGGGGCGGGGGGAGGGACTTCACTCCGGGTTGATGAGCTCAACAGGCGATCACCTTTTATAATGAGAAGGACTGAGAGATAGCAAGGGGGGCAGAGACGCAGAGACAGGGTGAATCAGCTGTTTGGAGAGATAGAAGATGGAATAGGGGAGCTTCAAATAAGAGTCAATGAGACATGCAGAGTGGACAATGAGTCACCTGGTCACAAAAGCACGCAGGAAGAGGAATCAGTTGGGAAGAAGAGAAGCAGAGAGGAGCCATGAAAGAAAGGTTCAACTACAGGGAAATGCACACTCTTTTATCTACAGTTTATCAGTCCTGGTGTGGCAACGTATTCTCAGTCCCATCGCGTCTTTGGCGTTTGCTACTAATGCAAAAAGTCTCCTTCAGCATCATATTCAGACACGCTTGCTCGAGACTTGGCGTCAATTTATGACGCTCTGGGTGTTGGACCGACATGCAGCACAAGAACGGGACAGTCACATTCTCCCTCCCATCTCGTGAAATTTTGAAGTGTATAGTCTTTTATCAACTCCTACATTCGGCTAATGCTGTGGGATCCGGGGAGAACTTGCTTGGACGCGTGTTCTGCGTGCCGTTAATCAATGTCCACACGTACTGGCTGCATTTCGGTGCTGTGACCCATTTATTTTCCTTTTGTCAAACCGTTCAAACCTTAACACCACTGACCCGACTGACACCACTGACACACTTGACACGGTGAAAAGCTGTCTGCTTTCCCGGTTTCTCCACCCACCTGTGTACCCGAGGCTGATTATCTTTATGCCGTCCCAGGCAGTGTTCCACCCGGTGCTCAACCAGAAAATTGCAGATTATATAAACATAACAAAACAACGTGTTGTAATGGCCCTAACAGGACACATGGTCAGGTGCCGTTGTCGTTGATATTGACGTTAAAAGTCTCCTTTAGTTTCCTTTCCATATAACACGCTTTACCTAATCATGCTTGGTCGGATTATTGGAATCCCTTTTGACGCGCTTGGTCGGGACCATTGGCGTCCCTTTTGACACCCTTGGTCGGGACTATTGGCTTCACTTTTCACGCTGTTAGGTTAAGCGAGTTCTGTGACGCAGTAATAACGGGCGGGTTAAAGAACAAAGTGGCTTCCCTGACTCGGGACGGTTAAGGACACACACAGGTCACAAACCCCGCTCTCCTGGGTGAAAGTCCTGTGTTTGACCCAGCCACCCCCCCCAACCAACCTCTCTACTTGGAATTCCCCCCCTTACAAACTACTCGTTAAACCCCTTCTACATGCTGCTGTCCCCGGTACGTTCTACACACACGGCAAAGGGCGCCTTTTTTGTCGCATTAGACGCTGACAGCCACTGTCCAAACGTTGTAATTTACGCGTTCGGAGAGAGGACGGGTTGGGATTTTCATACAACTCTACCATTGTCGCTCTTAATACTACTCATCTTCCAGCGGCGCGGTTGAGCTGCTGCTCCGCCCGGGGCGTTCCAGACATGATGTTTGTATCTGACGCTGAGAGACACTGACCAAGCGTGGCCTGTGGTCTGTTGATCGTATAATCTGACAGCACCAGGAAGGAACCGAGACTACTCACACACGTTACTGAGGGAAAAAAAGTAAATCTCTCACGTTGATTTGGTAAAGTCAATCAATCATCAACCTAAAATGGAAAAGGCCTTGTGCCCTTTTCAAATTGCGAAAGACTGCAATATAATTAAACAGGCATAATAAGTTTAAATAAGATATGGAAAGTGCATAAATATATATAAAAAATATACCCCCCTCACTCCCCATCGCTGTTAAAAAGGAACTAGGAGACCTTTCCTCTGAGCAATTTTTAAAAGAGCTTATTTTAACTTTTGACTGACAAAGGTTTATCAAATACTGGGGTTTATCTAATACTTATAGATAGATAGATAGATAGATAGATAGATAGATAGATATACAATAAATAGATAGATAGATAGATAGATAGATAGATAGATAGATAAATAGATAGATAAAATAGATAGATAGATATACAGATAGATAGATAGATATACAACAGATAGATAAATAGATAGATAGATAAAATAGATAGATAGATAGATGATAGATACACAGATGGATAGATACAGTAGATAGTATACAATAAATAGGATAGATAGATAGATTAGATATACAAGGGAGATTTATTTTATACCCAGATAGATGTTTTATATAGATATATAGATGGATAGATATGGATATATAATAAGGGAGATTTATTTTCCCAGCCTGTTTTATATATATATATATATATATATATATATATATATATATATATATATATAGACGGACAAATACATTAACAGATAACATAAAGACAGGTATATAAACACATAGAATTTTCTTTTTCTTTTGTACGCTTCCCACATCTGCTACTACTACTACTCCTATTACTAACAGGATGCGATTATTTGGATTATAATGTGGATGAGGTCGATATTGTGGCGACCAGCGACTGAGCGGAGAAGTGGAAGCCCGCCATGCATTTAGTGGACAAAGTGGTCAGCCTCTCATAACTTCCTCTCATGACTCCTGTACGGCTGCACATCAGTCAGCCGGGCTTCATCATTAACACGTTCTCTGTCAAGGCTTTATCACAGGTCAAGTTCAATGGCGCTCCCGGCAAAGAAAAGCACTTCATAACTCAGCCGCTTCATAAGCATGACTGGGTGATTGACAGCAGCATAAATGATGAAGCGACAGCAGAGATAGATGGGAGGGAAGAGGAGAGATGGAGGAATGCAAATAGGCACACAGAAACGAAAAAGGAAAAAGTCCAACCTGAAATATGTTTATATTATGTAAATATATTTTTATAACTGGAAATGGCACATTACAGCAGTGCTTTCCTGTCTACGGTTCGTTTTTGACTGCAGAAAGCCTTCTGCGCTGCTGTTATCACTCTCTCCACCTACATGTACACAGCACAGCACAACCTTTATACTGAGAGCTTGTCAAAAACACATTTCTGGGGGAAAGAAAACTACAATTCCACTGACTGAAGTGGATGTCGACGATGGAGGATGTGAGAAAGTACAACAAATGACTCACTCGCCACTTAGTCCAGTAAGTAATTATTTCCAGAGTAGAGTGGAGGTTTAAGGTGTTCACTCCTCATTCACTAATTCTGCATTTTCTTGCATTCCAACAACTTGTTGTTTGTAAGCTCTCTTTTTAGCTGGAAATATGAAGATCCAACAGAATCCCACAGAACATTTTATTGCACCAGTCTGCTACCCTTTTCACAATTATCTGAATTCAGTTGGCTGCACTGTAAACAGCTACAAGGTAGTAGAAGCTACAGTAAATTCAGTCCAAGGTCTTCACTTTAAATATGAGTTTAAATGACTCTGACATCAGACCCTGCCAGATTCTAAGCATATTTTTTACTCTTTTTGAAAAGCCCCTTCCTCCAAGTGCACCCTCTGGTTGTTCCGTGTGGGGAAGAAAAAGTTAGAACATGAACATTTTCTTGAGTTGAAGTAAGTAAAAAATAAGTTTTTAGAAATATTTAAATATATGTTAAAATATTTGAACAGTATATGTTTTAAAAAGTAGTTCCTCGACTAGAAATACAGTCTGGACGTTTATTTAAAGCAGCTATATTATATAAACCAATATTTTTACATGGCAAAAGGCTAAGCTATTAGCAACATTTTCTCTTAATCTCTGAAACACTTCGCCGTTATTAACATGATTTACTTCAGCCCGTTCTCATGAACCATACGTTCGTAAAGCTACAAAAAGTTCAGCTCTGTAATCCGTGTGATTTTTTTTGTTGCTGCTGTGTGCACCGCATTGACGTAGGGAGGAGGTTGGTGTGGATGGGTGGGCAGTAAATTAAAAATGACTAACTTCCTGTTGGCTTTAGGGTACGCCCCAAACAGGCTTGTTTTGTACGTCCCAGCATGTTACAAAGCGTACCGATTTTTTTTAGTCTACCTGAAATGTAAAGAAGGGGGCTTCAACTTTCTTAAGGGGGTGCTATTGTGTTATTTAAAAAATCAAATGTTTCAGCAGTTCATATGCAGATTTTTGTGAGTTTTTGAGCATCTGAAGTCCCTCAAAAATGTGAGTCACTGGAGAGAATAATAATAAACAAGAAGGTCAACTGAGTTTTTGCTGACTGACAGCTGCTTGGTGATCGGGCCCTAATAATGAGAACAGTTTGTGGAGATGCCTTTTGAAATGTGAAGTGGTCTTGACCGTATCATACAGGACTTCAACTGGCTTGATGATTTCTTGCTTTAGGCCCCAGTTCGTCAAATCGAATCTTCAGTCATCAGCCTTCCATTGATGCTCTCAAAACAGTTCATGGTCAAACATGAAAGCCAATGAATGGAATCCATGCTAATAGATACAGTGGCTCTTATAGCACTACCAGCAAAAAGTGTTTTTCACACTTGACTGCTCCATTCATCTTGACTGCTCCATTCAAATTGTAGAAATGTTAAGGCACTCACTATTCATAGTTAACTATTGAATGGTTCTTTAAATCTTCTATGGATGGAAATTATGATAGCGATCAGAAGAAAAAAAGTCCACTTACAGTGTAACCATGACATCCTCAACTTAAACATTAACCACATAATGCACCTTTAGCTGCCAACCCTCGGACCAAACCCACCCTATCCCAGCCCCTTCTAAACCCTGCTATTTCTCTCCTAAACCAATAATCCAGCCCCCTCCCTGTTGGGTCCACTGTCTTTCTTTTTTCCCACGGATTGCTACATCCCATGTTGGTATTTGGAAACCCTGCTTGTCATCTAAGACCTATCTGAGCAAGGCGAGTCTTCATGCCAGAAGTGATTATTAAAAGATGGGGGAGATGGAAGGGGGAGGGGGGGTGCAATGAGAAAGATGGGTTGGAAAGAGAGAGAGAGAGACCACTAGTGTCAAGCAGGGCCGAGTCTCCTGATTGAAAGAGGGATTTTCACATTATGATTCTGCAACAGTGTGTTGCATACTTCAAAGACCTTATTACAACGGCCTATTAGCATTCATCCTGCCATTCACATGGTGAGCCCAACACCTGCATGGGAAACAGGGGCAGGATTTGCGGTGAGGAGGCCTAGCCGAGGATCACAGCGTTTGGGCTGCTGTCTCGGGGGGGGGGATACTTTTCAGAGCGGGGAGTCATAGGACATGAATTTTGATTTATGCACTGTCTAAATTTTGAAAAAGAGAAGGCAACACATTTATAAGAACCTTGGTGTTTATCCTTTGCGTCAGCATGTGTCTTTGTTCTCCTATAAATTCCATAAATGAAGCACTTCTTAATGTCTTGCCTAATTCTTTATTTTTTTACTGACGATTCCAAAAAATAAAATAAACCAAACAAAAGTGTTTTAGTCCGACTGAAGTATTTAGCAAATTCCATCCTGTCTTGGGCACTTAAGCCAATTTTTTCCTAGTGAAATCTTTAAAAATGGGTCACAAATATTGGTTCATATTTTGAAGAAGGCTATGCAATTTTCAAAAACAGATGGGCACTGTAATCTTCAGCAAACGATACTCAGACAGACGTAAATTGAGCATTTGCTGTGGAGTATGTTCTCCAGTGGATTAAAACACATTTGGTGCTTTAGTGATTATGAACCGCCAGCATGGCTCTAATTTATGTATTTTATTTTTTTTAAATAGCAGCCCTATCTACCAATAATTATACTCTTATACAATCAAACTGCATTCTCAATTACATTTAGAGAGAAACCTGTTTTGTCCCTGATTAACTTCATCTTTGATTTGGCCATTCACAAACAGTGTTGGGCAATTTACTTTTAAAAAGTAATAAGTTACTAGTTACTTCTTCCAAAAGTAACTAGTTACCTTAGAAAGTAACTATTGCGTTACTTTCAAGTAATTTTTTAAATGCTCAAAATGTTGCATGTTCAATTTTTTTATGATACATCTGAATAATATAATGAAAATGTATTAATACAATTCATTATTAACAGAAACCATGAATACAAATCTAAACTATTTTAATGTTGCTGTGGGACAAAGTGAGTCAATCAAATGCCATGTACTGTACGTATATATTATGTTTAAATAGTGGATCGTAGATGTGTTATGTAATGTGTTATGTAATAGATATGTTAAGATGTGTGTAACTTTAAATAAAAAGCAAAGTCGCTGTATATAGAAGCCAATGCGATTTATTTCTAAAGTCATTTATGTGGAATGTTTCTGTGTGACGTCTATTCTTTAACACTGTCTGCTACTTCTCTTACTTGAGTTGTATACATATCAATGGATTATGTCTATTTTCCACTAGCCGTAGGATATAGTTTATTCACTTAAGCATGCTCAAGTCGCCAATGAAGGGCGTTTGATGCAACTGCTCTCTCTTGCTACACCCCACAAGCTGTTTGCTATGGTTCATTAGCTTTCTGTTGAGTTGACTGCTAACACTTGATATTGTTGCAGGCTGTTCATTCCACACATTTCCAAGTGCTGCCCACTAACACAGCACGATTGGAGGAAGAGAGTGCCTGCCATTATAATGGGACAAATGTTTTTGCAAAAGTGCCAACGGAGCCAACAGTTCATCATTTAGACGGAAAAAGGTGGTGTGCCATTAACAAGGTTTTTTTCTTTGTTTGGTTAATATATTTTTCTGGTCAACAATGAGAAAAAGAAGTACTCTTGAAACATTATTTAAAAAAATCAAGTATATCCTTTTCTAGCTGCATGAAAAAACCTCTTTTTTAGTATGCGTGAGATAATGAAGTGTGTGCTGAAGAGCCGCTACTGTGGTCACACACAGATTAGTAACATGCTCACACATAGAACATGAAGCAGACTGCTAACTAAAATAATTTAGATCTTTGAAATTGTAACTTTAACATTAATTCATATTAGTATGTATTGACTGTGCTGGAGTAAAAAAAAAATATCTTGGTTGCAAAGGATAATCCAGATATCTTGCTAGGATTATATTACCTATTTCTTTTTTGGGGAAAAAAAGTAGTCCCAGTGAAAACTGTCTGCAGCGAGGTCCGTGGGTTATGCCCACTGGAACTGGGGACATTGTTTCTGGAAAGTTTTTGAAATGCCATCTTTGAACAAAATTGCTTTCACCTCTATTTTAACTGCAGGCCATTCAGAGCAGACATGTCAGAGGTGGATGAATATCTCAAAAAACCTTGCAAAATAGAAGCAGAACTATCACCAAAACGACATTGCTAGACAAAGGGTGAGTTAGACAGTGTGTTGGCTTTCTTTAGTTCTTTGAAAGGGTGAGTTGGACGAACTAACCCTTTAAAGGACAGACTAGGACTGCATTACCTTGTGAACTGTGATCCGGCAGCAGCACATGGACATCAGCAGGCACCAGGAACAGATATCCGACCTGGCACCAGACGTAAACACACACAGGGAGGACAGTTGCACGGATCAATATGGCTGCTTGGAATAAGAAGTACTGGGCTTTTAATACAGATTGCTTTCCTAAATGGATGTGAACGTCTGCTCAGAAACCTTCCAGTGTTAGTCAGCTTAGTTGGGATTAGAGTCCAGAGTTTTACGTCCATCTCACTTTTATTAAACCCTTAGCACTATGCTCCCCCTCACGTGCACGAATATGTGAAAAAAATTGGCTTTATTCATTAATAGTATGCCCCATTTACTGAACCATCTCAGCATAAGGACAGAATAATGATCACCTGGTCAATGATTGAAACATATTAAATACTACTAGACTATGGTTACCTGGTCCTCAGATCTCTGCAGGGTAAATCCAGTCAGCTAGCTAGACTATCCGTCCAATCTGAGGACTATGGTTACCTGGTCCTCAGATCTCTACAGGGTAAATCCAGACAGCTAGCTGGACTATCCGTCCAATCTGAGGACTATGGTTACCTGGTCCTCAGATCTCTACAGGGTAAATCCAGACAGCTAGCTAGACTATCTGTCCAATCTGAGGACTATGGTTACCTGGTCCCCAGATCTCTGCAGGGTAAATCCAGACAGCTAGCTAGACTATCCGTCCAATCTGAGTTTTTTATTACACGACTAAAACAACTTTTGACGAACATGTTCCACCAAAACAAGGTCCTTCCCGAGGCTATTTTGCTGATGACACTGTACATTATTGCTGTGCACCACCCCAGACCAGTCGCTCTCCCAGTTACAACTTGCTTTTAACATGCCTCAACAGAAACTTTGATTTAAAACTTGTTTTAAGTGCTGAAAAATTCAATTAAATTCAAATCCAAACCACCAAACATGCCTTCAAACCTCATTTCCCCAGCTATGAAGACTGACTGTTTCTATGTGCAGATATCTTGGTATTTTAACTGATGAATCTCTGTCTTTTACCCTTCATATTCAGCAGCTAACACAAAGTTTCAAACTTCAATTAGGTTTTCATTTTAGAATCAAATGTGTGTTTGAATCTAGAAAGAGGCTGGTCGCTGCCGCTTTTATGTCTCTACTTGACTATGGTGATGGTTTATACATACATGCTTCATCTCAAAGTTGACCTGCACTGGACACTCTATACCATGGAGCTCTGTGGTTCATCACTGGTTTTAAAGCCTTTACAACTCACCATTGTGGACTGTATGAGTGAACTGAATGTTGGATAGCCTTCAACACTTCAACAGAGACTTCAACACTGGCATATCTTCATTCACAAGGCTATTTAGGGTCTACCTCCATCCTACCTTCTGACCTATATCAGTGTAAATAGTGTCTGACTCTTTTCCTTCTGTCTGTTCCAAAGGCGGTTATGTTTGCTGTTCTCTCTACCTGGAACTAGTTACAGAAATCCATGAAACCTAATGAGCTTTTAAGAGGATGTTGATTGACCTGAAGGCAGCCACATCTGGCTGTAGCTGTTTTGCTTGATGTGTTTAGGATTTTGGTTGACTTTGCTGTTTTCAGCTGTTTTAAGGTTTTTAGTGTATTTTGTGTTTGTACATATATGTGTGGTTGTACTACTGTACGCTATCTTGGCCAGGACACTCTTGGAAACGAGATTTTTAATAATAAGTCTTCTTAACAAATCTTTTCCTGATTAAATAAAAAGTCAAATAAAATAAATTAAAGAAATGCCAATAATCCAGAGCATGTCTTTCTCCCATCCCGGGAAGGATATGTGGACTAGCCAGACCATAAGCATCGATTTCGGTGGGGACGGTGGGGATGAGGGGATGAGGGGATGCGTACCTATCAGATTTTGTCATGAGTCCTTTTGTATCGACAACTTTTTGAAAACTTCAAGCTCTATTTAGTTAAAAAAAAGTCTTACAAATAATTTGTGAGTGACAGACAAATCAACAAATCCACAAAAATGTCTCTATTCCCACAGGGCGGGCCCAGACACAGGTGCTCTGCTGCTGGCTACACGCTTCTTTCCTTTCGTAACTCCTCTCTCTATGTCTGATGTTACATCATTAGATAATTTAATTTATTTGTCCCACAGTGGGGAAATTGCGGTAATGTCACATTGTCAATATACTACATGGATACATTAAGCAGAACACAGTGGGTCATATGTCATCTTCAGGCTTTATTCTTCATAAAACGTGTCGGACATAATGACATTTTTGTATACATTTTTGTATACGTCTTTCAAAACATGACCTGCGTGAAAAAGTAAAAAACATTGAATGCATCATTGTATCCAGCACTTCCAAATGCGTCTCAACCTGACACCCATGCTCCTCCACAACGCTGTGGAGGAAGGTCTGACAATGCGAGATCAGTCTGTTTCTGAGTGGAGATAGGTGAGAGGGTGGAGGATCCTTGTTATTCTCTGTGATCAGTCTCTCCGTTGACGAACAAGCACTCGCCTCAACAAGAGAAAAGACAATCATAGTAGATAGAAAGTAGATTGAAAAGAGAGAGGGGAACAAAAAGCAACCCGCAACGTTAACGCAGGATGTATTGCAAACGTTTTAATGAGTCTACTCTTAATTAGTGCCACAGGAAATCGATGGCTACCCCAAATGCTCGTCATTAACAAACGAGCAGACAGCCAACCCGTGGGAGCTGTGCTGAAGAACTGTTTTTGTGTCACGTGCTGCAGTTGAGGACCATATGTGGACGTGTGTGTGTGTGGGAGTGTGTGTGTGTGTTGGGCTGCCTGCTGAGCAAAGCAGAGCACTGACATTTGTAATGGCTAGAAGTAAGAAGAGAATAGTTAATGTATCTGAGACGCAGGAAGGCAACGATCTATAATGCCGTGGGTTTTTTTTTAACTTGACTCATCATTTCTGTTTCAAACTGCAATTTATTTGTTTCTCATGTGAGTGAAAAAACAACAACCACCTATTATAATTCATCTCCATACTGTAGGAAGGAACAATGGATTCTTTACTTTTGAGCACATGCTGTCAACCCGGAGACTTCATGTATTTGCTTGGTATAAGAAGAGAAAAAAAACAGTTCCATGCATTTGATTTGAGTACTTACTCCAAAAAAGGTTTTGATGAAAAAAGTATTCACAATAGTAGTCGACACAACACATGACGTTGTCTAGTTACTTTTAAATACAGCTTGATACTTTTAAAATGCAGTTTGATTGACGTCTGACATTACATGTTCCTATCAGAGATCGCAAAAGTATTCACTTCCCATACTTAAGTAGAAGTACTTGTGTTAAAGGTACAGAAGAACTGATTTAACTTCTTTACTCAAGTAAAAGTAACAAAGTACAGGCTTGGAAATTTACTTAAACTATACTATAAAAACCGCCTCGCTCTATATTATCCCTTACGTATATTCCCATCCAATAAGATTGAATTTGGTATTGATGACGCAAAAAAATAATAAAACTTCAGTACAAAATAAATAGTAAAGTAAGCAAAAATATCTGAAAAAGTACAGTAACAAAGTATTTCTACTTCGATACTTCCCATCTCTAGTTCCTGTTAGTACAAAATGGAAAAGTAACAAAGGAAATTCACGTTTCATTCATTTAGGAATTTAAGAAGAAAACATACCGTATGTATTAGAATTGAGAAAAAAAATTTCTAGATTGGTTGTTTTTTTCCAGGGATTTCCAGGGATTTCCAGGGTTTTTCAAAGGTTTTTTTCAGGGTTCAACTTGTAATTAAAAATTCTGGCTTTGTGTTTATAACTTTGTCCCTGTAAATATTTGGTCCCTGTTTGTTTTTATGTGTTGTTTTATCCCCCCCATGAATATGAAAAGCATAGTATTGTATACTGACTGTATGCTTCCTGGGCTTATCTAATAAGTCTAGTTTGGATGGGTTATTATTTGGGTTGATATAGATAGACGGAAAAAAAGTTTTTTATTAACTTCTTCCTACTCCTTTTTTTTACATTGGAATTTCTTATTGAAATCACTTACAATGGTTTTGGAAGATTGTGCTGAGATGTACAGTACATTTGATATGTATCTGCTATTTTAATTATATATACATATATATATATATATATATATATATATATATATATATATATATATATATACAGTATATATATATATATATATATATATATATATATATATATATATATATACTGTATATATATATATATATATATATATATATATACATGACTGCAAATATTTCTTGACCCAAGCACCAATTTTAAGCACCTCCACTTTCTTCCAGATGAGAGCTATAGTCCTTTTTATCAGATTGCAACATCATCTTGCGGTTTTCCATTCAGATTGGTTGGATACAGTTGGAGTTTTAATGATCACAGCCTCCAGGATGTTTTCATTTTGTCACACTTTCAGACAAAGTGCATAAATGGGCCTTTTAGCAATGACTGCATCCTTACTATCATGTATAACAATCAATTGCCATGGTAGATAAAGACATCCAAACTCTTGAGATTGTAAAAGGCATTGTAACTTTATATTTTGGGGATATTAAGCCAGCAAAGAAGACTGTGATACGTTATAGGAGCACTTTGAAGATTAAAGTTCACGGTCGTCTCATTCCACATTACAGTAGCTACTTTCATGCTCAGAGGCAGCATCATTTATTTTCATCGAGATGTGTCAGCGACAGTTGCAGACGGAGTATGGCCTCTGTTTGTGATGGCTTTGACTCGCTGGGCCCTTGATTGGAACACATGCGTTTTAAAAGGGGGACAAGCCCTCTGACTTTGATAGATTTCTGGGCAATATTAGTCAGCGAGCAAGTATCCCCCTAAGCTGCAGTGGAACTGATCGAGGTTGACCAAATAATCTGCCAATTCCCTCCCAAGAAATGCAGAGACGACAAAAAAATGTCTAAGTCTCTCAAGCCCTCATCCCCGAGAGCTGGATCAGCAGTTGTGTCAGAAAAATTCCCGTTAAGAGCCCAAGATTTCAACTTTAGAGAAGGTGGCGGGAGGACTTGCAATTTCATGGTTTTACTTTTAATTCATGTTTAATCTCAGAATCGTTTACAGGATCACAGAGGGGGTGCTGCTGGAGAATGACAACAAAACAACTGTGAACAAATGTCACAGCGTTGGTATTGTTATGCAGCCTGAAATTAAAGCATCATGTCATTCCCTCATATCTCTTACTTATTCCAGGTTAATACTTGAGGACATATCAGCGATTGTATGTCGTGTCAAGGGGTTGGCCTTCAAACTCCCAGTGCACTCTCAGTCATCTCAC
The DNA here is from genome assembly GCA_026937815.1 of Etheostoma perlongum. Lineage (NCBI taxonomy): Eukaryota > Metazoa > Chordata > Actinopteri > Perciformes > Percidae > Etheostoma > Etheostoma perlongum. The sequence goes on from CM049371.1 coordinate 34,470,749, forward strand.
TTCATAAAGCTTCAGGCTTCCGAGCCCCATAAGGGCAGGAATTGTGTTTTTTTCCTTTCTTTTTTCTAGGCGATATAGTCAATATGGTTTATGAAGTTGAGGTCTCCCCAGGTCACATGAGAGCAGGACATGAAAGCCAAGCTCTCTGCCTCCACTTCACAAACAAGCTGTCCCTACTTCAAACGGGTGGCAAAGCTGCCCCACATTTCTTCTCTTTTCACTTCCAATAGCCAACATGGCTAATGGCCGGCGGCTCTTTCCATCTCCCCTCTCCACCTGGCAACAGGAGTGTGCTTGCAGCCGCGGCCAAAGGTGGCCTGAACTGTGACAGCACACGGCCCAGCGCTGAACCGCATCAACATCCACTTACTTTGATTTTTTTAACACTGGAATATGAATGAATATGAATAGTCTTTATACAGAAGCAGATTTGCTTAACCCTCATGTTGTCCTGAGGTCAAATTTGATCCATTTCCAAGTTTTTTTTATATCAGAAATATGGGAGGTTGAAAATGTCAAACAAGGCGACGAAACATTGCGGGAAAAAAAGCGTAAAAAATATTTAAAAAGGGACAAAAACTATGAAAACAAAGGCTGGAAGTAAGCGTCAAAAACTTTGGAAAAAACGGCTAACATGTCGACAAAACATCAACAAAAGGGACAAAGGGAAAAAACAAAAAAAATCTTGAAAAAACAAACAAAAAAAGTAATAGTTTTTTTTTTAAAGCAACAAAACATTGAGATAAGGACAACAAAAGTGTTTTTTTCATGTTGAGGGAAAGACAACACAAGGGTTAAAAAAACTGCAAATTGTATTTTTGTTATCTGATCTTTCTTTTGTTGACTCGGCGTAAAAATTCACAATTCTTTGGAACAATTATATAATATGTAATTATAATCAACATATACATTCAAAAAGTTTTATTATGACATACATTGATGCTCTCATTTCAAAACAATTTTTTATCGACCTCAATTTTCATTTTCTGGTCCCTGGTAGGAAAGCTGATGTGCACACCGTTCAAATCTCAACAATGTGTAGTGTGGACCTGCACGTCCATCAATTTGATAGCATCCTGTCAGGAAGTTTTCTATATAATCTTTCAAGATTTGGGCATACCTTTCAACATTACTGCCAAAAGTGATTTAGTAGAGCATAGGGAACTAAAGTCCCCTCCATTTATGTTTGCTTCCCCGAGTGTCACCTGTGGTAAAATCATTTTTTATTGTAGTATAAGTATTCCATGATTCCTTTACATTATGGTCATGGTGGAGACATGCATGTTAAAAATAAATACACTCAGACATCTGTTTAAGTTTACTTCCACGCAGCTCACAGCATCATTTCAGTTTAGGAAATACAAATCTCTCCTAGTCCCTATTTGCGCGCTATTCCACCCTACTCCATCCTCTGGAATATGGATGAAATGTCCAAATTATATTACCTATATTTGTAATAGTCCCATACCAGAGAGAAAAGACCTTGCTGGCTTCTTTTCGCCCCCTTAACACTGTAACATAAAGCACTGTCCATTGTTGCCAGTGAGTATACACTGACAACACATTGGCCAGGGACATAATTTTACATCATCTCTTCATTAAACATGGTTTTATCCTAACAAGCAGCCTAACTGTACAGCGTGGCCTTAAGGTAGAACATGGAAAATCATTTTGCGTCCAAAAACCTTTTTTTTTAAAGTAACTAAAGCTGCCAGATTATCATAGTGGAGTAAAAAGTGAAATATTTTTGAAATGTAGAAGAGGTGAAGTAGAGCGTAGCATTAAAAGAAATGACTCAAGTAAAGTATGAGTACCTCAAATTTGTACTTATGTACTTAGTTACATTCTACCACTCCATGTATGTAAGCAAACACAGACGATGCATCCTTTTTTGCTTGTTTGCCTCCCCTGCCTGTCTGCCAACCCAATCATCTCCACTGCCCCCCCACCTCCACCTCCACCCAACATCCCCACTTCAGCCCAGTGTGTTGGGCCCCTCCCTCATTGTGCCGCCAATTTGACTGGAACAGCGAGTGCAGGCTGGGCAGTCTTCCAGGAGCCTTTTTAAAGCAGCTGAATATTCATCTTCATTAGGGGTATCACCACCCCCGCTCCGTCCAGGGCTGGGTCCTTTTAACAAGGAGCAAGTGATCCAAATGGAGGGGGGAGGTTGGTGGGGGGAGAAGACCATTTTTTTCTTATTATTATTCTCTTTTTTTGTCTTAGCCTGTGTAGGCAGTCTGCCCTTGTCAACATATTTTTAGTATGTTCCTGGACCTGTTGTTTTGACACAGTAAGAAGAAAACCTAGGCAAACATGGATGCAGATAGTTCTGGACCTGGTGCCATTGATTTGCGTGTTGAACCCTAACAACATGAGGAGAACACTAAAATGTCAAGAGCTGACAAATCCTGTAATGGATATTCCATATGAATGCTAATTAAGTTCCCGTTATTGTTGTGGAATTCAAATTCCACACATTTAAAGTCTGCCTTTCATGAAAATAGATGGTTATCATTTCATCAAAAAAAACAAAAAAACTTTAAATAAAAAAATAAAACTTTCTGGATTTGAGTTTGTTGTTGGTGAATTAGAGCTTCATAGCTTGGAGGGTGTTCTGACTTCAGATGGACATGGTAATCAATGTCAAAAGGGCAAATCACTTATGTAAATAGCTGTACACTTGAGGCCATCAAAAATGATATCTGGTGCATAACAACACATAAATATGTGATCTAAGTTTTCAGTTTGTTCAGGACACCCCCACACCCTCCCACCCCCCGTCTGTTGCTAGCTATGATGACACAGTGATTAGTGACGATTCTCTCCGAGCAATTAGTAGTCTGCAGGTTTTCACGTCACCTATTGGTATTGCTTGGAACCTCAACTGAGATAGTACTACAAAAAGTACCTGTTAGCAGGTACGAGGGACCTTTTTTCGTAATGTAAAACCAAAAAAGGAGACTAGAGTCAAAGTGAGTCGTGTAGATACCATGCACTGGAAAAACGCACGGAGAATATACAGCAGCAGTCAATGTAGTGCATGCAGCAATAAATATGTTGAATGCTTACAAATTAGAGTGCATTACCTTTTGTAGCTATATGTATGAATGGTTCATGTTTGCGACATTGCTGGGACGATTCCATGAGGTAGGTAAAAACATGAGAGCATGTTGGATTTCTGGCCATACCCAAGACTGATGTTAAAGACGGTCAGAGAAGGGCACCCAGGTAGCTCAGCTGGTAGAGCGGGCGCCCATATACTGTATAGAGGGTTACTCCTCGAAGCAGCAGGCAAGAAATAATCTTAAAAAAAAACAAAAAAACTACAAAAGATGGTCAGAGGAGCAGCATCCATGAAAAGTTTAACTTGGGGGGTGGGGGGGTGAGTCTGTCTCTTTAGGGCCTGATCTTAACTGGCAACTCATGGCTGTTCAGTAAACCGTCAACATGAACCATGCTTGACCAATCAAATCTTAGCAACTGACACTACAGCCAGTCTGTCAAGCTTTGGATTTCTCAACATGATGAGGCAGCATGCATGTTGCTGTACAAGAGGGACACCCAACTCTAAAGAGTTGGGAGCTTTCTTTATCACTTTTGCAAAACCAAAAAAAGAGAAAGTGTAATGAAGGGATAGAACAGTGTATTCATCTTCTCCAACGTAAGCTGCTAACTTAGCATGCTAACTTGCTCACTTTCAACAACATGTAGCAGGCATTACTTCTACACTAAAGGAAAATATCCTTAGCTATCCATTTTTATTTGTGGGGTTATAGGTTATGTTAGAAATCTATATTCCACTGTGTCTTGTTTACACACAATCCAAACTCGTTACCCAGGATGCAATTACATATCCCTAACTCTGCGGTTAGCCCTCATTCTCAAAGCATTTCTCTCTTATAACATATTATTTAGAATATATCATACAAATACATGTAGAACAAGGCTAAATAATATCTGCTTTGTCCATGTACAATATGTTTTTCTGTAGTATCCATTAGAGCAAGGCTATCCTACAACGAAATAATGAAATTCCATTTTTCTAATATTGTACCATTATACTGCGACTGAATGCACACCTTTTAATATAAAAGCATGTCCCTGAAGGGGAAATTTGCTTTACACACTGTAGTGCAACACAAATACATCCAATACACATCCAATACACAACACATCACAAAATCCACGTCATCTACACTGTCACCATGCATCATGGGAAAAGAAGATACAATGGGATGATATAAGTTTAGAACACCAATAGCAGATGGAAGAAAGGACAATCTGTATCTATTAGTGCTACCTTTGGGGAACTTCTGCCCTAATGGAAGCATCTGGAACTCAACATGAACAAGATGTTGAGCAAAAAGCAACAGTCTGCGCCTTTGAGAGGACCCTCACTTCATACAAGTGCTCAAAGTCTTTAAGGGCAGCACCAGTGTAATATCAGGGCACAGATCCACAATTAGTTTTTACCAGTTTGTTCTTTATTTTTTAGATGAAGAGCAGCAAGTTGTCGAAAATGAAAAGACAGACGATCAAAGAAGAATAGAACCTGTTTTTTATCAGTGTCACGTCCACATTAAAACTTGACAACTTCCTTAACAAGAGCAACCGCTGAATGGCCTTTTTACATATATCATCTGAATTTGCTTTGTGTTGTGATTTCATCTGACAAACTCAAAGTATGCTAGACAAAAGAAGCATGCTTTTCTTAACTTTTGCAGAAGGGAAATTAAGGCAGGCATAGCCAGGGGACGAGGCAGGTCAATTAGCGCTTTTCATTTACTGTTACAAAAGAGGACCAAAACCTACCGTTCATTTCAGCTGTGAATGCAATAGCTCAGTAATAACAGCAGCTTAGGCAGAACACCATCAGTCAGTGCATCATGCAGGGAAGAGTAACATCTGGAAAGCTAGTATTAAACTAGACACTCTGGAAACTGACTGAACAAAAGGGACTGGTTTATGTATTGGCAGGGTGATTGGGAAATGACACAAAGGTGAGCAGAAGGGATGAGGGAAGTCTCCTGGTGGACAGGTGGAGAATGGCAAAAAGCTTAATATAGATGCAGGGACTTGGGGAAGTGAGAATGGTGCTGGAAGGAGGGACAGAGAGGCATTATCGGCACCAATAAACACAACTGAGGTAGCCATGGTGACAGTGACAATCCAAGCCTGATACTGCTTTTTTCTGCATGAAACTCTTCTGTTGGTGAAGCATCAAACTGTTTCTCTTGCTTACAGAATAAAAGGTCCTCCTCTGTTTTCACATGGTTTGACAAGAAGAGAAAATAATGACAGTAACGTAAGGTGCTTTTTCTACTGGGAGCGCATCAAGAGTTGGATCATTGTCAGCTCTGAGAATACCAGGCGCTTCCTCAAAACTGCCAGAAGCAGGTGAACGCAAGATGCCTGTGGCGCAGAACCAGCATGCTACGCTTCAAACTCATTAAAAACAATTACACGAGAAGGCTGCATCTTGCTGCTTAAAATGTTTCTGCTGTGATCACGTCAGACCCTTTAAAATACTGCGACATATAGCATCAATAAGATGCCGAATAATGTAAGCAGTGAAATAATGTGTCTTGTTACTGAGCAAGCAGGTGAAAAGAGTTGAAAAGGATAGGAGTGGAGGAAGTGTCTGGTGTATAGATCTCAGGGCCTCTCAAGGACCTGAGGGCTAAGAGCTTCACGAACAGAGCAGCGCTCCATGCAACCTTCCCAGAGTCAAGGATATTTCTTAGTTATTGCAGTATGTGTGGAAATGTGACTCCTCTGTCGGAACAAATGGAGGACTTCTGCAAAACACAAGGCTTCAGTACTGAGACATTTTCTCCCAATTACATCAGTTATTTCTTTTTTTTCAGTTTGGGATTGGCCATTTTCTGCTGATATTGCCTGATGCCTGTCAGACTGGGCAGTGAGTCTCTACCTAAACCCGCTGCATCAGAGCACTGAAATATACATGCGTTACAGCTTTGTTTGGCATTTGTTTTACCTCCCTGGCAATAAGGCACACAATGCGTCTGCCACAATGTTTTATTAATACTTCAGCCAGGCCTGATTCCACTCTCAACTTCTGAAAATGCAGCAGACTTAGAGGTGAAATGTAAAAATGATTTACACTAACGTGCAGCTAATGTAGCTCAGCGTAAATCCTTTCAGGAAGTCCTAGCTATTAATCAATGTTATCCTAAATAAATTCAGCTGTTATCCTAATAAATGCATGTCTTTTTATGTCTTTTTATAGCCAAAGGTTTTTACTGTTATTATTATTACTATTACTGTTATTATTTTTATCTTTATACTGTCTTTTTCTTTTTCTATACTGTATTCTTCTTGCTAAAAACTGATGCTGGATGTTTCAGTTTCCTTGCGGGAGTCATCCCAAAAGGATTAATAAAGAGAAGCCTAAGTCTATAGCGATGGAGTCTAATGCCAAGGACTTTGTACATTTTATTGAGCTGTACAATAAATCTTATATGCATATCTGAATTCAACATGTCTCTCCTGATTGAAATTATGTAAATATGCCGCAGGTTAGTTCATGAAACTTTTATTAAGAAACTTTTTTTCTTTTGCTGCAGGTTATTAAATCATACGCTTGTGTTGACTTGACTCTTGAAATCATTTGCTTGGATCCAAAGTGTTTATCTCAAAGCTTCAGAGACCTTTGGCAACACTGGAATATTGGTGCTTTCTACTATTACTTGCCAAAATAGATCATCATTTAGTGTGCTCAATTTTCTTCTAACTAAGACTTTGACTCCTCAAAGTGAATTTTTCTACTCCTTGGTGAGCAGCCTTTTTTCTATAAAAGTATGATAGAAATTGTCTGTGACAACCGCCACTCAAACTGAGCGGCCCATAATGACAAGAGAGCCAAGAACAGGCTTAATACTATTTATAAATCTCTGAAATGGCAGGGTTTGCAGGAAAGTGTGAAGGAATAAGGGATGGGGGGGTAGAATGTGGTGTGTGTGTGTTTTTTTTTCACCCCAAAGCTTCTTATGACCTTAGTGTTCCTCCAGTCTAAACATAGCCCCACTGTAAATACAATGGAGCCTTCAATCCAGTGCCTCCCATAAACATGCAAGCATTTTAATCACTGTCACACTCCAACGCTGCTGTTTGTGTTAAATGGGAATGTTCGCCTTTTTTTGTTGTTTAAAACACCTATTTAATTATTCATAGTTTTGATATTGTATTCATCATCGGTATGCAACCATAGACAGGTTTTTTCTCCATTTCTGTAGAAAATATAATTCATTATCCAAATGAAATACTCCTAATCCCCAAAATAGTTTTATCCTGCACCCCATAATTTCAACTCTTGACTCTAAGGCTCCCTGCTTTGCCAAGAGCACAGCAAGGGTTCAGTCCTACAACATCCAGTTCTAAGAAGTACCAACGGATTAGCCAGATTATTGAATCACAGCTTTAGATAATACCATCAGCTACAGTTTACTTCTGAGAACAGATGCAAAAAGGGGCAACATGGCAATGTTTTGAATGCACTAATGATAGCAGCAGACTTTTCCTCCAAATAAGCAGCTGCGGTGGAGTTTGAACAGCTGTCAAACGTGATGAGCGTGACACAAGCGCCTGCAGTTGAAACGGTGGGACTTTTCCTATGATTTAGCGGCCTACACACCAACAGAACATACCAGATGACAAATCACGCTATCTGTGAAACACCTGGCGCTTCTCTTTGAGAGGAGATTCAGGGTGCAGAGGAATTATAACGTAATCAAATACAGAGTATGCAGGTAAAGTAAGTATAACAGCTCAAAGATTACTGAAAATGGTGATAACAAAGCAGTCAAACATGCAGCTTTGTGTCAGCTTATCTGTACTGTAGACTATGCTGTTAAACCTCAAAATATCCACTATATGATCATAAGACAGTGTATGTGATGCATTGATTGTTCCTAAACATGACATGTCAAAAATGTGATTAATTCAAGCCTTATGCCATTGGTTGTAAAATGTTAACTTGAAGGTGCAGATGTAGCATGACAACACTCTTTGAAGGGTCACTTCACCCAGATCGGAAAAAGAAAAGAGATTTCATGATTTACCTTCCGTGGCACTGTATCTCTTCATGCAGATCGTTGTGGTTGTGTGAGCGGAGATCTTGTCTCAGAGATTTATGTCTCCAACCCAAAGCAATGGAGGTGACTGGAGTTTTGTTTGTGGTGCTCAAAGCATTGGAAAATGACATATGCAAGACTTAACAACCTTCTGGGAACAGTGTTCCAGTTACTCTGGGTGATCCGCAGAGGACGCAGTCGACACTTTTAGTTTTGGAACTACTTTGTCCTGAAGAAATACTTCCTTCCACATCCCTAAGCCTTTTAAACTACGTACATAAGCAACAATTTGGCATTAGTGAGTTATCTTCATTGGAGCACATACTATACATACAGTCCGTTTTACATACTAAATGTATATTCACTACGTACTTACCAGAAATCAACTTCCTCACAGATGTTATACTAACGGGAAATTACTTTTTAGATGTCTAACTGCCAATTAAACTTCACACTAAGAAAATGTCTTTTTAAAAATGTAACACTTTTTGGATTTGTTTTTCATGATCTTTTTACAGCAGTGTAACTGACATTGACAATTAATTTCAGGTCTTTTGTGAGAAGCTTCTGCTTTGTCCTGGAGGGCAATAGTCAACAGCACATTTCAAAATCAAATGTTTTCCTCTGCATAATGACTTTTTATTAGGATAGCCGTTAGAGTTAGCATCATGAATACTGACTAGGGGGGGGGGGGCTAAACCACAGTGCTATGAAAGAACTATTACTGTACATACATATATAAATAAATAAATGTCAAACATTTGTTGGCTCCATCAATGTACAACTTTTTTCTCTTATTACAAAGTGAATCTCTGTGTTTTTTTTTTCTTTCAGCAGGAGGTGACTTCACTGGTTGCAAAAAAGAAGTCTATGGGAAAATGGCTTCACTTCTCCTTGATTTATTACCTCTTATTTTATGATCTCAATCGCTGGTTACAAGCCTTCTTCAAAACAACATGATGTTCATTTTAAAAATGGTCCCATTTATTTTTAAATAGTCGATAAAGCGGGGGATTCCTTAGGGGCGTGTCTTCATGTCGACCTATCAATAGGACAGAGGCTTAGCAAGGCTAACCATGACACTGTGTACATTCACATAGCCGTGAACTTGGTTTGGAGTGTTGACCATGTTTTAAACTTTGACCCTCTCGCTGTGTATTTTGACTTCATCAAAGTTAATTGGAACATGTTGGTTGCATAAAAAGATACTGTTCAGCGTTCTGTCAGCTAAGATATTTTCTGTACTGCCATGCAGATGAATGGCATCTGTACGTGGATGTCCAGCTGCCAGAAAGTCTCCCCTGGAGGACTTGCTTCAGAAGGGTTGAAAATCTGAAACTCTCTTTATTTTTTATCTTCGCCGTTGCAACCCTAAAGAACACTGACTCCCTAGTTTCAACCATTATCCCTAAAACCATCACGTCTGTTGGCGCAACCATATGATCAAACTGGAGGCTTCAAAATGGCAGTCCACAAACCAATGGGTGACGTCACTGCTATTGTCCACTATGTTCTGCCTATGGTTGTAGGCAGCTTATTGATGTATTTGTAGAATGAATGTTTATAAACCTGACTTTATGTATTGCTGTCTGGTACAGATGTATTTGATTTCATAGTCAGCTCTCTCAAAGAGAGATATGAGTGATAAACCAAATCAATCAATGAGTGATAAACCAAAACGTCTTTAGAAAGATCACCGGTGCGTTAAAGCTTTCGCAGTCAATCTGTAGGATGACTGGATCTCCTTCACCTCACGTCCCCTACTTGAGAAGCTGCCTCCACTGCCACGCTCTGGTACAATTACAAGATTAATGGAAAGGGTGGATTTGGGTTCACGGGAATTAATTGTGCCTCATTTTACACCCATGCCCCGACAGATGAAACAATCAGGCCAGTAAACCTGGTGGTGATTCTTGTCAACACAAGTGCAGATACAAATTAATAGATGCTCAACAGGCCATAACTTCCCAGAGCAGTCTGGGCAGGTTCAGGATATATAGTGGATTTGCACCGAGCCCTGTCAGCATTGGAGCACTAAAAGATTGTTTGTTGGTTTCTCCTTCACTTGTTCTCACAGTTTAGGTCAACGTGTTGTGTACAGTGCATACATCATATAAATGTCCCTACATGTACTGTAACCTTTACAAAACAACTCTATTATTCTCTGTTATTATTGAGATTGAAACATTTCCTCAATAAGGGAATTGTAGACTATGATATGCTGCAAAACACATTCCTTGACAAGAACAAACACTATCAAAGAAGCAGATCTATTTCTAACCAACCATAGTGTATGGCAGCCTTGCAGGAACACAGAGTCCCCTTCCCAAAACAGACACAGTGGCGTCGGCTGAGCAACACATCACATGCTATTGTTTTTGGTATGAAAAGTCAGAAACAGGAGAGGGAACTTCAGCTGGCGGCACAGAAAGCAACATCTCCACAGTCACAACAACCTTAAATGTAAAGAGCTGTGACATGACATGAGTGGTGTCCTCAGTCTACTTTGGCTATTTAGAAACCTGCTCAGACACAAATGGGACCAAAGACAGATACTAGGGGTCCTTAAAGCTACAATAATCAATATTTGACATTAATAATGGATTAGACGACATCATGCATGTGAAAGAGGTGATCAACCCACAGGTAATCATTACTCTGCAGTTTCTCTCAGCACCATGTAGTGGTTTACTGTAATTCTAGCGAATTGGGGTTTTATGGCTCCAACTTACAGTACAAACTACAGTTTTGTTTTCCTCTTACCGCTCTCAGCGTCATTTAAAGGTCCATGACATTAAAACTTCCCTTTATGAGTTTTTTATTTTAACATTTAATATTTAATATAAGTTTGCCCAGCCTGTCTATGGCCCCTCAATGGCTAGAAATGGTGATAGGTGTAAACTGAGCCCTGGGTATCCTGCTCTGCCTTTGAGAAAATGAAAGCTCAGATGGGCCGATCTGGAATCTTGCTCCTTATGAGGTCATAAGGATATTAGGGGACCACTAAGGTCTATATAAAAGAGACTTCAGATACAATATAAAAGAGACTTCAGATACAGTATTAGGGGACCACTAAGGTCTATATAAAAGAGACTTCAGATACAGTATTAGGGGACCACTAAGGTCTATATAAAAGAGACTTCAGATACAGTATTAGGGGACCACTAAGGTCTATATAAAAGAGACTTCAGATACAGTATTAGGGACCACTAAGGTCTATATAAAAGAGACTTCAGATACAGTATTAGGGACCACTAAGGTCTATATAAAAGAGACTTCAGATACAGTATTAGGGACCACTAAGGTCTATATAAAAGAGACTTCTGATCCAGTATTATGGGACCACTAAGGTCTATATAAAAGAGACTTCTGATCCAGTATTATGGGACCACTAAGGTCTATATAAAAGCATCCAAAGAGCACCATGTCATGGGATCTTTAAACAACCAACTTATGTGCACATTTGGGCGGTGGGGGGTAGAAACACAACACTAAAGGAAAACTAATGTTGTCTGCTGGACATTTAAATAAGCAAATGTTTTGTAGTTGGCCTAATCAACATAAAAGGTGTTTCCCTTTCCCGAAGTGGCCAGAATGTGTTAGATCTACTGAAAAGTCTGTGCCAACAAAGAGAGTTCATCCCCTTCAGGATTAACGCAGTGCTAGTACACCACCTGCAACAGTTTCTTATTTATTTGGCAAAAAAACACATTGATTCGCACAATAAACTAATAAATGTAACTGACCCAATATAAGATCCATATTTGTACAAAGATTTTTATTTATTTTGTATAATGCATGTTAAGCTGATGCAGTTTTTGGTCATCAGATTCTCGATCTACCACGAAAAGATCCCAACAGAAAAATGTGTGATCAAAAAGTCAAAGTACACTGCAAAAAGGCAGAAATTATCTTTCTATGCAGCAAGATAATTTCACTTGACAAGCTTGTTGGATTTTAGAGTAGAGTGTAAAGTACAAAAGTTAAAATAAAAAATTCCCTCTTAAGTTTTTTTCATCTTGGTAAGAACCAAATATTTTGCAGTGTAGATGAATAGATATGGAGGTAGAAACTGTGGGCATGCAGCTAAATAGATCAGACCGTATTTTCTGAATGTATGTTCAGACAAGAATCAAATCGACTGACTGTGGCCTTGGATTTGCCTCCATGACGGACACTGTACAGCCTTGTTTTGGGTGTGGAGTCTACATGCAGACACTCCCCTGACCTGTCCAGCTACTGCCTCTGCAGTGTGGGGGAATGTCAAGGATCCTTTGAGCCATTTTGAGTTTCCAGTGATGGATATTGGCAAACAGCTTGCCTCTGTGAGTACGGATAACCTTCCATTTGATCAATCTTGCACCCGTCTCTAAGACTATACCCTCCAATAAATCAATAGCCTAGATGTGTTTGTCCCGGTGCTTTCCATTCTCCCCGAGCCCCTTCCATACGCTCCTGTCCTGAAGTGCCTTTCTTTCCTTTTGCTACTCTCCACACGTCGGCTTTGATATATGTCCCTTTGTTCTTCTTTTACATCTCATTTTTAAAATTATTTGTCAGACATGATCTAAAGGCGGCTGCAAATTGTGTCGCTTGCTAATTTGTCATGATACTGTATTCCACAGTATTTCACAGTGTTTGTCATCAAACAGTACTTCACACTTGGCTGTCTGTTTTGGTTAATTTTATAGAGAACAAAGGAAACTTTCTGTATGCAGCACCAAGGGAGAAGCCTTTTTGGACTGTGAAAGCTACACGATATGGGAAAGCAAACACAGGGAATTTGATTGAGAGTCAGAAAAAAACAATGAAGTAAGGCACTGGGAACAACAGGACTCAGGGTGTTAGCGTTAATATTTTTCCATTAAGATTATTCCAGCCTGGAGAGAGAAAAAAACATTTTCGCTTTTAATTTCATGTTAGAACAGAGTCATTATTTTGTAATACTCATAGGAACAAGTTTGTGGATGCCGCAATTAAATTTCCTGAACAAAACACTTTTGGTGCGGCGGTTCAGTCCCTGCAGGATTGTTGGTCGCCTTCTTTCTCTCTTAAGATTCAGTGGAAGGGGGTGTTTTCTAATGACTTCAAATAATCTCACAGAGCGTCAGCCACATATACCAATTATTAATTAGAAACTGGAAATCCCTCTGAGATCTCGTCTTGGTGAAAGAAAAAAAAGAAAGAATTGGGTTGTCCCATAGTTGCCAAGCTGCGAGCTATTCCAACCTCATCTTCAAATGCACTGTGTACTGCCAAGTATCGAAGAGATGTACGGATAGATAAATCTAAACATCCTAAGTGAGATTGTATGGTGTGCGTGTGTGTGTGTGTGATGGGTGGGGAGTGTGTGTGTGTGTGTGTACAGTGACAGTTGCATGAGCCTTTTGTTCTGGGTTGTGGACATAAGCTTGCTGTTTAACTGTGTTTTACTGCAACAACTTTGATAACAAATTTGCAAGAAATTACCTAATTTGTAATGAAATAAATCATAATTAAATAAACCATTGTGATGATTAGTCATTTATCATTTAAACCAACAATAAGTGATGGTTTTGGTAAGTTTATATGGAAAACGTTAGCAAAAGTTGCTAATACAATAGATTCATTTTTTCATCATTGCACATAGTACAAACAAATTAAGAAGCAGTCCTGACATGCATACACACATAGCAAAATAAAATATGAAAATATAGATTGAAAGAAACACAATACATACAGATAAGAACATATGCATTTGCTACGACTAAAACCGTAGTGAGGTGAGATATAGTCTTGCATTGCCAGACCTTCCTCGACAGCGCTGCAGAGGAGGGTCCAGTATTCACTCTTTGCTGTTTTGGGTCTCTACACACATATTCTACACACATGTTCTGAGTTTCTAGTTTCTCCTGAATAATTTGGACTAATACAGTGACCAACCACATGAATCACGTGGTCCGTCAGAGCTGTCAGTATATTGTGTGCAATATTGTGTGCTTACACAGCATATTTTGTCCCATCATGGCAAGTGAAATGTGTATGGGCACTTTCAGTTTAGCTGTTTACATGCACTCATAATCATTGTACAGGAGCACTCAATGCAACAGTTTTTCATTACTTAAAATTATTTAAAATGTAAGCACATTTAATTAAACCATTCGGTCGGTTAGTGGAGCAATGCCTTCGTCCTTATTCACAAACAAAAGGCGTTCCAGTGTTTCCAAGAGCCTAAATTCAGATAACAAGCGACACAAAATGAACACAAACGTGGATGGGGATAAAGGTGAGTCTCAGTCTAAAGGCAGACAGGATATATTTGGTTTGGATATTTGGTTCTTTGCAAATGATCAAAAAAATGTACAAAGAACATGCACATTTCCTCTAACTGGGACGTTTAGGGACTGATTGGTGGGATTGCTGTGGAAGCACACACTGGTAAGAGCCAATGAGGTTTAACCATGTATCCAGCTAGTTTAAATAGAGGGTTTCACGATGCGTCATCAGACTGGAGGTTGCATATATTGCCACGTCCGTCCCTATATGCCTTTGCATCTCAGACGCTTTTCTGTACTTTAGACATGGCTACATTCACTTAAAGTATCCAAAGTGCACAATACTCCACTGTACTCCGTTCAGCTGTTTACACTGAGTATGACTAAAACCGTAGAGAGATGAGATATAGTCTCGCATCGCCAGACCTTCCTCCACAGTGCTGCAGAGGAGGGTCCAGTATCTCCTATATGGCCGCACATCCGGGTTACTGCCCAGAATGTGACGTCAGTGAAAACCCTCTATAGCTCACGTTACTGTATTATGTGAACAGCTAAGTTTATTTATTCATTTTTTGGCCTTTTATTTTTTACAGGGAGCAAACAACCATCAAAACAAGTTCCGTCCCAAGACTATTTTGCAAAGCCCCCCGTCGCCCGAGATGATTGTGATTGGTTTAAATAAATAAAAACAACCCAGGGCATTTTTTCTCCTATCCCAGAATGTATCTGTATGTGTGGTGTAGCCAGACCTTACTCCACCTGCTGTATGTAGGTAAATGAACAGGCTGGGAGAGGGAAATGGGAAGAATCAGCCTGATATTTTGACTTATTAGTGCAATATCAATCCGGCTTTTAATATGCATTCATTACATACTGTCAGAACTGTCAGAGAAATGGCGGACCCAAAAATGCATAGACAACAGAGCAGTGTTGAGATACAAGATTTAATAAATAAAGGGAAGTAAGCAGGCAAAGATAGTTCCAAAAACATTGAGGAATCCAAAAGACCAGGAAATAAATTATACATAAACTGAAACTGGAAATAAAAAATAAACTGGAACACTGAGACAAAGGGAGTAGACAAATACACACACACACACACACATAATGATCTGACAACAGACAACACAGAGGCTAAAGACACAAGGTAACAAGGGTGAAACAAGGGACAGGTGACATGAGGGCTCAGGAACAGGTGGAACACATCAGGGTGGGGCAGGCCATCACAAAGGAGGGAAAAAAACAAGGCAGGAAGTAAAACAAGGCAAGGCAGCTTTATCTGTAGAGCACATTTCAGCAACAGGGCAATTCAAAGTGCTTTACATAAAAAGAAGTTCCATTGAAGTACAAGAAATGAAACATTAAAGAGCAGTTGACAGACACACATGAGACCAGGACGCCTCACTAGGTCAGTCTCACAGGCACTTATTCCAGTTCCTCCATATAAAAACAACTTTGGTCAGAATTTGTTTTCTATACATACACCAAGATTTGGATTGACACCCCACATCACATCAGGACACTATCATCCATCACATATTTTCATCCAAACATCCAAACCGCTCCTTCTTAACAGTTACACTTGCATGTATTGTCCAAGTCTGTATTGGTCTCGCCCATGCTGATGTCCTGTATAAATGTCTCTGTCCTTATGAAACTGTATTGTTGTTTTAGTTGTCCAAATTTGTCTAGTCCACATCGATGGCCTGTACAATTATTTGTCCCAACGTGCTGTAACCACGTTCAGTGTTTTATGTTTCTGCAGAACAGGAACCTGCTGAAAACCAGGCCTGTTTATATTGTTACGTAATGTGACTTTTTTTTAACTTTCCTGTATAATAAATATGAATGAATGAATGAATGAGTTAATAACAGTCAAAATAAAATATGAAAATAAACATTGCAGTATAAGAAATTCAACATTAAAGAGCATTTAAAACATATAAAAGCAGATAAAATACAAGATTTTAGGCTGCTAGTATGGGACAGTGTATAAGACCCCCCCCCCCCCCACACACACACACACACACACACACACACACACACACACGCACGCTATCGGGGCGCAATAACCATTTTGTGGAAACCCAAACTTTGTTGACCAATAAGGTCGCTCTATACAGGCAGAACATGACATGGCAAGACATGACATGGGAGAAAAACTGACTAGAAAATAAAACAGGAAAAACTATAACAGCAAACCACATGACACATACAACCAAAACTACCAAAACATCAATTTTAAATGTGACCTTATTCAAATGTTCACTGATATTTACTAGAGTACTGACAGTACTCTAAAGTACACCTAGGTGTATACGTGCCACTATTTGACAAAAATATGGCCTAGAATAAGGGTTATGCATTTCAGTCTTTCCATATATTTGAGTGTATGCCTCAGTCTGCCCCCCCCCTTTAAACACACTCCTGGTTTAAACTTGACAAAAAGAACCTTCCGGCTATATATATATAAATATATATATATTTTAATCGCTTATCAGCAAGGACATTCCTCGGAGTCATCCTCCGCCTTGGGCCTGACGACAGAGCTCATCTCTCATCCTCGTTAACCAAGTGGCTAGTCTTCTTAATGGGCACTATTAAAGGTAAAGTATCATTACCGCAGCACTCTGTCTATTCATTACAACCATCAATGTCTATTGATGTCCGTCTGCATCTAATCATAGGACTCTTCGGCTTCCACCCGTCTCCATCTATAACCTCCTCTCACATTACAACACATTAATGTCAAACGACTTCCTTTTTGCCACATTCAGTTCTGATATTGTGTCCCAATGCTCATAGAGCATCACAGCTGTCCCAGAGGCCGGCAGAGACGGAGAGACTGTCTGTCTCATGTTAATAAATAGACCTGGTCCATGTGTTGATGTAGCTTTCTCTTAAGTGTGAGTTTCCATAAAGAACTCCCTTAAAAACTCAATGCAGTTTAGTGAAACAAACTCACAATTTAATCAAATCAATGCATGCAAATGAGTGTGTCAATATCAAGGTAGAGGTGCTGTCTGGATATCTACTTCAGAACTTCTGTGTGTTACTTGTGTCTTGCAATTCTGAGTTGAATGTATTACCACACATTCATTGTCATAGATGCAGATTCTTTTTTTAAGATTGATTTTAGGCCTTTGTTCTTATAGGACAGCTGAAGACATGAAAAGGGAGAGAGAGAGAGGGAATGACATGCAGCCAAGGGCAGCAGGTCAGAGTCGAACCTGCGTCCAAACCTCTTTTCCAACCATTTTCACTTGAACTGAGGTTGTTGCATATATATTAGAAACTAGACTGGATAGCTTCCTTATCACGCTAGCAGCTCTAAGGATGGCAGTGATCGTCTGTTAGTGCAGACCTTTTACATCTTAACACCGGATTACGTGATGGTGGGATGTTTTATGTGAAAATGACTCGCTGACACCACGGAGAGAATGCCAATTGAATGTCAATTAGGATCCCAAAGTCTGCATAAAGAGCAGGTTGGGATGGATAGACAGGTCAGGATTATCACCACAGGATTTTCACCCAAGAGGTCGCTCTTTATGTGCTGTGTGAAACCAAAAGTCAACTTTGACCAGATAGTGAATTTCACAACGTAATGTGGTGTTAAGAGACTGTGGTCGTTTCATGTATTTCTGTGAGATCAGCTTGGAAATATCACAACAACTATTAGACGGATTGCTAGGAAATGGCCAATACTAATGTCACAATCAAGATGGGATATATAACCTTGCATGGACCCAATACTGGTGTGTGTATGTGTGTGTGTGTGTGTGTGTGTGTGTGTGTGTGTGTGTGTGTGTGTGTGTGTGTGGCACACTCCAAGCAACCAAACACTACATGCAAATTTTAGAAAATCTTTAGTTTGCAGCAGCTGTTTTCTGTTCTCACCTGACAAGACAAACATAATTTGAATAGTGTTCATCCATCAGTTTAGTTCATTAATACTTCACTCACTGTGTAAGCAACAACTATTCACTTGCAATTTTAAAACAGCTGATAACATTTTGTGGGTGGGCTGTGTGTAATGTGAGTTAGTTTGTTACTAGAGTAAGTTAAGGCTTCATTTCATAACCCCTACAGCAGACTGAATATTCATACATATGTGCGTATGATAGGAAGTCTAATAATCATTTCTAACGCTCTGGATGTGTGTTGCTGCAACTCTTCCACCTTGAATACTCATTTGTCCCCCCGTCCTCTCAGCGTCTTATTACATGCATTCCCTAATGAAGCAGGAATGGAATTATAGTTTGTTATATCAGCGGGGGTCTGAGGACTGTCCTGCATAATTGGGAAGTAAGTGGAATAGATATGTGAAAGTGAATAAATAAGCCCAATGTAATTAATGAGGACCAATGATTGGACTGATGATAATTACATCTGCCGTGTTTTTTAATTTGCATGATTAAGATGTTAGTTAACGCTATGTTGTACCCACGCGTTACAGGTTGTTCATTCTCAAAATGTCAACATATCAGAATTCTCTACACTGCACTTAATTATCTTCAGGAGCTTTAAAACTATCAGCTAAATCAATTAACTTTAATCTGCAACCAATTAAAGTGTGACTTTTAGGAATGCTAATGTGCCACATGCTGTACTTAAATCTCGGCCTGCTCAAACACAAACACCAGACATGTCTTAGCGACTTCAAGCGCGGGGGGGGGGATTGGTTGTGCACTTTGCATATCGTCTGAACACAAATACTCAGTGTGTAGGAGGGAATCATTTTTTCATATTTTTCTGACACTTCAGTCGTATATGAGTTTGATTATTTTTCGCGTTTTATGATTCAAAAGAGGTCAGGAGTGATTTGCATATTTTGACATTTTAAACAATTCACAGCTTAAAAATTGATTTTTTAAAAAGCTGCCTGAAATCAGCCACAGACGTTTTTTGAAGGAAGCAAATGAAAGGAACCAGTTTGGGTACTCAATTATCCTGTTAATATTATACTGTCAGATGGCGAGGTTAACACTTGACAATGAAGAACGATGAGTGTCTCCAAGTCTTTCATGTCTACCTATTGTCTGCCTATTGAGTAGAGCACTTTTACTGATATACCATTTAAATGTATTATTGACCAAGACAGGGGGACAAGGTGAGGAGGAGGAGGAAGAAGACAAAGACAACTGGTTCTCATTCCAAACTTGTTGCATACTGACGCTTGGTTGGGCTGGTGTATGGGTCAAACAACACAGGACTTCCACCCAGGAGAGTGGGTGGGTGTCCACAGTTGCAGATAGGGACGCGGAAATCCCATGAAAGACTGCCAATCTGCGTGAGGAGGTTGGTTGGGGTGGTGGATGGGTCAAACAACAGAGAACTATCACCCAGGAGATGTGTCACTTAAACGTACATTTTGTACCCCACCCACAATCTTTCCCAACCCTAACTAAGAGCTTTTAACCTGCACGTTGAAAAAGGACTCCAAATCAGTCCTGACACAGAATGTCAAAAAGTGACGCCAAAGGGTCCCGAGAGAGCACGTTGAAAAATTACACCAAAATGGGTACCCCAATCTCCAAATATCACTGAAGATGGGATTACAAAACACTGAAACTGGGTCAGAAACTAATGGCCCCTAACTATGCGTCGGTTTTTGATGCGCAGGGATGAGATTGTGTTGACAAAGAAGAAGACACTTTATTCAGTTCAGACTCCCCTCTAAATCCCTCTCTTGCACAACCCCAAAACCTGAACTGCATTGGAACTTATTGCTATTGTCATAATAACCTCTCTTTTGCCCCAATGATTGTGGCAGTAGCCCAGACATTAGTGAGACATGTTTGTGACCAGAGGGAAACAACCTGGGAAATCCTGAGAGAAGGAAGTGCCTGAGAATTGGTCCCAACGGTCCCACTTCCTTTAAAGCTGCATTGTGAGATCTTGTTAACAATAAAATGGGACCAGATGAGTTAGATATATGACGGTTTCAGTCCAAATGTGTTCGATCCTGTGTTTTAATGCCTCAATAACTGACCCAAAGAGACATCCAAGGTGTTCAACCAACAATATGTATTTTGCCTTCCTAAACAAGCTATGATTGTTATTAAAAAAAGATTGATATGAGTGTTGCGAGGTCCATGGTCAGTGTACTACCGGTGGTTGACACACATGTTTTGGAGAGTTGCTGGTAGGTTTAACTATGAATTATGTTTGGGAAATATGACGGTCATAGTTAGGCTGCAAAGATTATTTGATTTAGTGATTAGTCAATCGATAGAAAAACTAACAAGCAGCAAATGTAATAACTTACTGATTGTTTCAGTCGTTCTTTTTTCAGGAAAAAATACCCAACATTTCCTGGTTCTAGTTTCTGAGGATTCACTGTCTATTTCAGTTTTTTTATCATTGGAAACAAAATATATATTTAGGTTTGATTATGGCACGTCAGGTTCTGGTAAATCATAATTAGCTTCTTTTTTTTTTTTTTTTTTTTTGACAATTCGAAGACAGAATTAGAATTTTTGCGAAAATAACTAACTGAATAATATTTAATAAAAAAAATGATTGGTTTGACACTAATACATAATGCACTTCTTTCACTTTTTTACATCATACTTAGGGCGTGTGTTTGTGTGTGTGTGTGTGTGTGTGTGTGTGTGTGTGTGTGTGTGTGTGTGTGTGAAATAACCTTGGGGAGCAACTAATACAATATACATGGACAATTCTTTTCTTTCTTTAAAAAATATATATGATATAATCAAGTGGACCTACACTTGATCAACTACACACTGATCATATTAAAAAGCTGAATTGCTACTTGGAAGTAAGAGGACACAGAACAATGTAGGATTGGTTAGAACTGGTGGAAAGATAAGAAGGGCCGTAGCTTTGGGATGTTTCCTGGAGACTCAATAAGTGACTCAGGATGCGTTTTTAACAAAAATGGCCTCAGGGTTTCTGAGAAGAGTCGTTGGTCACTGGTCAGAAAAACTTAAACATGAAGTTGTTTTCCTCGTTATGACAGTTTTCCCTCCAAGGCACCGTTTCACATAGGAAAATATTTTGCAGCATTTGTCATGGAGATTGGCCAGCCGTAGCTGTCAAGATGAGGGTTGTGGTGGGGGGGATGATACATACAGGACACCAACAATACAGGAAAAATAAAGTCAAACAAGGAAGGAACAGCAAAGTCATCTCAACCTCAGGCTGACTCATTGGAATGAGTGATAGGGGTTGATAGGTGAAACTCCAAATTAAGGTGCGGAAGCATTGGTGGTGGTGGTGGTGGGGGGGGGTGGGTGATTAGCAAAAATTTCTCTTTGATGAGATTTACACCTGGTTTAACACAACAGGTCCTTCAAAACCACCAAAAAGCACCAAAACTACTGAGTTAAGTTTAGAAAAAGTAGTTTGGGTTAAAGTCAGACGCTTCTTCCAGTAGTCTCGTTGTGTCAGACCCTCCTCCACAGTCCTGCGGAGGAGGGTCTGGCTAGTCCACACAGCATTCTGGGATGGGAGAAACACCTGCTCTGGTTTATTGGCGTTTCTGTTAACCAATCACAATCATCTTGGGCGAGGCCGGACTGAGCCACGGTGCCTCTGCAAAATAGCCTCTGGAAGGATCTTGTTTTAATGGAACATGTGTACGTTCATCAGTTGTTAGTTGTGGAACAAAAAACTTAGATTGGACAGATAGTGTAGCTAAATTAATTGTCGTCGATATAGAATCAATTTTGGCTACGGGGTGTTGGTAAAAAATAAAAAAAAACTTGCTGTTTACTTTCATTTTCAAACAGGACTCGGAGTCCCCTCTCCTGGGTGAAAGTCCTGTGTGTGTTTAACCCCTCCCCCGCCCCAGCCTGCCTCCTTACATGAAAAAGTGCCGCTCTTTTACAGTATGTTTTCACCTTACTTCCTGCTTTGCTTCCGTCCTAATTACTACAGCCAATAGAGGGCACCCTCATAGTACACATAAATATACTGGAGGTCATAACTGCTGCAGGAAAAAACAACCTGTGGGGAGCATTTTTTGGGGGAGGAGAGGCTCCTTTAAAAGGTGTGTGTACTTGCAACAGAGAAAACCATGGTGTGTATAACCATGAGAGTGAGCAGGCTTGTGGTCAGTGACCAAATAACATACAAAAAAAATCTAAATCACACAACAACATGTCCATATTGTATGGGCCCCTGAGGTGCTGACTAGTTGTGCAGAGTTTCAGATGTGGAAGTCAGTGGTGCACACTGCAACAGCTCTGTGATTAATACCACTGACAAAGCAGTAACTAATGATCGATTAAGGATGCAGGGATTCTAAAGACCATTTCCCCTTCACTTGCTTTGCCTTTTTCAAAGCCATCTGATATTTTGATCAGTGGCAGGGACCATGTCAGTGGAATGAATCACTAATTTGAAGCTGGATCTTTCTCATTTGCACAGCACTCCGATCACAGAAGGAGATTTTGAATGATTAGATTTTAGAAGTTTTAAATTCACCTGAATTCAATGGAGCTTTTAGCCTACTTATTAAAAAGTGTGCCATGAATAACATTAATTCAGTTTTATAACTGTTGTATTAAGTATGGATGAGGTTGTGTGTTTGTGTGTTGCTAGGCAATGCATATGTGTGTGTGTTTGTGAGAGAGAGAGAGAGAGAGAGATTGCACTGCATGATAAAACATGATTACACCAAGCAGGTTCAGCTACTGCCATGTTCTTTTTTTCTGTTTATTTACTTTAAATATGTGCAGTGATTTTAAATGAACAGCCCCCCGCAGCAGTCCTTTTTATTCATTTAACTTCACACACACACACACACACACACACACACACAAACACACACACACACACACACACACACACACACACACACATATGCTATGTGTCTGTCAATGAAATTCATTTATATTGAGCAAAAAGAAACATGCCTAAACATTTTCAGCCTAATGTATTATGCAGCAGAAGCTTTTAAAAAAGAAGATTGGAGAATTCCCATCTGAAACGCAGCTGCAACATCAAAGTGTGAGTGGGAAGGAAATTAAATGGTACCGAAATAAATAATGGTAGACTTGATGTCTATGCTAATTGGGATCTCTGGCACTCGGGTCAAAAGGCCTCCAGCACGCAAAGCCTAGGAGGAACGGTTCTGTGGTGTTAAGGTGGTACGGTACAATAACAGGTTGTGCTCGCAGACTTCCACTCTTTGACTCACGGAATATGCATGCAGGCGGTGGGAATTATATTTAATAATAATAATAATAACTTTAATTATATCACCTTTAAAAACAGAGTTCACAAAGTGCATAGACATACAAAGCAAGACAAAAGCAGCAGATCCAGATGTTAATATGACAGTAGAGAGCTAAACATGGGGGCCAAACATTAGTAAGTCAAAAAACTGTAAAAATAAATAAATAAAATGACTAAAAACAAAAATATAAGCATGCACTTATAAATAAAAGGGATGTATTTCTTTATTTGCACAAAAAATGAAGACAACAAAAACAAAAGACAAGAAAGTTTGCAGGTGAGATTAAGAAAACCCCTTGGGAGGAATCTCACCTAAGGGAGAGAAGAAGAGAAAGAAAATGTATTATTAGCAAATAAAAAAGTCCTGAAATCTACACATTAAATACAAATAAGCATAGAAGTTGAAAAAAAGTTAACATAAGGTTGGCTGCGTGAAACAACAAAAGGAAGAGATCAAGAAAAAAGAAAGTGACGTTATCATTGGAACATAGGCACGCCTAATACTCTGGTGAGACAGTATGTCCCTGTGTGTCTTAGACAGTATGTCCCTGTGTGTCTTAGACAGTATGTCCCTGTGTGTCTCAGACAGTATGTCCCTGTGTGTCTCAGACAGTATGTCCCTGTGTGTCTCAGACAGTATGTCCCTGTGTGTCTCAGACAGTATGTCCCTGTGTGTCTCAGACAGTATGTCCCTGTGTGTCTCAGACAGTATTTCCCTGTGGGTCAGACAGTACGTCCCTGTGGGTCAGACAGTATGTCCCTGTGTGTCTCAGACAGTATGTCCCTGTGTGTCTTAGACAGTATGTCCCTGTGTGTCTCAGACAGTATGTCCCTGTGTGTCTCAGACAGTATTTCCCTGTGGGTCAGACAGTACGTCCCTGTGGGTCAGACAGTATGTCCCTGTGTGTCTCAGACAGTATGTCCCTGTGTGTCTCAGACAGTACGTCCCTGTGGGTCAGACAGGACGTTCCTGTGTCTCAGACAGTATGTCCCTGTGTGTCTCAGACAGTATGTTCCTGTGTGTCTCAGACAGTATGTCCCTGCGTGTCTCAGACAGTATGTCCCTGGGTGTCTCAGACAGTATGTCCCTGCGTGTCTCAGACAGTATGTCCCTGCGTGTCTCAGACAGTATGTCCCTGGGTGTCTCAGACAGTATGTCCCTGCGTGTCTCAGACAGTATGTCCCTGGGTGTCTCAGACAGTATGTCCCTGTGTGTCTCCGACAGTATGCTGACCATCTTCTCCGTCTGTACTAATGAAGCCTGCTCCCCAGGCCTGCTTGGCTGCTGACAACAGGACAAACACTAGAGGGCCCTCTCCATGGACAGCCCTCTGCTGTCTCTCACACACACACACACACACACACACACACACACACACACACACACACACACACACACACACACACACACACACACACAGTATCTCTTGCTCTCTCTCTCTCTGTCTCACTCTCTCACGCACACATACGTGCACACACACATACACACACACACACACACCCTCTGCTTCTCTCTCTCACGCACACACACACACACACCTTGTCTCTCTCTCTCTCAGTCTCTCACACACACTTACACACACACACACACACACACACACTGTCTCTCTTGCTCTCTCGCTGTTTCTCTCTCTCTCTCTCTCACACACACACACACACACACACACACACACACACACACACACTGTCTCTCTTGCTCACTCTCTCTCTTTCTTTCTCTCACGTGCACACACACCGCTATGCAATGATGAGCATGACCTTTCCACTAACCGTCTTAATAAGACTTGTGTAACACTTCCCTTGCTCCTTGTCTTGTAATAATGTGGCTCTAGTTTGTTTCCATGCACACACACATGCATGTGTCAAGAATCCAAATAAACGAACCCTTTACAGCTGTCAGTCAGTTAGAGGGTTATTTAGAACGCAGTACGCCTAGATAGCTTGACTAGTTCTGCTTTCTGTTGTGCCAACAGGGACACAATGTGTGAGTCCATGTGTCCATTGCCTAGCCCTATCAAGTGACAGTGTAAAGAAGCAGCATCGGTGTCGATTCACTATCCGCCTTTCTCTATTTCATTTCACTAATAACAGAGAGAAGTGAGGGACAAGTTGTGCGTCGCAGCCTTAACAAAAAGAAGAGTTAGAATACAGAAGGGGGAGAAATTACAGAAATGTATGATTTCACCTGCACACACACACCTTTATGATATCTACAGCTACAGTATAGCCGGCAATTTGAGACGATAACCTTTGCGCGTCAGTGGCTGGGCAGAGCGGCATGCATTCATTTGTGCGCCTGTTGACCCGGCTCCTCATCAACCCAATGAGCGCCGTGGAGGGGAGGCTCTCTTCGCCGCCGTGCATCTCTCCTCCATCTCCTCCTCACTTTTCCAGTCGGCCAGCAAGACTGTCGGAGCTCCTGCACCTACAACCCCAACACTGTCACTCCGCCTTGACAACCTGCAGGAAGGATTTCTAGCCTCTCCGCGTTTTTTTGTGCTCATTTCCCCCCACCGCCCCGAATCAAACGCATTGGACTTTTTTTTGCGTATTTTGAAGGAGAGAAAATAAAAACAAAGAAACGGTGAAACGATGCAGCAGCGGGAAAGGATGCAAATTTCACTAGTAAGTATAACCCGTCACCATGATACGTATGATCTATAAACCTAAACAGGTATCACTGATTTCTGTGTTGGTGTTTTGTCCATTGGTGACTTCTCATAGCTCCTTTCTCCATCGCGGGAGACCCAGTGCATTTCGCCCCGGCACGGAGCGACAGAGCAAGTCTCCAAAAAAAAGGTCTGCAACTTAGGCTACCTTTTTATCCACATTTCCCTTGCCTCTGTCGCGGTACAAGTCGCAAATCTGCTGCCTGTAAAGGCTTCATTTTCCGTAAATCGGACTACCTGTGCGCACTGGTGCCACATTTGAAGCGCTGAGGAGGACTCATTGGAGACAATATCTCCTCAAAGGGCAAAAACTTCAGTGAGAGGGCGAATGTGGGCAACCGGGGTACGTGCTGCAGACTATCGCAGAGGCGTAAATGGCAAGTAGTTCGATCAAACTTTGTGGGTTAATTCGTGGTTTTATTTTTCAACCCGGGTGACTAGCCCTTGAGACATGTATCCATGCTGCTGTGGGTGGCCTACCGCGGACAGCTCCGCCGCTGCCGGCGCTCGGTTTGCGGCTGTAAGCTGTCTGGACCGGCTGCTCTCTGGCGGGGAGCTGTCCTTCCCCCCGTGGTGCTGAAACCGCTTGCTTAGTCATAGTCACGCACCACAGTGACTTAAATTGCAATAAAAATAGAGGAAATATTTTTTTTGCCATTTATGGTGAAATTTGGTATCTTAACAGGTTCCTATTCTCCTCTTAATATGTTTCCCTAGTTTTATTTATTTATTTATTTATTTTTAATTAACCAGGTCCTGCATCTTTTAGTCTCTGTGTTAGTGCCTATAGTTGGAGAATGTCACAGTAACTGTGATCACTCCACACTTTATGATAGTGCAGTTGGCTCCAGGTGGAATACGGTGCAGCTGATTGTCCTTGGAAATGCGTTCCTGGAAGCACACAGCATATTAGTACACTGACATACTGTGTGTAGTAAAAGTTTACCAGAACTAACAGTGACACTGTGCTGCCTAAAACGCAAGCCATCCGGGGCTGTGGTAACATGTCCACCTGCATCAGTTTTAGCTGAGGACAAGTCAAAGCCAAGCCTTTGTGTCCTCCTTTGGTTTTGCATTCTGGTGAGCAGTACACATCAGTGTGTTGTACACTGAAGCGACTGAGCTGGTTAAATGCGCGTCAAACCTTAAAATGTCAGTTTTTTAATTAAAGGGCAACATTTATATTAGTCTACATGCTTTCTTATTTTACAGCAGTGACACTCTGATGTATTTAATTAGCTTATTTCTTTTGTTTTATTGCAGTTTTTCTGTGTTAATAAAACATAGTTAATGTTCATGTTCATTAGAAAAAGTGCCAGTGTAATAATACACATTTGATTCAATGACAAAACACCTTCTCTAAATACCTTCACAATGATCTCATCTGGACTACTATGATATCAGTGCAGCGCTGTTGCCATTGTAGCGCTCACCTGCAGCCACCCCCCTCTCTCTATCATCTGAAGCTTACACTCTTGCGTGCACTCGTCCATGGAGGTTTAGAGAATTTTTATTGCAGCCTTTGACAATATTTCACCCAGAATGTATTGTGAAAACAATAATCACAAGGAACATGTAATTGCTCAAAATCTTTCCAAGATAATCCCCAGAACAACAGATTAAAGCAAGGCAATCTGATGTTGTGGGCTGAATAGCCTCGGAGTACAGACATACCCATTTGTTGTTCCATTGTAGAAGCATAATATGAAAACAAGATTGGACCGAAGGGTCATGACTGCGACGGATATATCATTTGTCATGATGAAGTGGCATATTGCCTTCTTATACTGTAATGAGAATTTTCATTTTGTTCTTTGAATCATTTCCTAAAACATTTCTGCTTGCCTGAGAAGCCGTTTTTTTTTAAAATTCTTCCCTCTCTCATTCTGTCTGTCTCGTCTGATTTGTTCAAATGTTTGTAATGTCTCTACGCTCTTATCCCTGCCTCCCTCCTTCTCCCCCACCTCCTCCTGACAACTCCTCCCAAGACTGAAAAGACAACTAACAAACAACTGTGATTGCTCCGTTCTAGGTCTCCCCCTCCGAATAATGCCAAATGGATGCTGTGCTGGGCTCCTCACCCCCTCACCAACTGCTATGGAGGCATGCCAAGCCATGCAAGTGACCTTTATCACGCCATGAATGCAAGCTCCGCCGTTCAAAGAGGACACAAGTAACCTTTTCTTGTTATCTAAGAAGGAGCTGTTGATCTGAAGAGAGAGGCGCTGGGAACGAGAGGCCGAGAGAGAAGAGACTCGTAAAACAATCAGACAAAACAAACACACAACGACAGGATGCCAAAGCGGTCCGAGGAGATGCTGATGGATCTGTGGATGTCCTTGCTGCTGGTGTGGATTACTTGTGTTCCCTGCGTGTCTACGACTCCTATCATAGGCCAGTCCAAAAGTACACAAACTGGTGGGTCCGCAGCAGTGGCGAGCGGTCCTGGCGAAGGACAAAGATTACTGAGCCGCGCCAAGAGAGGATGGGTTTGGAATCAAATGTTTGTGCTGGAAGAATTTTCTGGACCCGATCCAATTCTAGTTGGCAGGGTGAGTGCTGTGATTGTCAGCATTATATTAAGCTCGCTTATCGTGTGGAAACATTAATTTGGCCATTTGAATGCTCCCTCCGTATTTTTTTTTTCCTTCCCATGGGCAGCGGGAGGGTTTTGGTTGTCAAGGGGAAGCAGAGATACGGGGACAAGAGAGAGGGATGTGTAAAGGCGGGGAGGAAGAGGGCTGACGAAATGCTTTTGGAAATAATTAAACTCTCATCAAATAATGGTGGCAACATTTTATGCTGTGTTGGATGTCCTTGAAATCCAAGATACTGTGCAGCAGTCACAGATTGTTTCTTCCCATTTTTTTTAACACACTTGCTATTTCCGCACAAAATATACACATGTACGAGAACATTATTTTTTTAATTCTTTTTATTTTAATTCCCCATTTCTGCCCACATCCATTTCTTCCTGTAAAGACCTGATTAAATTGAAACTGTACATAACATAAGAGAGTTTTTTTTTTTAATTTACTTTTTCGTTATGGTCACTTTTTCCATTCTATAACGAACAGAACTGCAGGCTAATCCTGCGGCTCTGGAACCACCTGCTCCCTGGCCTGTGTGGAAGTGGGAGGGAAGAGAAGGCTGCTGGCCAGCCCGGCCAAAGCAGCTTGTTCACAGCTCATTGCTGGGACTCACCTGGGGAGAGTCAGCCTGGCAGCGAACGCTTGCCTCCCTCCCCCAGAATATCACCCAGCCACTCTGGCACGGACAGGAACGCAGGCCATCGAGCATATTTGATCATGTTCAGTAATAGCTTTTGCAAACAGTGTCGCTGTGCCTAATTTTTGATAATTGGTGGCTATGCCTTTCTTGTTCATAACATATCACCATTGTAGTGCATTGCAATATATGTTTTTTCAACCCCCTCAGACCTGACAGCACTGATGCAAAAATCTGCTGTTGCACAAGAAAAAAATAAGCCCCTTGTGATCCAAGTACTTTTAACTTCACTTCCTCTTGCTTTTTACTTATTTTATCCCAAGTATTGTCATATGGCTGCATCAATTAACCATTCGCCACCATGTGGGATTTGCACCTGTGTTTTGTAAATACCGTACGAACACAGAAATGCTGTTAAGTGATGCATTAATTTTTCACGTGAGTCAATTAGGCAGCCTCTGTTGGCTTCCACGATGGCTGCTCATCACAATGCTGAAACAAACAAGCGCCCACTCCGGGGCCACAGTGACCATCCGTGAGAGTGGAACATAAAGGTTAGATCTCAGCTGTGACAATGGGAGTACCAAGGAGTTCACATAAGAAGTAGATATAGTCAGTATGCATGGCTGTGTTACCTTAAAATGTTTCTTTAAAAATAAAAAAATAAGAGCCACACAAGAATATTACACTTAATGACGACAAACATGGATAAAAGATTCGTAATTTCAAGCTCACATGCGCTTTGTATATCAGGCTGTGCCTGTGAGGCTGAAATGCTCTTTGCATTGTCAACAGAGGATTGGTGGCACAAAATCAAAGTGTGTTCCCGGTCGTGAAGGAAGCTTTTTCTCAAGGCTTCGGTTAAAGCTTTGCAACAAACCTGACTGTAACGTAGGTTTGTCATAGATATAGGCCTCTCTCTATTGAAGGACATACAGGGATTGGGCGCGGGGTTGGGTAGGCGGGGGGCGCTCTGGATGAAGAAGAACTTGCCTTTTTGCAAGGTGATGATGATGATGATGATGATGAGTAGCGTTCACTGCAAGGTTAAGTGCTCATGACTATGCCTGGCAGAGCTAAGATAAGTCCTATGTGAAACCAAGATGGCACTGTGTTGGTTTAAGACTATAAATCTCTCTCTCTCCCTCTCAGTCCCCTTTTCTTTCCCTTCCTGTGTGCTTCTCACGCTTAATTAAAAAATGAATCAAATGGGCGGGAGGTGTGATTCAAATGGGTCACACGGCTCTCTGTGTATTTTGCACAATTTCCTTCCTCTGCGTGTGAGACTGCCTGTGTGTGCTGTTGTAGGCCTATTATCATAGAAGTCCAGGGCCAAAGATTGGACTCTTTCCATCCCATAGTATTTTATTTTCGGTGCGCTCTGAGGTTTAATTATACGTGCATCCCCAGCCTTGTGTCTCCCCCTCGACCGCACCATGGAGGGGAAAGGAGAGATGGTGTTTCGAGAGGGATAGAGTGAGATTGTGCCATCGATTTTTAACAGTGTGTCATTCTCGGTGTTCGCTCTCAGAGGAGATGATTAGCATAAAACAAGGCAGGGGAGGAGGGTTAGAGGAGGCGGAGGTGTGGGAGACTGAGACGGACGGCCACAAGGCGTGACAGCACCCTTCCCTTTTGCTGTTCTTCTCCAGCGCGTCGTTTTTCTTGACATTGTGATTCACTGAGCGCCGTGTTCGTCAGCCCCCGTCAGTCCCGTTGGCGTCGGGAGCAGACATGCAGTACCTGTTAAAGTGAAGCAGAGGAGACAGCTGTGAAAGCTTGTTGCTCGGCTGTAGCTTAAAACGAACACAGTGTTGGAAGGGATTTTAGGATTAATCATCAGGAGCCAGGGACGGTTCAGAAATAACCCGTCATTAGAAATAGAAGTACGCAAATGGAGTGTTAAGGTAGATAGGCTCCAACGTATCGCTCACACTCGGACTGAGCTTGGGGACGTGCGATTGCTCATTGTTGACGACGAGTGGGAGATAACACTTCAACGAGTGAAGACTCTCATGTAGGCCAGCGCAAGGCAAGCAGAGGGTACTTTTAGGTAAAGCAGCTCTTGATTTACCATTGCACAGCCATGATGGGAAAGTGTAGCCTGGGTTTTAAAATAAAATGGCAGTTCTTTAGTGTATATGGTTGCTGTACCCTTGTTGACAACCCTTCTTCACTCTGGCATGAGGCCTATCCGAACCCTAATGCAATCTCAGCCATGTTTCCCCACCATTATGCTTCTTTGATCAAAACCATTTCAATTATTCAAACAAACAAAGAAGCAGCTCATTTACACCAGGCCATTAAAGAAAAAACATTGCCTTAGAACAAAAAGACAAACAGTGGACAAATTGCTGTGTTTGCACCAAAGAGAAATCTGAATTATTATCTTTGTAGTGTGAGGCAGATTGATGGCAGTTATCGCCTGGCTATCTAATGGCGTTAACTTTTCTCAACTTTACTTCCCGGCGATCATTTAGGATATGTTGTGTTAGGATTGATCATGATGGCTTCCAGTCTGCCGAA
This sequence comes from Etheostoma perlongum, assembly GCA_026937815.1. NCBI lineage: Eukaryota > Metazoa > Chordata > Actinopteri > Perciformes > Percidae > Etheostoma > Etheostoma perlongum. The sequence goes on from CM049371.1 coordinate 34,502,729, forward strand.
TTGTAGTGCAGATGTGGTAAATTGACTGATCCCTCATCCTATTGTCCATCACTTTTATACACCACGACATTGTATATGTGTTTTCCCACAAAGAGAATTGATAATCCACCATTAGTATTAATCAATTCAGGCTGAGTTGCAAGATTTCAAGGACTGACAGCGGCTTTGGTTATTGATTCAGCAAAGGAAACAAATATGTTTGGAAGGAAAAAAAAAAATTGTCTTTGTGTGTGTGTGTTTGCTGTGGAAATGAAACACACGCTTCATTCTTCCAAGCAAGCTGTTTGACAGGATTCCCAACAAGAAGGGCCACAGTAGTATCAGATTGGTGGCGTAATGGAAGTCCGCATGGTGTTTAGCTTGAAGCAGATGAGATATTGTGTTATCTAAGTGATGTTTGCATTGCACTAAAAAAAGACCTCTTTCAATTAGCAATTTGTCTGAAATGTTTCAATCCATCTCAATTGTTTGACTGACAAGAGAACACAGGTTGGATTCATTGGTTAAAAGGGTTCCTTGGAAAAAAACAGGTGGCCTAATATATATGGATTTATTTACTGAATGGTGTATCTGTTCACCATGATACAAGTAAAGATTGCAGTAACTTTTCTTTTGTCTGTTTACCACCTGGACATCAGTATACCATCTTCATCCGGGATGTATTTTCCCCGAATTCAATTCATAACTTTTTGTAGTTTTTGTTGCTCTCTGCACTTTGGACTGCCAGAACAAGATGTCCATAAATACTGATGCAAGCTACTTCTGCTCAGCTGGATTACCTCTCTCTGTCTCTGTCCCCCACCTCTCTCCTTCTCTGTGATGGGGTGATTATGGAGAGACTGACTCTTGAGCCCAAGTAAGCTTGCCTCCAGGGCCGATGGGGTGTGGTAGGATGACATTGTTAGAATTTCTCCAAGTGTTTGGCTTTGGCATTGCGAGGCAGCGAGGCAAAGCTAAGGCGAGTCCTGACTGCAGCTGCCAAAGGCCCCGGCTTTCTTGACAGAGTCGTGCCAATGTGGCCTCTGATCAGCGAGGATTCCCCATCTTAATCTGCATTTACCCCGGCTCCAACAATTGAGTGCATATCTGGCTCTGCCTTTGATTGATGGATGAGAAGTGGGAGTTAACGAGAATATTAGCCAAATTATTGCCAGTGATTGATTGCCATTATGACACATAAATTATATGCATTGGCTCGGATATAATACATGCTGAAATATAACACAAATTAGACACAGGTTCCAGTGCCATAGTGAGAGGATTAAATCAGAAAAAGCTGTCATTAAATCCATATTTGTTGGACTTTGTTTCATTCCATTTGGGTTCTCACACCCACAACAGTGCCTGGGATACAGCTCTGTAATCTCTCTCCAGGCAGCACCACAAAGACCCGTATTGAGCTGCAGTCTACCAGCAGCTCTCAGCCCTTAGATCTCCATCCCCTCCTCTTGTGTAATTTAGAAAAAAAAACATTCTAACATCCCTCTGTCCTCTGTTTCTACCTCCTTTGCCTGCTCTGTGACGGCGCTCCTCTCTTTCCCTGAGGCACACCTGTACAGTATATCACTAATGCCGGCAGGGCCATTATATCAATGGGCCATGGTCACAGTCTCTCTCTTCTCTTTTCCAATCTCTCCCACTGTCTGTCCCTCCCGGTCTGTAATAAAACACTGGGCCCAGCAGTGGCTCTGATAGAGCTGTGGGATCACATTAGTGCTGCCCTCGAAAAGCTTGACAGGTTGTCTATGGCTTTGTGTCGTCATTCTGGTTCCCATTAACAAGCTGTGTATGTGTACGTGCCTGTGTGTGACTTACAGTAGTCCATTCGGGAGTGTTGTGGACTAAAATGAGATAAGCAGACACAAGCTTGGATAGAGTATATTTAGACATGAGGGTTATATGTGCTAAAGCAAATACATGTCGATGAAGCTTCACAGCTGTTGTGTCTTTGCAGACATTTGCGGGGGTGTCAGCGGAGTCACATTCATGAACGATTTCTCTGTAAACTGCTCTCTGTGTGTTTTGAGCAGTCTGAATTCTGTGGTATTTCCAATTTACTGTTGACCTCATCCTCACTGGCATTATTACTTTTGAGGCAGACATATCACCATCGCCTGTACCTTAAATGTTATTGCAGAGCCGTTTTACCAGCCTGTCAGGGCTCATTTAATATAACGTTCAGTAACACTTTATTCATATATGACTGACATGACTGTCATAATCATCTCATGAACGCCTCTCATGAACATGAATGAGTCTTTGTGAATGTTTATGACTGTTAAGTGACATTCATCTTATCCCTTTACTTGTGGTCAAGGGAATCATTCATGACACCGTTATGAAAGCGAAATCAAACTTTATGCCATCTTTATTTCAAGTCTTCATTGTAATCAAACATTATGACATATTTACATATTTAAGTCCAAATTGTTTCACTTTACTCAAGGAAAAAAAAATTGTATTAAAAAGTATAATGGTCTCATGACAGCCAATGTAAAAACCAACCATGTAATGATTTCATGAAGTTTGATAATTAGGCCTGCTATGACGGGATATGTCGTCTAGGTTAAGGTAACTGTGTCATTACAAAGACATTGACGGGTTTTATTGTCTTGCTTAATGTCAAGTTGTCACAACACAAACATTTCAAACAATGCTAACTTTGCATTAGAAGTCCTAAACAATCATAAAGCCTGCTTCACAATCATGACATGGGTCATGTCATGATTGTGAAGGGGTCATGTCATCTTATGCACACCCCTTCAAACACAGTATTGTAGAATATGTTTACATTGTACTAATGGCAGATGTGTCATTTTTTTCTATCATCACTCATCCTGTCTCTCCTCTCACATGTACCGAGCGACTGCTGTGCGCTACCTCACATACTGCATTTCCATGAGGGAGCTGAAATCATGTTTCAGTTCAGTGTATCATAAGGAGGCACATGACGCGTCTCGTCGGCAATCCCTGGTAGCTCTCTTGTGTACATGCATCAGCTGCAATTATAATTTAACAGGAAAGCACATCCATTCACATGGCTTCAGAGTCCCTGAGCAAAATAACAAGCTTGCTGCTATCACTCACATCTGTGGCTCAGCATGATTAAATCCATGTTGCACGGTGAGCAGCTCATGCGGGAGCCACATTCCTGAGCTTCTACAGCAGTGCTAATTCATAGCAAATGGCCTCTTTATGGTTTCACCTCGGACTGCGTCGCCACGATTAGCTCTCTCCCATGTCAGTGTTTGTCAGTCAACGATGTCAAACTCTTCCAGTGGAAATCCAGAAAAGCCCTCTCTTCTAATTAAGTCCAACAATCCCCCAGCACAGCCTGTTTTTAACGGCTCTCCCTCCCCTCTCCTCTCCTCTCCTCCTGCCTCCCTCACCCTCCCTGGCTCACCGGGCTTGGCCTGGGATGGCTCTGCGGAGGTGGAGCGCTTAGCAGGCTAAATCATCTGGCACTCCGCCTTGAACTTTGCTCTAACTAATTTATAGGAATTAAAGTGGTTCACCTCATTCACTTGGCTCGTGTGCCGCTTTGGCTAAATTAGTATGGTTTATTTTCAAAATAGGGGATTTTGATTTCTATCATTCTCAAAGCATCACGAGATACAATTGCAATTTAATAGGCTGACGCCACTTGGCCTTTGTCTTGCGCTGACATTTAAATGATTGCTCATTTGTTAAACAAATCGCCGGCCCGTTTACAATGAGAACAGGCGGCAATGGGCGACTAAATTAAGGCAGCATTAGAGAGCATGGTGTTGGACAGTCTGCCTACTTATGAATCCATGCTGTGTTTTCCAGGCAAAATATTGGCCAAGCATGAGTAGCAGTAAATGAGGTTACACATATTCAAATCTGATTATTCAAATCAAAAGATTATAATTATCTGAAACCTGATAATTGGCCCTTGCATCTGACATAGTAGTTGTGGGCATAAGCCACAGCAGCAGCAGCAGCGGTAGGAGCTAAGGAAGCCTGTTCCCTGTGCCAGTGTGCTCTTGTGGGCTCAATGTTTGGCTCCAGTCCCCAGGCAGCTCCTCTCCTATGGATAGAGCCCAGCGTATGTGAAACGCTGCAGGCGGCTGCAGGCTTATCCCTGCGCCTCTGCTCCCATACACGTCCCATCAGCCAAACTGGGACTGCCGTAGTAATCTTGTTAAGAATGGATGTTGTTATTGTGCAACTGGATGTGCATTTTTGCTTCACGGTTAGCTGGGAGCACACGTGGGCTGGAGCAGCAGAGACAATGGGGAGGGAGTTTTGGATCCGGGGTGGGTGGGTGGGGGGAGTGCCTATTTCTGGCACTTAAAAGATGACAGTCCTTAACGCTCTTCCTCCGCCTCTTTGCTTTCCCTCCTCACCCCTTCCCTAGCTCATTCCTCACCCGGCTCATAGAACATAATAACAACAAAGCGGCCTCAGTAAACAGTGGATGTGACATTTACTTGAAGATCGGTGTCTTCACCTATAACAGGTATTAAAGATGATGATTATTATCACTGCTGAGTGGAAGGCAGGAGGTGGCTCACCTCAATCACTGACGTGACAATAAACACACACGCGCACACACACACCCACACACACACACACACACACACACACACACACACACACACACACACACATTCTCCCTGCAAATGCTCCTAACTCTGGTATCTGGGTGCCAACAGACTGTGGCTTTGACCTTTCTCACAAATGAATTATTTCGGTTTAATGATCCCTTCTGCAGAAAGAACAAAAAGATAGCTGAAATAATAGCCACGGGAGGAGAGGTGGGAACGTAAAAGGGCAGCACCCCCCCCCCATACTTTATTCTCCAAACTTACTTCCACTTTACCTGTGAAGACACCTGTATCCCTCTAATAATGCCTCTCCCTGCTGTTTGTGTCTCCAAGGTGTGTGTGATACATGTAGATTTAACTGTGGAATAGAACTTACTTCAAGATAATAATAAAAGAAAAACACCCTGGATGTAACAAGCAGGTGGTGATGGTGATGATGGAAACACACACTTCTTTGTTTGTGCGTGAAAGTGACACTTTGGATGTTTTTTTTCTTCCCTCCACCAATGTTTGATTAATTCTTCTTTTTTTCCTGTCGGATCAGAAAAAGGGATGGGAAATGGAGGGGGGAGTAGATGCATGAAAAATTCACAACGTTATAATATAAAATCCAGATGAATCATAAATGCTTAATGGGAATCAGGGCCGAGCGTGCTGGATGTTAAAATTGTTCTCAAAGAATCCTGGGTGTATGCGCTTTGTCTGCCAGCGCCGCGTGCACACAGAGGAACACTGCATGTTACGTCGGCTCTCTCAGCTGCTCCATCTCTCCCGATGGCGACGAAATGAGGTGTTGAGGGACAGTGAATAGAGAATGCCACAAACATGTGAAAAGCTTTTAGAGGGTAGAGGCCGTCTGTTATCGAAGTCTGGCTAATTACCTTTATCCTAGCTGCAACTGCCTGCCTGTTGTTGTGCTTGTGGATTGGACATGCACCGTCTATCTGATGAAATATTAACAAATCTTTGCAAACACCCGGTCTTCTCTATTGTGTTTTTAATGAAAGGCAGCGATCCAAGAAAAACTTCTGCTATTATGAATAATACAACATCCAATTAGTGTAACATCATCACAGATGAGTTTGAGGAAAGACTGGACTGGTGTAATGTCGGAGGAGTGTGAACATTTAGTTAAGTTATCAAAGTGTTTGAATGTGGTTTGGCGGTGGAGGTTGACTGCTTTTGATGCGCTGACTTCCTCTTGCAAACTTAACCCCTGTGGAGTGCTGAAATTACGAATTTACGAACAAGGAAGTTGAACTAAAGTTTGGATTGCACTTATTGTGTAAAGAAATGTAAAAACTATAATGCGTATTTTTTTCAGTTTTTCAAAATAGGGTCAAATCAGAAAAGTAACAAACTAGCTTGCAGCTTTACAAAGTGGAAGCCTAGCTTGGAAAAATTGGCACTGATTTTCTCCAGATGGTACTTTTTGATTATGTTATATGAACACATGCTTACATGTAGTACACTGTGTACTGTGGAATGCAGCCATCGTTAATGGTTTTGAATACACAAGTGCATTTCGTACTTTGGCATGTCAACATCTATTCTAGGTCTATTGTCGTCTAGTCTGCTTCTTTACACGCTAACTGACAGCAGTTTAGTGGTACTTAAAAAACCCATTGTATAGTTTGTGTTTCTGCGTTTCAATAACAACCGCTGCAGCTTCCTCACCGCTGCATTCACTATTTTAGGAAAATACGTTGCTGGTCCTGTACCTTCTGCTCCGTAACAAATATGGCGACCGTTGGGTGCGAGTAGTGTCCACGGTCCCAGGGGGGTAAGCGGACGTCCACAAAGCGTAGCTCCTATGGCGCCATTTTAATGCTACAAATCACTAACCCACCGTTGACTCCCATTCATTTTGGCAGTGAATGGAATAACTTTACAGCTGATGCGTTTAATACTTAAGTTGTCCATTGTTTATTTCTAAAGAAACACGACAATATATAAAATAATCCATTACCTTATATTTCCCGTTATGGCTCCGTTGCAGACGTTTTTGTAAAAATAGGATTGTGTCATAACCACGCGACTGACTGTCACGCAGTCGACAAATTACCGTATTGCCACGAGAAGCTCGCAGACAGTTTGAACTTACATTAGCTGTTTAGGTTTGATTACTAATGTTAACTAGCATGTTAGTTAGCAGTAATTAGCCTGTGCCTATGTTAATGTTAACTAGCATGTTAGTTAACAGTAATTAGCCTGTGCCTATGTTATCTCCTAACATATACCTACCTCTCCGTCTCTGCTGATTGGGAATGATTGAGATTTCTCTTGCACAGCTACCAGAAGACTTACAACTTTCAGACAGGTTGCTGACGTCACATCTACATCTTCAAGCTCAGTTGGAGGCTGCGCAGTAACGCTCAGCATCACCGGGAAAGAGCTTCTAATAGACTTCACTGGTCTCCGTCCAGAGCAACGGGATCTGTTGGTCCATTTCTTTAACTGTCTATGGGGGTTTGACACTAAACATTTGGACTGCTTTGAGTGCAGCATCTGGGTGCTCGTAGTGCACGGCATGTGGCCACAATTTGTCAGTGTGGATGCATTATGTACAAGTGTAAGTACAGAAGTGCACAAGTTTTAGTTGTATTAGTGTTGTGTTCATCCCACATTATGCAGTGGATGGGGTTTAGTTAGTGTTAGCTGTTTCTTTTGACCGAACACAGCAAGGAGTTCCCTGTAACCTCAGCACTCTGCATGTTATTCAGTGTTTGAAGTATTTCACGCAGTAACGTGCTGAGTGCTCAGAGTACACGTGGGACCGAGTAACGGCTAGCTGTTAAACTGTATGTGTGGCACGTGGAATTACATTAAAGTGATAAGAAATAATTTTTACTGCCTGCCCACGCAGATTTTGCACCAATCAAATTACATTACTGACACTGTCAGTCAGAAACAAAAATCCACACCCACTGGAGAACACTTTTGCACTTTTTCCGCCACCACAGAAGAATATATACTGTATTACTTTCATCTCCTCTTCTTTGGAAGTTACAGTTTTATGTACAGTGCACAGAATATACAGTATGTGCAAGAAAAAAAAAATTGAATTTCAGAATATTTTTTATTTAGCCTATTATTGTATTATTTTATTTTATATAATTATTATTGTATTATTTTGTAGGAAAGTGAAAGTAAGAGAACAGTCAATACATCTTGATATAGAGTATTTGGTACAAAAATACAGAATTATAACAAAGAGAAAGAAGAAAAACACAATATAACGTAATTTCCCATATACCCTTTCCATTCCTCAACCTACTACTCTTACTCATTCAGCTCACTATACATTAGTGCATACAATGTATGTTTTATTTTACTGTGTCAAGTGGGATTTCACTTAAACTTTAAATTCTATACATCAATGCAATAATTATATGTAAACACATGAACAACGTTGTTATAATCAGAGCTATCCATGAGCTTATCCTGCTCAGGGTCACAGGAGGCTGGCACCTATCCCAGCATGCACTGGGCATGAGGCAGGGTAGACCTTTAAAGGCTGCCAATCTATCACAGGGCTCAGCACACATTCACACTCATATTCACACCTACAGGCGATTTAGAATTTCTAGTTCACCGGTTACCCGCATGCAGCACCACTGTGCTGCCTTTATTCACTGATGTTGTTTTGGGGTAGTACGTTTTGTCTTTCAAAATAGTGCTGAATGACAGTTAAGATCAAAATATTCATTAAGAATGCCAGTTAAGGAATGCATTGAACTGAAAATCCTAAAATTCAACATTGTCAACAACATTTAAGGGAATTCTCTTTCAGTAGTAAGCAGTGAGAACAAGAAGTGCAAAGATACTATAAATTTCACAGTGCTGTGCCTTGGAGGGGGAACCCCCTCCGAGTCTCCCGAGATGACTCTCCTCGCCTCTAAGAAAAGGGAACACTGCCAAACGGCACGGTGCCCTTTATGTTACTTTCTGTGTTTTTCCTGCGTCATGACGCCGCCGCGTCGCTGCTGTTAGCTGATGAAGACGAGAAGCAGCTGTGGTGAGGAATATTTTAATAGCTCCACAGATATTTCAATGGTTTGTCACCGGGGGAAACGACCCGGGCCAACCCCAAAACCATTGTAGCCTCCATCTGGATGGAAGCAGTCACACAGGTCCTCGTTTTCCTCCATCTCAATCTGTGCAGCGCTCCCGGTGTTTACAGCCGGTGCTCGCTTGGATCACCACTTGCCAAGATGTGGCATGTTTATCAGTGGCTCTCTGCACACAGTAACACACATGCACATGCAAACACAAACACACACATTGTCTATGTCTCATTGAGTGGCCAGATAAGAAAACATGACATTATCTTTTTGGTGTGTCTGGTGTACCTGTGTGTGTCGGTTTGTGTGTGTGTGCACTCATGTGTCCACACAATGTGTGTGCAGTCAAAATGCTAATGTCATATCTGCCTTGATGACCTTTTCTTCTATGTTGAGGCCTGGTGTTTTTTTGTAAATACCGCGCTGATATCCTGGGATGTGTAATTACCCCACCGCATCAACACGATGCCTCTTTATTAGTTTTCTGACAATGGCCATCCTAGTAACAGTGTGTGTATTTGTGTGTGTGTGTGTGTGTGTGTGTGTGTGTGTGTGAGGCTTTTCTCTCACTTTTTTGAATTCTTTATTCAAAGGCAAGTACAATGACAAATGACAAAATACATGCATGGGTAAACGGTTAAGGGGTAAAGAAAGTATGAAAAAAAGAGAAAAGAGAATATATATGAGAAATTTCAAAAGTTCATGCAAATAAAAACAAATTCACATATCCCAAGAGTCTTTAAGGCTTTAGGGTTTGCATAGTGCTCAATAGTGTGTATGTATTGTTGCATTTCATTCAAAAGAACTTCAAATAGAGGTTTTCTGTTAGGGCATTCACTTTTGTGAATGTGAAATTTTTGCTATAAAAACAAACGGCACAGTACAGTGTTTACACAGCTGAATCCTACATCCCTAGTCCTTAAAGCATCTGCTGCTGCTCACACACACACACCTGCTAAAGGCAATGGGTCATGTTGCTTCTATTTATGTCAGTTTAGCTCAACAATAGTCATAATATCCATACTGTTCCATGTACTGTATTATCCAGTTTTTCATTTCTGGAAGCTCCTTAGAAATGATCTAAGGGGATTCATAAATAGATCATATATCCACATTACACAGAGATTGAAAAAAAGATGGAGGGATTTAACTGAGCAGATACCTCAGTGTGCTGTATTACTACAGATACCGCATCGGATCAAGATGGAATTTGGATCAGGTGTCTTGAGCAGGATCTACGCCCATAATATGTGTGCAAACATTTACAATACAAAAACAGGAAAGGGATTCCTGCCTTTGTTGCATCAAAAAAGCACGTCAGAAGGTTGTCTATGCATATGTAATGGGCTCTGCGTTTGTCGATAAGGATCACACTCCCCAGGTTCCATGCCGAGGATTAGGGCAGAGGCCGTTTGATCTTGGTGGTTTAGCATAAAAATCACAAGTCTCCTGAATCCTGAAGCAAAGGAGCTGAGTTAGCTAATTGGCGGTGCTGTTGCATGCTGGGATGGACACATTGTAGCTTCATGTAGAGATCTCAAGATGCCTTTGACAACTCCACAATTACAGTAAAGTCAGAGTGCTGTGTTAATGATGCTTTTAGAGTGGAGGAGAGAAGAAGTGTGTTTCTATTGACACACTGTCGCCATGCTTTCAAATGGAGATAAAACACACACACACGCACACACACCCTGGATAATGTGTACACAAACAACAACCTAATCCCAATCACAGCAGGCAATCTGACAAGAAACTGAATGTGTCCATCATCAAATGGGACCGTGGTCAGCCTCGGCGTATGAAAGTGTATTCTGAAAGGCTCCGGAGTTGCGTTCAGGATCCCCTTGCATCTACATCACATCCACATGCATCTAAGCAGCCAGCGCAGCAAAAACAGAGAGGTGTGTGCCAGTTACAGAACATAATTGCTACTAATGACCATCAGGAGTTTGGTTTTCATCCCCCAGGGGCCGTAGAAAAGGCCTTGCGTCTTATCAGTTGATTAGAAGCAAATAGACGGGGCCGGATGCTGCATATTAAGTAAACAGGGGGCTAAAGTGGTGTTACTCTATCATGGGAAAGCCTAATGGAGTGGCGGGGAGCTCATCCTCTGCTAATGCCTCAGTTCTAACAAATGGACAACTGCACACAAACCAAGCAACTCATCAAATATTGGTCTCATTCCGCCAGTTGAAGTTGTATCTGTACAAAAACAAAAACAAGAAAGAAAATTGTTCCGTTGGCATGGGGTTTGGACTCAGTTTACTTTCCTGCTCAGAACAGCAAAATTCTGTAGACCTTTGTGCTGCTCTGTAGTGAAGGCACTTATGCTTTTCCAGCAGCAGTGCTGGCATCCAACTGTCAGCGATGGCAGCAAAGTTGTTGTTTTTTTCTCTCGGTGGATTCATTTGCATTATGCAAATGAACAATTGATATGGTTCTTCTTCCCTCCGATTAACATTTTGCACAACAATTTGCCAAGCAAGTAATTTCTTATTGATAGAATGATATTTTTGTATAAAAATGGCAAACCCATCTCATTGAAATGTATTCAAAAAATTATAAGAATAAGAATAATAAAATTAGATATCATATGTTAAATGGACACTTTAATTAATTTAAAACATTATTAAGGTTACAAATCCACTGTCTCTCTCCACTGCAATGCAATGTAGTGGAGCTGCAGGGATATAAGCAGTTTTATACACTGTAGTACTTGACTGGAGACGTTGTTCTATTGTCTCGGACTCGTCTCAAACTCGTCTTGGACTAGTTGGTGTTTGGACTCGGACTTGTCTCGGACTCTACAAATATTCCAGTTGGTCTCGACCGAGTCCAGCACTACAAGCTTTAGTTCTAAAGTAACTTCCTCCTTCAAAACAACCCCATATATGAAGCATGCTCATAATTCAAAATCCATCTAGAACAGGCATTGAGTTTGGTTGCCTGGGATACACCTGGCTGCATCATATATCTCAATTGTCAGACATCAATCCTTTCCATTTAGGCCTCAGACACAATGTCAGCGAGCACTTTGCACTCACAATTCTTCAGGACAAGTAATGCGTTCAGGGATCGGCACGTTTCCATTTCATATTTTAAATAAATAATGTGGCCTCATTTGATCCTATAGTGTGTTACTCTGCACTTGCTTTTTGATTATTACAAAAAATAAAGCAAAATGATTCCTTGGGTCAAATTTGACCCATTTTCAAAAAGCTTCTATATCAGAAATTTGGGTTTTCTTTTAACCAAATTATCAAAAAAAATAACTTGGATGGTTCCCTATAATCCTCTTCACAAGTAAAATAAATGATCAGTTCACTACTTTCATTGAATTTGGGTTTTTTATTCAACTTTATAGCATTTGAGGAAAAAAGATTGTTGAAAGAAGTGACAAAAATGTCGGGAAAAGATTCAAAAACATCGAGAAGAGTGGCAAAAATGACAAAAACGATAAAAACGGTGTCTAAAAAGATTACCAAAATGTAGTAAAAAAAGTTTGTATATAAAATTTTGACCCAGAAAAACAGAAAGTTTCCTGGGTCGACGGGTAGGGTTAAATATACTAGTAGAAGTAGAAGAATATCTAGTTCCTGGCCTGGGCAATCACGTGCCCTGATCCTCTCAATAGGAAGGGCAGAGCGGCCAGATATCAATAAGAACTCATAAAGCCTGGAAACCATACCACAGTTTTTAGGCTGCGTAGTAAATAACTTCAGAATAGGATGGATGGGTGAATCTCTCTGCCAGGGACCGTGTGCCTTGAGCGCCGACCTTAACTGAAGGTAAAAGAAAAAAGAGGAACGTGGCAGACTGAATGCATTTTGTAAGTCAGAGAAAGGTACCAAGCCAACCTCACCAAAAATGTCTATTAGAAAATGAACTCCCCTTTTTTCCCAGTGTGGAGCTGTTATTGGCCTCCCACCAATCAGGAGTACTGTATTATTGAATAATGGGGAAAAGTTTAACAGTTACAAGCTATATGGTAATATGTTTCAGCTAATCTCCAAATTTCGATAAGATGGGAGATAATGGGGTCAAGTTGGCACGGTTTATGAGAAACCTCGACAAAGAGAATGTCATGGAGTGACAACGGCTCTGTCATTGCACTCTCTTTATCTATCTGGATTAAACCAGGTGAGGAGGGGTCTCAACACAAAGGACCAGGAATATACGTTAGAGTTGGTGTAAATGAGTGTTCTTGAAGAGGATTTTTTTTTTATTTGTCTCTGTCTTAACTGTCTCTTATTTGGACTCAGTCTTGACTTGGACTCATATTTTCTTGGACTTGACTGGTCCTGGTCTTGGACTTGACTACAGCCCTGGTTATCCATATTTTTTATCTCTTTAAAACTTAATTGTTTAAAACTGTATCACTGGTCACAACACAATGTGACCAGTGATAACTTTTTTTAAATTTTTAATCAATAATTAGATTTTTTACATGGTCATTTCTCAAATAGTTTTGTTTAATTCAACAAAAACAAAATATTGCATACTGGAAAAGGTTTCATTTCAACGTTATTTCTATTCAGATGGACACCGAGTTTGAAGTTTAACTATTGCTCACACAAAAAAAAACACAAAATTGCCTCTGCTGAATTATAAATCAAAAGCTGGATTCAAAAACAGTTTAAATGCATTTCCTGTTTTGTCATTTTTTATATTACATTTCAAAGCTTGTTGTCAGCCCGGTGCTAAGGCAACATCAAAGCAACCTGAAACATGCAGCACTTCAACACTGTGGCCTCTACTAACCTTGAGAAAAAGAAGGAAAAAAAACTGATTCACCCAAGTCAATAAATGAAATAATATCAGTCCAGCATGACCAGTCGCAGAAACATTAGACTCAGTGTGAACTATTTAATTCATAATGACCTCACAGTTATATTTCATTTTGTCTATGTCTGCCGAAGGAAATCATTACCCAATATATACTGTATATATATATATGATACCTGTGTGTTTCTGCCCCATTCCTGCTCTAATATTGAGCATATCCAGAGATTGGCACCTGGAGGAAAACAGGAAAGGGAAAGGGTGGGGGGGGGTGCAGCTGCATTCTCTTCCTCAGTAATCGAATCCCTCAAAAGTGGTCCATTTTTCTTCATCTCCCCAGGACCTTTAAACAGAGCTAGGCACAAAAAAGGCGCCATACAACACAATTATAATTCCAATATAGTCTTGTAAAAAAAATGTAAACAGATAGCCAGGCTGCAAAGCTGCCCCCATTTTCCCAGAAGACTGGTAATAAAGTAGAAAAGATGTAATACTGGAAGAGGCTTTTTACCCCCTGTCCTTGTCTCACTCCAGAAATTGAAAAGTGTGGCTCTCTGCGATGACACTGGTAGAAGGAGGGATGCTATGAGATTTATGAGCGATTTTAGAGGTGAAGCAGAGGAGGGGTAGATTTAACCAGAGGTGTTGATGCGTTTTTTTTTTAAATGAACTCAATTGCACAAGTATTGATAGAATTAATGGTAGTCTGCATTGCTGGTCGAGCCTCTTTTTCCAGTTCTGTTGCGCATGTTACCGTCACAGGCTTCATTTCAGAACCCTCTTGACTGTGACATGGGACACAGACAAGCCACTGGCCACTCCAGAAGTCTTAACAAGAGCAAATTGGAGACAAATTTTGATTTATGGGATCATGCTGCTTTCATGTTGGCGCATTTTGAAATCTCCGGGCAAGACTTTTCTTTTTCCCTGCCCCTTTTGAATATTCTGTTTGTTGTGTGCTGTCTTGGGGGTAGCATTTGTTTCACTTTCTTTTTAGTTTTTTTCTCTCGTTGTTTGTTGTCCAATCATCAGAAGGCAGAGGTAATGCTTCTTATGCTTTGTTCCTGGCAGTGGTTGCAACTATCCTAATAATAATTACTGGTAGTGGGAGCGGCTTGTGCGGTGTGTGTGTGTGTGTGTGTGCGCGCATGCGTGTGTGTGCATGTGTTTGTATGTGTGTACAGGACAGAATGTGTTGTTGTTGCATCACCCTTTTCTAAAACAGTTATACTGTACATATTTGTTATTTTGTTATAGTGTCCTTTTACATACTTTTTATTGGAATATCTGTATTTATGTCCATGACTGTAGCAGTACTTTAACTTATTGTTTATTCCCCTTTTTTATTATTGTCTGCAACAAATCAGGCTTTCTTATGAACCATTCATACAAAGAACATATAGCTATGAAAATTATTGCACTGTAAAGCATTGATAGATTTCAAGCCATAGCACGTAAAGTCTTCTAATATTGTTTAGAAAACCAATTTACAACCCGACTGTTGTGTTGAGTCATTATGGCTGTGTGGTAAGATCTTGTAGCGTGACCTTTTAGCATTTCAGCATAAATGCATTCTGGTCCTCACTTACCCTGAGAAAAGAGGCTCCCGGAGCCGGTTAGTGGGAGGATTGTGACTGGCTGCGCAGTTTCCCACTGAGTGTAAATCACAGAAAGGAAGAGAGCGGCATGGACTTTTGTACTTGTGTGAGTGTGCGCATATGAATATGTGTGTGTGTGTGCCCTCATTGTTGTCTGTGCGTATGTGAATCGCAGTTCGGGCCAAGAAGCAGTAAGGCCTGACAGGCCAGGAAGGCGTGGAGAAGAGGGGGGGGGGGTGTGACAGTTTAGTGTGAGAAGGGGAAATGGCATGGTGCTGCTGAAGCTAGTCATCCGTCTGCTGTGACACCCAGCGTGCATGGAAGATGTCCGCAGGACTCGGCAAGGCAGAGAGGAAGTGTGGTCGTGCAGAGGAGTGGGCGGCAGAGTGGAAGTGTCATCCTCTCTGTAAGTGTCACTCTGTCTCTGGTTCCCTGTCTGTTTGTGGCACATGGGGGCTGTGTCTTTGCGCAGCACTTGACGTCCCTTTCCAAATGTTCGAGCACACAAATGCACAAACATGTTTTTAACCCGTTGAACCTTGGGCTGATTTGACGCTCCTTTTCTACAAGGCCTGTGCAGCCCCAGCATGTCTGATGGGTATGCTGTATAACGTCACTTGGAATATCTTAAGCAGGTGGATTCTTGCTATATTACGCTAGAATCGTGGATGACATATCACACAAAAATCCATCTTGTCAGGCTTTGACTAACCCGTTGTGTCTGAACTACCAGCTCACCGAACCAATCAGCATCCTGGGAGGAGCTACAGTCAGCTACGGACGTGGTTAAGGTGTGTGTGTGACGGCCGAAAGTTTTTTTTTCTAAACAACGATGGCGGGTGTGATAGACAGACGGTAAATCCAAACACATGCCGTGTAATTATGTGAAAGTGCCTGCCCTTCTCGGATGGTTCCGTGTAAGAAACCATCATGCTCATCAGGTTAGATATTTAGTACCAATATGTTGAGAATGAGAGGACTTGAAAAGGAGCAAATGAGAAGAAAGTAACATATTAATAGTTTTGGTAGTAGTACAAATGAGACCAGTGTTGGGAGTAACACGTTACAAAAGTAACGCAATTACAGTAATGTATTCCTTTTTGCTGTAACGCAGTAATATAACACATTACTAATAACATTTCGGTAATATTATACCCGTTACAATCTCAGTGGCGCGAGTTAACGCATTTAACCCAACATTTACCGCGAATCATTTCGAGTCATATGCAGAGACAGACACATTTACGAGATGGATATTATTTTCAGGAGTTATTAAACATATCTGTTGATAAGAGAAGTTGAGTGAGTTAACTGCTTCTTCCTGCCATGGTCTAAAATCATCTGATCAAAGGACTATGGTTGAAAATTAGCCGACTGGCTAACACTGGCACATTTACAGAAATGTTAATGTGTGTTGTCCTTTATAAATAAAAAATACAAATACAAGTAGACAATGGTTGAGGCTTAACAACATATGTACTGTATGTTTGTTCAATTGTGAGATTGAATGTGTCCCGAGAGGATGAAAGAGATGTTATGTGATAATAGTATAATACCTGTCTTAAAAATATGGTCAACCTAAATGTAAGGATGACTGCAATGGTGGGGCTGTCAATGTGCCTGTGTGTGTGTGTGTGTTATTGTATATGCATTGTCATGAAATGGTAGAGTATGTTTAGTTTTTTTTTGTCTTACAATTTTCCTCTTTTATTGTTTATGATGTTGCATTGTGTATTTTATTATTGCATTGCTACATTTTCCAGTGAGTTGTAAGGACGTCAGGAAGAATAGCACCTAGAAGAATAGCACCAGGAGCTAATGAGGATCCTAAATAAACAACAGAGCTACGGACATCTGTGTCCTGACAGGGCCGACAGCAAAGGGCCCGAGCAACTGGCAGATAACAACGTGTCAGGAATTAATGTTTAGTCTTGCTACATGTAATATCATTACATTTGATCAGCGGTGGAAAGTAACTATACCGTAGGCTACTTCGATTCAATTGTGAGGTGCTTTTAATTGAGTATTTTCATTTTCTCCTACTTCACAATTCAGAGTTCAAATAGACTATGTTTTACTTAACTATTTGTTTTATAGCTTTAGTTACTTTGCAGATTCAGAGTAATAATATAAAATAATAAATACATTATGATGTATGATATATGTCCGTATGTATGTATATTAGCATCCTAGTATTTCATTTATATTCATATTCTGTGCTGTGTGACTGATATTTAGCTGCTGTAACATTTCCCATTTTGTTGGGATCAATACATATCTATCTATCTATCTATCTATCTATCTATCTATCTATCTATCTATCTATCTATCTATAGTGGATAAAGATGTTCATTCCTGTGGTGAAATGCACACGCTACGCCAAGTCATACTTTTATTTTGGTGAAAGTCGCCCAACAGTAACGCATCAGTAGTGTAAAGCATTACAATTCTGAGACAGTAATATTGTAATATAACTAATTACTAGTCAATAATGTGTTACATTTTGGAAGTAACTTGCCAAACACGGAATGAGACATGACTGTACTGTAACTTTACTGTTTTGAGCCCAAATAAGCTTTGTGTCAGGTACACCGATTACTGTGTTTGTATATTTGCAGTGAAAAGAAAAGTACTTCTAATGTAACGGAGTAGAGGATTTGATTGAGTGATCTACATTGTTGTGAGTCCCTGGTAGGCAGAAAACACTCCAACAACAATTCCATCTTTCGGAGGGACAAGACGCAGAGTAACTGTTCTAAGTCACTTTTGTAAATGAGTTTTTTAGCCTTCATTGACAAGAGACACAGACGGGAAACACAGACAAAGAAAGAGAGGGATGACGTGCAACAAAAGTCCAACAAAGCAATAGAACTGGGGACATTTTGTTTATGTGCTATGCAGCTCATTTACTAGACTGCTGGGAAGCCATAGAGGGAGGAGGCTTTTTATGAGGAAAAATAACCAAAGTACTTGGTTTTGTTTTTGTTGCCTGTGTCCACAGGTTATAAGCACACAGATAGCAGCTTTACAGTACATGAATGGATAGTGTGTCACAACCAGGTTTCCCATCATGCTTTGTTAGGGTTAGGGTGTGATACTGAAGGAAATGTCAACATTTGAGTATTATGTTTTATGTTTTTCTAATGGACGAAGTGCTTACATCCTTTAGTAACAGCAGTAACAGCAGCACATACAGTATGTCTTAGTATTCAAAATTATGCATGCACTTGTAAGTAAATTTACAGAAGTACTTGCAGCAACATGTACTGTACTTTCACAACAATGAAAGCACTTTCTTTGCAGAATGGTCCGTTTCAGAGTACATATTATTTGTATTATATCATTTGAATATAATTAAGATGCAGTCATGTGTAAGTAGAATTTTAATCTCCTAGTGGAGCCCATATTTATACACTATAGGATAGTTTTATCTATACCATGATTAATTTAGGTTCTAGTGTGTAAATGTTTTCATAAATTAAGTATGCTGTCAAGTAAATAGTGAAGTAAATAAAATGCAATATGTGAAATATATTGGAGTAGATGGATAAAGTGGCATGAATTAGAAATACGTTGAGGAACTGTACACGTAAAATACAGTATCTCAAAAATAACCTTAATTGCAGTACTAAATGTACTTAATGTATTAGTTAGTTGTAATCTACCAGCTCAGTATGTTTATGAATCATCAACTGGGTTCAAAGGATGAGTCATCTGTCTACGCAGAACTTTAACTAACTCCATAGTCTCACACAGCGCTGCGGAGGAGGGTCTGGCTTATCCATGTTGCATTCTGGGATGAGAGAAAAATGTGCTGTGGTTTATTGGTATTTCTTTAAACCAACCACAATCATCTTGGGTGGTGCTAAGCTCCGGATGGAGCCAAGGTGCCTCTGCAAAATAGCCTCGGGAAGGAACTTGTTTTGGGTGAAGTTCAAAAGTAGTTTAAGTCGTCAACAGAAAACTCAGATTGGACAGATAGTCTAGTTAGCTGTTTGGATTTACCCTGCAGAGACCTGAGGACCAGGTAACCATAGTCCTCAGATTGGACAGATAGTCTAGCTAGCTGTCTGGATTTACCCTGCAGAGATCTGAGGACCAGGTAACCATAGTCCTCAGATTGGACAGATAGTCTAGCTAGCTGTCTGGATTTACCCTGCAGAGATCTGAGGACCAGGTAACCATAGTCCTCAGATTGGACAGATAGTCTAGCTAGCTGTCTGGATTTACCCTGCAGAGATCTGAGGACCAGGTACCCATAGTCCTCAGATTGGACAGATAGTCTAGCTAGCTGTCTGGATTTACCCTGCAGAGATCTGAGGACCAGGTAACCATAGTCCTCAGATTGGAAAGATAGTCTAGCTAGCTGTCTGGATTTACCCTCTACTCTTGACCATAGTCCTCAGAAACCAGAGGTTAGAACGCCAACACAACGAAATAAGAAGGTAAAGGACATCCGGCCAAATGTGGGACATCCAGAGGAATTCCAGGTGCACCGGAACAATCCTGGAAATGAAACCTCATCGATATAGACTACTTACTCCGTAACATGTTCTAATGTCCCCCACCAACACAACCAACCCCCCCTTCCCGCATAACAAGCTCTACTTATTAACGTAGTTACCTTCGGTATCAAGTCTATCGCAGTGGGTGACCCAGTTGGGAGAGGGAGAAAAACAAAGAGAGACTGAGGGGGGAGCCAGAGTTGCTGGGATTTTAATGGCTCGTGCTTGCCAAGTGTGGTCATGAGCCTCGGGTGCACAGACGAGGCCTAATCAAAAGCCCCACACTGTGTGAGTGACAGCATCAAAGTGCATCTGCTTACGGCGGGGAATGTATCCAACTTTCTGATTTCTTCACAATTAAAAGTGTCTACGGGAATGGAAACGCACACTGTGATGATTTCTTCCTGCTCTATTATTTATTTTTTGTCTCCCTCCTTTTCCTCTATTTTTTCGCCTCGTAAACAACATGAGCACTTATCCCATTCTCCTGTTATGTTTGTGTACATTATTTCCCAACCCTCAGGAGGCCCAGAGGAGGAGAGAGAGAATTGAAAAAAGGAGCGAAAGAGCTAAGGAGTGAAAATGTAGAAAAGACACCGAGAGTGTGAGAGGACTGTATTTTTACACCAATACTGTTTTAGCACCCTGAGTAACTACGCTATGTAACAAAAGTGTGTTGCTCCATCAAAACATCTTTCTGGAAACCAACAGTGTGATCTACAGAAGAAAAGGTTGACCACCAAACTGTAAACACAACTTGAATTCTTAAAGACAATACGGGAGCTGGTGTTGGCTCAGAGGCATTTCAGTTTCTTTTCACTTTTACATATTTTGCCATGAATATTTAAAATACTACAAACTCATCAAAAAGCATTTTAATGGGAGAGGTAGGATGCAAAAACACCAGAATAAAACAGGATAAAATGTATCTGCCAGGTGTATACTTTCTATCTCCATTTCCCTCCCTTCGATTAGCGGATTGGCTACTTAAGAGCTGCTTCCTATCAAGGGAACAGGAAAACTCTGCACCAGCCAGAATGATGGAAATTACTTTTCTGGCTTCTCTGTGTGGCACAACTATGAGGCCAGGAGTGTATTTCAAATATAATGGAGTTTGGTGCGTTCCCAAAGGCAAAATGATGTGTTAGCGACCAAAACGATGCACATTGTTTCGCTTTTGGATGCGACACCAAACTTTTAGCACAGCTACATTCACGAAATCCCCCATAGAACTGTTTGCTAATGTTGTGATTGGTTTTGTTTCATACCTGTGTCCTTTAGACCTTACAGCCCCCCCCCCACACACACACACACACACACACCTCTCCTCTCAATGTGACTCCCAAGCTCCTCCGTTTTGGCTCTGGTGTTATTAAATGAAAAGACCTCAGGTTGCCGGGAGGATACTGGCACTCGCTCCCAGCATCACACTCGACAGCGGCATTTGGGAAGACACCAAATTCAATTTCTTTCCCTGCCAGCCTAATGACAATGACGACCTCGCAGAGTGAAATGCAAAGTTTCACTTTTATTTGCCACAAGCTTTTAGACATTATTCCTGATCCTGTGACGTCCTTTGTTTTTTCATCCACCCGTACCAACGCCGCAGGTCAATAGGTTTGGCCACCCCGTTTCTGTGTATGTAAGCATTTTTGCCAGCATCTGGAGCGACTAAATGGATATTGGAAGCTGTTGCTAGAGCCGAGAGAATGTTGGACAATGGTTGAGATTGATGAGTGTTTGGGCGCTTTCCCTGTGACCCCACCGCATCTGGCAGGAACAAAGTCAGGCAGGTGTGACAGCCAGCATCCATCTACTAGTCAGCTGTAATAGGGAAGGGGCATTTGTACAGTGACACAAACACATACACACACACACAGAGACACACACACACAAACACACCCACACACACAAGCAGGCAAGCACACACGCACACTAAAGCCTGTGTTTTCTGCACATTTTAGCAGGCAAGGATCCAAACACACATCTGTCACACACACATACACACACAGGCCTTTAAGTAAAGTATGCACACACTCTGGCTTACACAGACACATACACACACACACACACACACACACACACACACAAACACACACACAGACAAAGAAAAAAAGGCTTCCTGGCAAGCTCCACTGTGTGTCTTTCCAGGAAGGAATCGTTTTGCGATGCTGACTCCCTTCAAATGTCTGCGGGGCGCTCATGTCTTATTATGGGAGACAAATGACATGTTGCACGGACACCGCGTCCCACTCGTTAGCTCGGGACATCACAGCCATCAGAACATGTCTCAATTATCTGTGTCGTCTTCACATGGTGGGATTCAAGTTGTCCCAAATCAGGCTAATTTGGGGTTTTAGTTCATTCATATATACAGTAGATGTTAGCCTTTATGGTATGATAGAGGTTCCTCTCTGACCATAATTAAATTTTTATTATTATTCAAGTCTGTTTTGTGTAAATTGAATCTAATAGACATTTATCCTACAGTAAGGTCACACTGCTTTAAAGGGTGGGTTCACCCACATTACAAAAAAACAACAACACATTTTTCAATCATCACTAGTGGAATGAGGCAGATTTGGATTTATGTGCCTATGTTTCCCAGCATGATGAAAAAATACTTGGAATGTAGTTTTTACAGCATACAAAAATGACATTAAGAAGAGCAACATGTCCATGACACAGATAGATGGAGAATTATTGATCCGTTCGGAAATTCATCTTGCACCATGCAGCTCATCAGATAGAACCGACAACACACAACAGCAGGACCCCAGACACCTCACTGCACAACAACAATACACAAAACCAGTTATATCTACATTATAAAATAGTAAAGTGCAGTGTCATTAGCACCTGTGGGCTAAGGTGCATCATCATCAGTAAAATTTTAATATTATACCAAAGTGCCGTATTATCCCACAGGAAGGATCGAGTTATTATCCCTAACTTATTCTGTAATGTAATGCTGGTACTCCTGTTCGCTCTGGGCATTATTTAAAGCAGCCGGGACATTGTTTTTTGGAAATGGTATTAACTTTGCAATCAAAATGCATCAATCCAGTCCAAAATACATAGATCCACATTTGTCATCGTAACACACTCAAAACACAGCAGGTACAGTATTACACTCCTACACACACTTAATTCCAACCCGGAAGGATCCACGGTGTCTATGACTGGTCGACATATATAGGTTTTCTCAACACCTCTTTAAACCAATCTGTCACTGGAGATGCATCTGTAGAA
Source organism: Etheostoma perlongum (assembly GCA_026937815.1). Taxonomy (NCBI): domain Eukaryota; kingdom Metazoa; phylum Chordata; class Actinopteri; order Perciformes; family Percidae; genus Etheostoma; species Etheostoma perlongum. The sequence continues at coordinate 34,525,501 of CM049371.1, forward strand.
ATTAGAAATGTGTGTGTGCGTGTGTATGTGTCCACCTCGGCTCGATCGGGGAGAATAGAGATATGCAGTACAGTTGAACCACTGTTTAAAGTCATCTTATTCTGGATATCTTTCCTGTATTTCAATTCAATTTTATTTATAGTATCAATTCATAACAAGAGTTATCTCAAGACAATTTACAGACAGAGCAGGTCTAGACCACTCTATAATTTACAGATAGAGCAGGTCTAGATCATTCTATAATTTACAGATAGAGTAAGTCTAGACCACTCTATAATTTACAGATAGAGCAGGTCTAGACTATTCTATAATTTACAGATAGAGCAGGTCTAGACCACTCTATAATTTACAGATAGAGCAGGTCTAGACCACTCTATAATTTACAGATAGAGCAGGTCTAGACCATTCTATAATTTACAGATAGAGCAGGTCTAGACCACTCTATAATTTACAAGGACCCAACAGTTTTAGTAGTCCCCTCCAGAGCAAGCAACAGTATTTAACCCCTTCCCAGACCAACGAGGCTCACAATAATTCCACATGTGCTTATTTTATCGCAGAGATATATACTGTATGTTTAGATTATTGTGGGTCTTGACTCCAAATCATATCTAATAATGGGGGAACACTTAATCTTTCACCCCAACATATCTGGATCGCTGTACTTTCTCAGAACATGTGGAACTTCCTGCATTACATGTATTAGTTTGAGCTGAATTGAAGCCCAGTCTGCCCTGTAACAGCTTATAATAGAGACTTAGCACCCCATTTGATCTTGAACACGCTTCCTTCCAAATTCCCATTTGTATGTATTGTGTGTGATTTTATAATAATAATAATAGTAACTTGCACTTGAATAGTTCCGTTTAAGGTACCCAAGGTCGCTTAACAAAAGGGGGGGGAGGTCAAGTGGACAAAATGATTGGATTTTCTCTGCAGAAAGGAACACAACGAACACTATGAAGTGAAAAAGTTGATGAAGTTTTACATTTCTCTTTAAACGTTGACTCTCTATTTGCATCACAGCGAAGAAACGTGAATGTGTTTCCTATAATTGATTCCTATGTTGATCTATGATTATAGTTCCTTTTTATTTGGGTGAACAAACCCTTTCAGGAGGTTGTAAAGATTTTATTTTCCTTGATTTTTGATGTTACATGATGGTCTAGATGGTTTGAGAGGGTTTTTTCTACGGCTGCAGGATATCAAGTCAACTTTTATTTGTCATTGTTATATGTGCCAGACATACAGAACAACTGAAAATATGTTTCTCTCCAACCCACAATGCACTAAGGACACATTCAAGAAGTATGATGTAAAGATAGAAGAGCATATGCGATATGCAAGGCTGAATATTGCTATAATGTTATTTCTTTTGATCAGGGGTGTAGCACAAAATTCAGGGCCCTAGAAAGGCATACTCTATGGGCCCCTCCTAGCATCTTTTTGGGCCCTCCTCCCATAAGGGCCCTGGGTCCTCCTCCCATGAGGGCCCTGGGCCCTCCCAGGTGGTACCCCTTTTCCCAGTCCGATACCCCTGCTTCTGATAAATAGACTCAAATACAACAAATTTCTTTTGAATTTAAAACAATTGAAAGCAAACTATTTCCAACGCCCTTTTAATGAACCAACTGAACATTGAATTAAATATTAAAACTATGATCACAGATACATTTTAAAGTGCAGTTTTCTACAGATATTTTCTTTCAACTAACACAAAAATCTCAGTGTGAGTGTCTTTTGCGATATGCCACATTGTGTTTATTCCAGCAGTTGATATTGCGTTGGCGATAAAAAAAAAAAAGATATATTGTTCAGCGCTAGTTTTTAGCATACCAAAATAATATCACTTTAAGCAATCAAAAACATTTCAACACTTGTTTTTTTTTTAAATGTATCACTTAGCATTTTTAAAACCAAAATGTTCTGGGAATAACTCGGCCGTCCTGTGTGCTGAACGAGGAAGAGAGTGACATTTAAGGAGCAGGCCTGGGTGCAGTCATGCAGGTTCCCTTTGCAGTAAAAGCATCCGTCAGCTGGGTGGTCTACGCCACCATTGTTAGAGTGCCTTACTGCGTCGAGCCCCAGGGTACAAGCTTCATCGCCCTTCCGCCCTATTCCAACCCCCACCACTCCCCTCCTTTCACTGGCATGGAAAATCCCCCATGAGCCACTTCTCTGATGTAAATCACAGGTAGGGGAAATGTGAGCCCGGCTGATGCACCGGCACTGTGCCGTGAAATCTCTGTTGACATTACCGACGGGCGATTCCAGAAAAAGACACAGAGCGAGAGCAGGAGAGGGAAAGAGAGTGATAAAGAGAGAGGGAGAGAGAGATGTGAGAAAACAAGAGCATTTCCGAAAGTCACTTTTGACTTAGTCTTAGTTTTTTTTTCCCCGTCTTGTCTTTGCTGCACACTTTCATCCTCAGCCACTCATTGAGATTTGCCATGTTATTTTTTCCCTCCTCTCTTTTATAGACTCACACAAAGAAACAACCTGTTTTAACTGGTCTTAAAAAAGCCCCATTAATTCAGCTGCTAGATATTACAACTATAATACCCTCTAGGCCTAACCTGTTTTCTTACTTTTCTTTAGGTAACCTTTTAACAGACAGTGATTGATTTATTTTTTGATTTTTTTTTTTATCCCAGTCCTGGTAGCTTTGTTATGTAGCAAGAAGTGGAACAATGACTTGGAACTTGGAAATTAAATGAAGGTAACAAGGGCATCATGGAAATAGTTTTAAAGAGGAAATATCTATCCCACTTCCTCTTTTCAAGCACCTAAGGAACAGGTAAATGACCTTTACTTTAGTGTGTGAAAATATTTTGTCCTACCTCAGGTCATTGCAGGATGGCTTTGGAATAACTTCTCTTGGTTTGGTGCTATTGGAATGGTGCAACGGGACAGAACAGTTGGCCCTGTTTATCCAAAGGATATGATTATGTAAGCGAGAGACGCCTTGGATATTTGTTTAATGTGGCGGAGGAAGTCTGAGGGTCTCCATAGTAATTCACTCAATGGTTGTGTGTGCGTGTATGTGTGTGTGTGTGTGTGTGTGTGTGTGTGTGTGTGTGAGGGGGACATGTCATTGCAGTCCACTGTGTAAAACAACAGAGATGACACCGTCTCCTCTTTTGTCTACTTTTCCCTGCTACTTCCTCATTTTTGTATTCCCTCCCTCCCTCCCTCCCTCCCTCCTTCCCTCCTTACACTCCGTCTCCTGGTCTGTTTTCCAGACAGAGTGTGAAACACCTACAGTGGCATCATGACACGCATAGGGAGTGCTTGTGCTTGTAGCTGCCGTCCACTCCAAGGTGATCTGACATCTTAAAGCGATGCTCTGCGCAATTGCACATTCGTTCAGACAAGCGTGTTGACGTCTTTTGCCTAGCCAAAGGACCCATCCTGCCACCCCCCCTCCCCTCCCCCCCCCACCCCAGTGTAAAGCCGGCTGCCAAGTGCTTCCGCGAAGAAGAGGATAGCTTAATTGTTTCTGCCACAGCCATGCCTCTTCTTCATTTTTCTCTCTTTCCTTCCTAATCCCAGGGACAGGAAAATGGAGCTGTTATTTGCATGTCTAATGATACTCAATATCAACTGCCTCTCAAAGGAGAAGGCACAGATGATTATTAATATAGCCGCTGAAGCCCTCATTTACACTGCCTTTTGTTCTTAGGCCTGAGCAAATACTGCTTTCTAATACCTGCCTCTTACTGTAAAAGCCGTATCCCATATAGACACATATGTTGGCTTTGAATGTGGAGAAACAGCAACAGATCCAGTCAGAGCATGTGTGTGTCTCTCTGTCAGTTTGAATGCTGGAATAAGCTACTGATGTAAAAAGAAATAGTCCAAATAATGTAGCTGGGATATTGATCCGACTGGAGATGAGATCACAACACATATAGATGTTTTAGAGATACAGATTATAACTTTTTTTTTGGCAGGGAATGGTCTGGCTCCATAAATCTCCTAGTTGTCCTTACAATAGAGCAGCTTTCACACATATTTGACTGATCACATGCAGTTAGTGCACATTCATTATTGATATAATAAAGCTATAGAGCCTGCAACGCGGTTGGAAGAAACACAGTAGAGACTTGCTATAGGACAAACAAAAGCTCAGCAAAAGCTGTCAGAGCCCATTATTCAAGTCCAGAAAACTTGCGGAATACCTGCAGGAGTTTTCAACACACAGCAATGCATGCCTTCCCAGCAGTGGCAGTTGGCATTGAAACTGGCTAATTTGCACGGCTTCTCAGGTTGAGAACAATGACTATGACAGCTCGAGCAGGCACAGTGGAGCACATCTGCATTTTGCCGCAGGAATAAGCCCCAAAGAATGACTCCAGCATGTCTTCCAATTATGGAAATACGTGCATGTCTATATATAGTATACATGAAACAGCTCTTGAAACACGCTGATTTCAATGCAAATAAAATTTGAATTACGACTCTGGTGTGTTCACTGATTTATGTACACATATTGTTTTTTAATTATTATTAATAATTTCCAATTTATAGTTTGGATAGGCTAGATTTCAAAGATGGAAATTAATTAAGTACATTGTACTTTTTACTATTTTGAGTAAAACCATACAAACCAATTATCAGCTCAAAGAATATGATTCCTATATATTTGAAACCATCTTAATATCAAAAGATAGTTGTTTTTAATGCTTGCCTATTGGAATTCAAATTGCATTTCAATATAATAATGAAAAAAAGTATACAATTTTTAATTAACAAAAAAAAATATCAAAAATAAAAGTATTTTACTTTTTCTACTCTGTTTTGATAATAACTGTGCTTTTATTAAAGTGGAATTTGAAGTGCAGGACTTGCAGGAATTCCTATAGTGTGGTATTGCTGCTGTAGATAAATTATCGAGGTTAACTTTATGTTTTACTTAAAAAAGCAGGGGTTCATTTTATTTTCTTAAAACACTCATCTTCATTTTGAAGGAAAAGAAAAGAAAGTCCTCTACATAACATGAAAAAACAGTTATATATACTAATAACTAACTAAATAAAACTTTTTTATCATGTGCCCCTATTTCAACCTAAATATCTTAATGGAGCTGTTCATATCCACCACCAACCTACACATGGATTGGACCGTGATATAGAGGAAGAGCTCTTTGTCCACTGCAAAGTGCACCTTTATGAAAGTTGTCATTTTTTTATTAATTTATGTAACTATTTAGAATGCTGCTAAGGAAGCCTGGAGACATATTTTTAGGATGAGACAAATAAACAGAACTGCGCCTTTTGTCTTAAAAGTCAGTCTGTCCTGTCTTCAGTCAAAAGAAAAAATACAATTATCCCCCTCTTCGGACATCCTCTTCCACCTCATCCTTTCTATACCCTCCCTGACAGATGTACTATATATATATACTGTATATATATATATATATATATATATATATATATATATATATATACACTACCGGTCAAAAGTTTGTGTTCACTTATACATTTCCATACCACTCCATTATAGACAGAATACCTGCTAATTTGGGTGGGGGGGCTGATCTTTAATTCAATATCTTCATTGCCCATTATCAGCAACCATTCATCCAATGTTCCAAAGGCACATTCTGTGTACTAATCTATCATTTAAAAATAAAAAACTAGAAAAACATTGGAGAACCATTTTACTATTATGTAAGCACATAATGTAATCTGATTACTGCCCTGGTTAAAAAAACAATGCAATTGATCTCAGCTGGCATTCTGTCTACAATGGAGTGCAATGGGAATTTCTATGTGACCCCAAACTTTTGACCGGTAGTGTATATATATATACTATACTTGAGAGAACTTTCCTTTTCTGCTTTACTTTTCCTAAACATGAGCTACAACACTTCCCACATGAAACTCACCAGTCGTCATGGGTTGTTTGTGACATTTAACAAGATGACATGACACACACACACACACATACACACACAAAACGCATAAGTCTGTGATACTGTGATACTTTCACATCCACACTTACTGTATGTACTCTGTGGTTAAACCGCGAACAAAAAAGAAAAAAGAAAAAAAAGCCTGTGAGAGATTGAAAGAAGGGCGGGTGGAAGGAAAGCCAAGGAAGGCGGAGGGTGTGGGGGGGGGGTAAAATGTTGAAATATGAATTACAAACCCGAGCGGCACCATCTGGACCGAGAAAACACACATCATAGTGGAGAGCCGGCACATTGAATTAGACTTGCTACGGGATCCATCTGCACCTCGTGAAATCAATCTCATTCCTTGATTTGATTAGGTCAGCCACGCTGAAGAAAAAGAGAACTGTTGTGCTGCTTGATTAAGCTTGTTTTGTTTTGCGCCCCTCCACCACCCACCCAAATCCAGCACGCTGTGTGTAGCGATGAGTTTGGGCCCACAGGTAGGGTAATGACAGTAGTCGAGGTTAATGCTACACAATCTCCCTCTATTTAACACTCAGCATGTGTGCCACAGCCTTCGTAGCCAGGCTCATTTACACTTTTTTCATGGCTCTGTCTCTTCATTGTTTAGAGCATTTCTTTTTTTCTTGTAATTTTTTTTTATTTATTTATTTGCTTTGCTTGAATCGCAGGTTTTTCTTCAGGGCACATGTGGAGCTGCCCATGTATTGGACAAATGCTTCATACCAGAAGAAGTGTTTTGTTACTTAGCTTGGTACTGTGGTGTTGTAAGTTGGGCACACACCAATGAACAGACTGATTGTCCTGTGCTCACTTGTTGCAACAACAGGCATGTAATGAGCAGGCGGTAAAAATCTATAGACAAGAATGCTTGCATACGATAAGTCATTCTTGAAGTCTGGGTGCATTATGCAGGGTTGTTTTTATGTTCTGATTTCCCATTCTCTCTATGTGGTGACACTGTACCCTCCTATGATTAAAATGCATCCTCCCATGCATCCACACTCACAAACAAAAGGCTCTTCATGGGTGGCTAAATCTAATTGCGTTGCCCTATTGTACTAAAGGTAGCTGCTTTGACTTTGACTTATTTTGCAGAAGCAATAATGCGCCTCTGGGTGTGGATGTAACACATGTGCCATTGCTCAAAGTGCAGGGATGGACATAGAACACATTAGCACTGATTGACCCTATTACACATTGCATACAAATCCTGTTCAAATTGTCTCCTTTTTGTGTTTGTCTCATTAATTCATGATTGTCCAAGAAGAAAATAGAATGAAAGCGGAAGTGAAAGCTTTCCGATGATCTCTCTCTCTGCTTTAAAAGGAAGGAAAACAAGCTGTGTGGAGAAGGTATAACACAGGGAGTCTGTGTGCTGATTGTAATTACTGTACCTTTTCTGAGTGGAGCTGGCTTCAATTACAAAGCGGCACCTTTGCATGCATGTGGGTCGTGACACAATCTCTTTCCCATTGTCTCAATGAAGGAAGAGTGTCTGCAGAGACAATAAATTAACAGGAAAATATTCAAGGAGCTGTTTCCCCTTTTTGGCCTCCATGAATACAGTGTTTGAAGTCTCAAAAGACCAATGTTGTTTTTTTTTGTTTGCAACAAATGTCCACAAAGCCCTATGGATTTCATTTCTGTATTGCCAGTGTAAGAGAACAACAATCAGTGGCATCGGACTGGGGGGGAAAGGGGACTGAGTTTTAAGCCCCTCAACTATAAATGGGGGCTGTAACACTGAGGTATAAGAAAGGAACACAGAAGTAAAAATCAATGGATCTCATAGCTATTTTTTAGCAAATACGCAACACTTAAAATCTGTCCTCATGTATTAAGAAAACAATTGAGGATACAATATTTCTGAATGAAACTCTTTAATTTCTAATGTTCTAGTATCTACAGTACCGATGTTCACTATATGGTTTTCCTCTGATTAAATCTGTTATGGTTAACACCAGAAGGGAACTTTTCTGTCCAATTTGATAAAACGCTATGTGCCATGAGACAGACTGTAGGGAAAATGTTCCCAAGAATAGCTAAGTGAATCATATATCATGCATCGCGCCATCTGTTCCGTACATTCAAAATGTTATTGCAATATTTAGAATTACAGATTATTCATGTAGGTGTAATTAACAGAGTCAAAATCCAACAAATGGGAGGAAGCTGCAATTCATTTCCAGACATGTTTGAGCAGAATCTATCTGGAGTAACTATTTAGGCTGCAGTGGCCTAGGGGTGTACAGATGGGAAAAAAAAATGGTAGCGCTAATTTTACCACTTTTGCCAATGAATTACTGTACCCCTTGCAGTTTTAGGCCCTCTTGAATGAATTCCATGGATTTGTTCTTGGTAGATTGGGTCACATTGGCCAGATGAAGAGAACTGGGTCATATTAAGTGACTGAACAGGATAGAAAAAGGTCAACATCTGGCTGTTACAAAAAGGTGCTATGTAAACTAGTCCACGCAACACATGGCCTTGGGATTCCCATACATTTTACATAACAACATGAAATCTACTACATATTTAATGCAAAATATGACATTTTCGAGTAGGATTGTCTCGTTGGGTCATGCAGTCTTGGTTAAACAAGTCTGTGGTCTTCACCACATTAGGATCTCACCAAACATGACATTTAGAGTCAACACAATGATGCATTATACAGCACGTTTTCATGCTGGGCTATGTCTTTGCCATTTTGCATCATTTGCTACATAACATCAAATGTTACTTATTGTGATAAAAAGCAGTGGTGAAATGCCTGTGTACTCACATACTGTAATTAAGTACACATTTGTAATTGCTTACATAGAAGCAGTGTGTATGTGGGGCCCCTTGTATCATGTTTCATATGTGTATTAGTTGCTCCAAACTTCTCATGTTTTCATTTGAAAAACAGTTGAGAGCTAAAACTTGTCTAGAATTGTCCAACATTTTACAATAAAGCAAAGATAAGACACACGTGCACAAATGAATACAAATCTGTAAAGTTGAACTTTGTTTTATCTTCTTTCCAACCCTATTTATCATCTCACAGTCCCTTGGATTAATATGTGACCCTTTGGAGGACCCTTAGGTAGTGAACCTTTGGACTGAACTACCCAACCATGTGTCCTCACCCAGAAAACGACCGTATGGGTCGAATATGCCACCACGCACCAAAGTAAGTTCTTTGTTAAGCGGTGACCTCTTTTGGCTGAAGGAATTATTGAGAGAGCAAATGAGGAAGTGAGGTGACAAAGTATAAGAGCGCCAAATTCTATGTAAGAAGGTAGGTAGGGGTGGTAGATGGGTCAAACAAACAGGACTTTCACTCAGAATTCTGGGATTCATGTCCCATGTGAAACCAAAAGTCGATTGTCATTTTAAAAGTAATCGATTTTGAAATGACCAGTTTTAGTCCCTTGCACAATGACCTGACGTTACCTCCTTATTTTAATAGTTTTATGTAATCCCTCATGTTATCTGAACCCTAACTAAGTGCTTTTATTGCCTAAACTTAATTAGTTCTGTTTCACAACGTGTATAAAACGGCACCCGTTATGTTAAATAGAAGGATCACATTATTACGGTCACATGATTAAACCACAACAATGCAGCAGTAAATTGTTTTGTGAGTCTTTGGAAATTAATCCATAATGTCATTAAGGTCTAAGGATGTGCAACAACAACCAAACCAGCTACAAAGTACTTTGCTACTTACACATTGTTGCATCTGTGTTAACAATATATCAGCCAGAGCGGCCATTTTTCTTGTACTAGTCAAAGTACTTGTTTTTTCTACTTTGACTTGTCCATTTAAGTACATTTTGCTGATCATACTTTTAATTAAATATAATTTTGAATGCAGAAATGGTGCATTTTTATATTGTGCATGTAATGGAAATTAATACTTCCAGCACCAATAATAAATAGTATTCAATTCCCCAAACGTAATGACCCTTACCAAGAACTAACTGAGGTAGTATTTGGAAAAGGCAGTCGGACGTACTGTGTGCAGTCTGTTCTAGCTGACAAGCTGCATCACAGTGACAACATCTCCTCCCTCTTGCTCCTCGCTGCAGTCTCCCTCTCCTTCTCCAGTCCTACTGGTACATACATAGGAGGAGCACATGTCCTATCTACCATTTGCCCTGACAAGGAGCAAAGTCATTAGTTCTCTCTGTCGGGTTACACTTAAGTATGTGGAAGCCAGGCCCGAGGCAGGGGGTTGGGGGGTTGGGGGTTGAGGGGGTTGAGGGGGTTGGTGGGTGGGAGTAGAATCTGTAGAATCTTTCTCATTAGGACACAGTGATTGTTCAAGTGATTGCCGTAAAAGCTCATCTTCAGCAGGGACTGTCATATTTCCTCCTACGCTGACAGGATAAATAGTCCCATGCAGCCCCTGATTGGGAGTTGTGGTTGGCAAATGGAGGTGTGCATGTGAGTGTGTATGTGTGTGCATGGGCGTGCACAATAGTTCTGGCACGAAGCAGACAGTAAAGTAATGCAACAAGATAATTTCTTCTGTCAACCAAGGTTTTCTTTATCACCCTGAGTTGCAGCTTCAAAATATATGTCTGTTTTTTCAACAGTGGCTAAGGAAAGACTCATAACAACTTCCCCGGTCTGTATGTACACACACGCTGCACTCACTAATGGCATTATTACCTCTTGGATGATATATTCTGTTGACATTCATACAATGAAGCAATAACACTGTTTACTTTGATAACAAGTCCAATGAAACTACACGTGACAGCTGTAGGACTCTTCAGTTTCATTCAAGGAATCGAAAAGTCTTCTTTATACTTTACAGCCAGTGAAGGATTACCTTGCACGGTTCTTGCAATATCACATGATCTTGTGATATTGCAAGCATATGATCACATTTTATACCACAATAAATCTTCTCAGACTTGAATGAATATTGCGTTTGTTTCTGGACTACAAGCTAACCAAACCAATCAGCATCCGGTGAGCAGCTACGTTGCCAGACCTTCAACCACATTGCTGCTGACAAAGGTCTGGGTAGTCCACAAAGCATTCCGGCAGGGGAGAAACACAGGCTCTGGTTTATTGGCATTTCTGTAAACCCATAACAATAATCTTTGGCGGAGCCCAGCGCCGGACGGAGCCACGGTGCCGCTGCTAAAAAGCCTTAGGAACTTGTTTTGGTGGAACATGTGTACATTCAAAGGTTGCTTAAGTCGTGCAACAGAAAACTCACTTGGACAAATAGTCTAGCTAGCTGTCTTGATTTACCGTGCAGAGATCTGAGGACCAGGTAACCATGGTCCTCAGAAATCCACCGGAGGTTAGAACGGCAACACAAAGGAAGCGGAAGGTCACAGACATCCAGACAAAATGAGGGACATTGGCGGTTTTTATGGTGGCACCTGAAGAATCCCGGAAATTATTGAATATTGCCACTGTAAGTAATCAAATACAATTAAAGAAATTGGCAGGGCAATGACCTATGTGTCTAAACCACCTGTGCTCAGAATACAGTATTGGTGCTTTGTGACTCCAGTCTATGTTTTAGCACATAATCATTATGGCGACAGCACTATAAGCTGCATGTTTCCTGAATGCTACAGTCAAAGTCATTGACTCTTGGGACTGTTTTAGTTACCCAGGCAACGCAGTTAATGACAGGGACCCATGACAGACTCCCCCCCCTCCTTTAGTAATTGTACTCTTTGATGGTCTCCTGTGCACTCCAGTGCTAAAACTGTCTAATAACTGTGCGACCAGGGCATTTAAAGCAGACATCGTTGTTAAGAACTGCAGCTGGTTACAGCCACCTCTGCTCTATTTTCAAGAAATGTGGTGTTAAGGTGGCAGTTTCTCGCAAAGTGATGATTGATTGCACAATACTTTATTTTTTTTTCTCAAATGAAAGCTCACAGTGTGACAAGTTTTATAAAGTAGAGAATTTAGTCATCCATCCGTAATTTGTGTTAACTTGTCAGCCGGAAATGTGACATGGCTCAGCCACACAAAGTGGTAACTGATGTTACAAGAGGAGTAATTGATCCTCCAAAGCAAATGAAAGCAGTACGCGTGTTGTATGTTCTAGATATGCATTGGTGTTGTTTTCAGGCATGTAGCCTGAAAGTGCATGGCTGGTACATGACCTGCCACCTTTTATAGTTAGGCCCTGCCCTGGAACCCTGACCCAAACCATGGTGTGTGGATATCATTGCATACAAATAAGAGCTCATTTGTCTTTTAGTTGTTCCAAAGTGCAGGGCAAAATGCTTAGTTGAGAAGGGCCTGCCATTGATATCAAACTATATAACTTCCTTCTTTAGCCTAGTTTTTGATTATTTAATTTGTTTTTCCATTATCTGTTGTGGTGGTTTTATTATGGCACGTTTATATTTTCTATATAAAGTAAAGGAGTTTAAGTAATGAATATATCAATTCATACTAAAAAAACAAACACATTTTAAGTGTGGAAAAATATGGTAATTTCAAGGTGATAATCACTAGCTTTTTATTAATCATGCAAAAGCTATTAAGTCAACCTTGAGTTTACAATAATTTCTTCTTTTTTTTACATTCTTTTTGAGGGGCATTTATATGCCTTTTTCATTGTTTAAAGTAGAGAGATGAGAGCAAGTGATGGAAGAGAGATGGGCGATGAAACAAAGGCCCCTCGTTGGATGCATACGTCTCCATCCATTACAAACACAAAGCCAAATAATCAACAAGGAAGCAACAAAAAGTACACTCTCATTCAATCAGTTTCCATGGAATTATAAAGGTATGCAACTTAATCAACATCATTGTGCTTAACAGTTCATTCTTCACCTTATAAACAGCATTTGGCAAAACAACTCAAGGTCCTCTTATGCGTTTGTTACATCACACGGTCCTCGTCAGCGTATTGAGTCTGCACAGTTGCCATGGAACTGTATGTGTTCAAACTTAAGCTAGTTGCCTTCACAGTCAAGCTTTACACTTCATTTTTATATTCTTGTGCATTACTTTTTTACAGCAGTGACCTTGCAGTACACCAAGGATCAAACCGTATGTACAGTATGACATATGGAAGAACCAAAACCCATATGCAAGCTTAAATAGTCCATTTGCACCCCTATGGTGGAAACATGCCGCCATACATGCCGAGCTGCAGGCATACCACTACATACTAGAAGTCACACAGGATTAAAAAAAAAAACAATGACAGACCAGATCATTAATTTGAGCTCATTTAAGGAGATTCTCAGTGTGCAGGATGTTGCGAGGCATTTGTGTTAATGAGCTACATCATTCATGTGAAATGATGGCACAATTAGGAAAACAAAAGTGCAAGGTGTGACAATTTAAGTGAATGTGCTTTGTCAGTGTCTGCAAACAACACCTCCGAGTATATGCATAAGAGCCGGTGTATAAAAACATTGCGGGGGGGGTTTAGAGGTCGGGATTCTCACCGACACATTTTTACTTTGCTAGTCTGCACCCTGACCGTGCTCCCGCGGGGATCTCTGTTGAAACACTATGGCAGGAAAGGAAATTAAAGCTGCTGAATACAGATGTTGTGATGCATGCCTGTGTGCTCAGCTGTGTGTGCATGTATGTGCGTCTTTATGCTTTTTATAGAGGCATGCACATTAACAAACATACAAAGTGAAAAGAAGTGGGCTGCCAGCCGTGTCACTACAACACTGCAACATTGCTGGATTTGTAAATGTTCTGCTCGCTGCCTCTCTCCTCCCCTTCGAAAGTCACTCACCTTGGGGATCAAGAGGCTTATATCAAAGGTGACTTACAGTAAAAGACATGCTCTTTCTGTTTATGTGAATAAAAGCAAAGTTCTTTTCTTCAAACCACTGGGGTTTTCTCTTTTTCTCTGACCTCTTTTCTCCGTCCTGCACAGATTAACCTTTTTTAATGTACAGAAGGTTCTGCCTGGTCTTCTGTCCACTGATGTTTCAACGGCCTTATGTAGCATTGTCGGACTCATTAGTTATACTCAGCCCGTTCTGCAAATGGGAGCCAACCACTCGGCCTAGCCCGTAATGCAGCTTTAGTGAACTAATTAAACTGTAATTACAAAATAATGAGGGACATGCAGTATCGCCCAGTAACTTAGGGCTAGTTATTTGTGAGCATGGATTGTCATGTGCAGAGTTTCCTCTTACATTTTTAATGGATTCTGTGACTTTTCTGTCCTCGTGTTCTTGTGTTATGGAATGCACATTCAAAGCACTTCTAGCTTCTTTGTTCAGTGAATTTCACACTGTAGGGAGCAATATCCCCCACAATGTGTGTTTCTATGATATATTTGCGATGTATAATGAGGAGCAATGTAGGCTAAGGTCCATTTCCTGTGCTACTTATAAAGTTATTGCCCCCAGCGGGCCTCATTTAGCAAAGTGTAGGCTATGTTGAGCCACGTTTAGTATCTTTGCTATACTAGTTGCCGCAAAGCACAGCAGCAAAAACAACACATTACAGTCACACCGTACACTTATATGCATTTACACAGTGAACTTCTAGATTCAGCTGAGCATATCAACTTGCATTCATTAACCCATCCTTGTGTCCGTTTACACAGTGGGACCAAACTAACATGTCCACATTTTCACCTGCAATTAATATTTTTTCTTTTCCTTTTAATTGCAGCTACACACAGACTTGGATGTGGGCGGCAAGAACATCAAGTACGTCCTAGCAGGCGAGGGCGCAGGTACCATCTTCGCCATCAATGAACTAACGGGCGACATCCACGCCATGAAGAGGCTGGACCGCGAGGAGAAGGCCGAGTACACCCTAACAGCCCAGGTGGTTAACGCTGACACGGACGAGCCCTTGGAGCCGCCGTCTGAGTTCATCATCAAAGTCCAGGACATTAACGACAATCCGCCGCAGTTCAACGAAGGCCCGTACCGAGCCTCTGTTCCAGAAATGTCTGCTGTTGGTGAGTCACAGCAAACAGATTTCCTTTCTGGTCTGTGCCGCACACACCGGCCTAATCAGTGTGTCAGTGTTTTCTGAGGCTCTAATGGGCTATTGCATCAAAATAATGAGTCAATAGGAACTAGAGGAAATGAGTGTGCCTATTTACATGCTTGCCTGCTATGAGCATCTTGGCAAATGAAAACAGTATACAAGAAGGATAAATCAAAATGCTGGAACTTCGCTCATAGCTCAGTGCTGCAGTGAACAACTGCTGCCAGCATAAACACACGTAGCTAGGCAGCGTAACGCTAATGGTACAGTCGGGTCCATAAATATTGGGACATCGACACAATTCTAATCTTTTTGGCTCTATACACCACCACAATGGATTTGAAATGAAACAAACAAGATGTGCCTTAACTGCAGACTTTAATTTGAGCATTTTAACATCCAAATCAGGTGAACGGTGTAGGAATTACAATAGTTTGTATATGTGCCTCCCACTTTTTAAGGGACCAACAGTAATGGGACAATTGGCTGCTCAGCTGTTCAATGGCCAGGTGTGTGTTATTTCCCCGTTATCCCATTTACAAGGAGCAGATAAAAGGTGTGGAGTTTATTGTAAGTGTGCTATTTTCATTTGTTGTCAACTCTCAATATGATATCCAAAGAGCTGTCACTATCAGTGAAGCAAGTCATCATTAGGCTGAAAAATGAACACAAACCCATCAGAGAGATAGCACAAACCTTAGGTGTGGCCAGATCAACTGTTTGGAACATTCTTAAAAAGAAAAAATTCACCGGTGAGCTCAGCAACACCAAAAGACCCGGAAGACCACGCAAAACAACTGTGGTGGATGACAGAAGAATTCTTTCCCTGGTGAAGAAAACACCCTTCACAGTCGGCCAGATCAAGAACACTCTCCAGGAGGTAGGTGTATGTGTGTCAAAGTCAACAATCAAGAGTAGACTTCACCAGAGTGAACACAGAGGGTTCACCACAAGATGTAAACCATTGGTGAGCCTCAGAAACAGGAAGGCCAGATTAGAGTTTGCCAAACAGCATCTAAAAAAGCCTTCACAGTTCTGGAACAACACCCTATGGACAGACAGACAAAGATCAACTTGTACAAGAGTGATTGGAAGAGAAGAGTATGGAGAAGGAAAAGAACTACTCCGGTCCAAAGCATACCTCCTCATCAGTGAAGCATGGTGGTGGTAGTGTCATGGCGTGGGCATGTATGGCTGCCAATGGAACTGGTTGTCTTGTATTTATTGATGATGTGACTGCTGACAAAAGCAGGATAAATTCTGAAGTCTTTTAGGCAATATTATCTGCTCATATTCAGCCAAATGATTCAGAACTCATTGTACGGCGCTTCACAGTGCCAATGGACAATGACCCAAAGCATACTGCGAAAGCAACCAAAGAGTTTTTTAAGGGAAAGAAGTAGAATGTTATGCAATGGCCAAGTCAATTACCTGACCTGTCTGTGCGTTCCACACTTCAGGCTCTAATGGACTGCAAAGGATTTGCAACCAAGTATTAAAAAGTGAAAGTTTGATTTATGATTGTTAATTTGTCCCATTACTTTTGGTCCCTTAAAAAATGGGAGGCACATCTACAAACTGTTGTAACTCCTACACCGGTCACCTGATTTGGATGTAAATATGCTCACATTAAAGCTGAAAGTCTGCAGTTAAAGCACATCTTGTTCATTTCATTTCAATTCCATTGTGGTGGTGTATAGAGCCAAAAAAATTAGAATTGTGTCTCGACTGTACATCCTCTACTTTACATTGGTTCTCAACCTTTTGGAGTCACGTTCCGCAAGAATAATGAGGTTGGCGTTCACAAACCCCCCACCCCCCTTGACAATGAGCGAGAGAGAGAAGCTCATTTTGAGTGATTTTAACGAATGCTCTGATTAATACATGTAAACACATAATGCTTTGCTTTAATGACACTAGCTCCTAGCCTTGTCCAATGTGCAGAATGCTCTGTGGATTTTTGAACCTTTTTCTCTCCCCCTGACCCGCTTTCAGACCCCTTTCTGTGTTCCAGGACCTCCTGATTTAGCTTTCAATGAAACACATAAATGAACCAAACTCACACAGTAATGTTAAAACCATTCCCCAGTCTAAAATATTTAATTGCATTTTTTTTTCCCCCAGCGATCTGGAGACTCTCAGAAATGATCTTGCAACCCCCTTGGGGGTCCCGACCCCCCAGGTTGAGAACCACTGTTCTACAAAACAACCCACTAACGAAGAAGTTCAACTAACAAAATGCAAAAAAATAACTAAGCAAATCCAATTCAAAGGCATAACTTTGGGTTCAAATTTATCTAGTGAAAACATTTGTTTCAATATTGGGGTGGGGGGGGACAAATTCTAACCAGAGGGTCTGGATCGTCCCCCAGGAAATTTTGTGCATCAAACGCTTCATTTCCTGCATTCTGGTGAATTGTTCTGCAACAATGTGTGCCCTTTCTTTTCAGCATGCAAATCTTTCTTTATTCATGAAAATATTGTTACTATGAATTAATCAAGCTCCTTTATTGCTCAAAACTGTCTGCAGAGTCAAAACACTACACGTTTTGGGATGTTTTAGTAGGAATTATTATATAATAATTATATTATACAGCATTTAAACTCTTTGACTTTTAACATAGGTAATAGTATCATTATTATTATTATTGTTATTATTATTATTATTATCATTATTAATAATATTGGCCCTTAAATTACGCCCATGAACACATCAGGATCACAGGGAAGGCCATGCTAAAAACTGTACCACACACAACTTCTACAGAAGCTGAAAAAACACAATGAGCACATTTCATAGACGCTACCATATGGCTACATCAGCATATGAAGATACAGCACCACAAAAAAAGGGAAAAAAGGGTATTCTCTACTTTGCATATGTCAAGGGCCATGCTATCTTATGATGTGGAGCATTTGTGGAAAATGTGGAATTTTGATGGCATTCTTGACCATTTTCATGTGTGCAGTACCTGTGGTATAAGCTGGGATCACTACAAACAAATACTTATGGAAAGATTAGAAAAGTGTTAAGAATGTTATATGTTGGAAAGTCTGTCTAGAAGCAGAAATCACTGTGGGGCACTTTAGTATTTATTATAGTATTTTGTATTTAGTATGGAAGACAATTAGAATTTGGCCTAACCCTCCTGTTTGGCCTAACCCACCAAATTTGACCCCTTTAAAAAATGTCTATATCTGAAATATGAGTTTCTTTTTAAACAAATTACCACAAAAAAATGGATTGGATTCCTTATAACGCTCTTTGCAAATACAATTGATCACTTTCATTCCTCTGATCTTGACTATTAGTCAAAATAATTCATAATTTCTGCATTTTTAACTGAAATATTAGGTATAATTCTATATAAATGAGGGTTATTGACCATGAATTCCAAAAAAATAGTGTAAAACTAGTGGTAGTAAGGTGGTGGTAGTGAAAACTAAAAAAAAAAGTCTGAAAAAGGAACAAAAATGTCAAATATTTGTCCGTTTTTGACCTGGGAGGACGACCCAAGGGTTAACAAACCTTGTTATAGAAAAATGTGTGCGAGGTTAGTTTTTAAGTGAAGATTCAGACGTTTTAAGTGTTATCTGTATATTCCCAGATAACACAGACTGAGCTAAATGAAAGCATAAGGGTTTGCATTTACACTCGCCACACTGTCACTTAGCATGTCAACTCTGACTGATGCTAATCGCCACGAGCTACCTTCCATCAAACCCCCCCACAAACTGTTACACAAACCGCCGCCAACACTTTCCAGTCCACTGTATGCTAATATATTCATATATTCACATTATTATTCCATCCATGCATTTAAATGACCACTGCATGATGATCACATAATTCAAATGTGCAGCTCATGTAGGATTGGTAGAAGCCTCTAAGTGGATCAGTATACCGTTTTTAGTATTTTTTCTTTTTTTTCTTCAGGGGAGCCTTGTCGCTGACCCCAGAGCAGCAGGAGGATTGTAGCAAATGTTTCCATCAGTAGCAGGAAAGAGATCAGAGTATGTCTTTATGCCGTTCTGACATTGGAGGAGTTCAGCGAGGGTGCCGAGGTCTGTTGTTGGGCGGTATGCGCTTGTTATTGTGTTTTCTCATCGAGCTTTCCCTTGTTACCTGTCACAAAGCTGACATAACATGCTAGGGCAGATGGTGCAAGGTATGTTACAGAATCTGTTTGGTAAATCCCATCTGTAGGTTGCAGCCTTTACGTCACTTCTCTGAGGTAACGACAATTTAGTTTCAGCTTCTCATGACGATGTCGACTTTTATCAGCTGTTGGTGGAAGAAGTATTCACATGCTTTACTTAAATTAAAGTACTAATACTAAAATAGTGTGTTAAAAGTAAAAGTCCTGCATTGAAAACATCACTATATACTTACTTAGTATATAAGTATCATAAGAACATGTACTTGATGTATTATGAGTAAAAGTACCCAATGCAGAAAAACCCTAACATTTTCAAAACTAGAAACACATAAAAATGGCCTGTTGATCAAGCAAGTGTCTTAGCTAGTTTAAGAAAGTAATTTCTTGTTCAGAGCCCGCGTCTTTTAAATAGCAAATGCAACCTGCTCCAATCTGTGCGCCCATGGGTGTGCTGGTGTTACAGGGAGGTGTGTTCAGGTGCATTCTGGGCGTGCTGGTGTTACAGGGAGGTGTGTTCAGGTGCATTCTGGGCGTGCTGGTGTTACAGGGAGGTGTGTTCAGGTGCATTCTGGGCGTGCTGGTCTTACAGGGAGGTGTGTTCAGGTGCATTCTGGGCGTGCTGGTCTTACAGGGAGGTGTGTTTAGGTGCATTCTGGGCATGCTGGTCTTACAGGGAAGTGTGTTCAGGTGCATTCTGGGCATGCTGGTCTTACAGGGAAGTGTGTTCAGGTGCATTGTGGGTGTATTGCTATCTTGTGGCAGCAGAAAAGGATCGCGTCATTGACCTCCAAAAACCTGGTCTAAAGTCAATAGCGCAGCATTTCACTTTATTATTTCATTTTATTTTAACAGCACATTAGCACAAATGTCCCTAGGCTCATGCACAGCATGTGCACAATATACTTGTTACACACACAGGGACACCCAGCAGCACACAAAACATGCAAAAGAATTAAAAAAAATAACTACAATGTGTGAAATAGTATTATTATATGCTTGCGTGCTTTTACTTCACGCACAAGCAGATCAGTTTCTTCTCTCCTTCCTGCTCAGCAGATCCGCCATCATAACAGCAATGTGCCAAGGTACACACACGCCTGGCTTTTAACGGGAATGGGAGAAGACTCTCTGATGGGTGATTGTTGGGTAGTTTATTAAACTACATGTGTTTTGTGTGCAAAAGTCTTAATGTGTTAAGTAACTAGTAATTAAAGCTGTCAGATGAATGTAGTAAAAAGTAGAATATTTCTCTCTGAAATGTAGCCGAGTAGAAGTAGAAAGTGGCATGAAAAGAAAAGACTCAAGTAAAGTAAAAGTACATCAAAGTTGTACTTAAGTGCAATGCTTGGGTAAATGTACTTTGTTACATTCCACCACTGAGGCGGTGGAAGCAAAAAGGAACAAAACAGTGCAAAAGATTCTGTGTAAACACGGAACAACAGTGACTCGGTTACTTGATCCCTGCTGCTCATTGTTTTTCAGTTGAAACGGATTGCAGCCCTCCGAGGGGGTTTGTCAGTGCAGTGCAGGGACAGCCATAGCAATGGGGTAGAGAGCAAAGTGGTAGTTGACAGCACTGTGATTTGCCAATGGGAATAATGCATAAGAAATGGAAATCGGCGTCTCTTTGTTGATTGTTGTTCCCTTTTGTCACTGCTGATTAATTAAACATTCACGTTTGCTCAGTTGTTTGCTTGAAAGGCTTCTTCTTCCCTGCGAATAGTTTCCCTCTTGTTAAGTTTTCATGTGCTGCCGCATTATGGGGGAAGAATCGGATGCTGTGGACATGCAAACAATCGTCTCTCTCACCTCATATTCATAAATCCCCAGTTTCTCTCAGAGTGCTGTTTCCTATTTATCGCGTTGAAAATGAGAATTTGTGCAGGCCTCAGTGGATTAGTGGAAGTGTGTGCTGTGCAGTGGATAACTAATAAAGTCAACGGGAAAGGGAGTAGGAAAATAAACAGATGTTGGTGAAGTCTGCTGCATACAAGCAAATCGCCCCGCACTACTAGAAACTGGGAAGCGTTACAATGTAATTACTGCACGTGGTAAGAGATGCCGCATCACGTTTGATATTGAATCCAGACAATGCTGAGTGTGCTGATGTATTTCTGCTTAGCGAGGAATCCACCTGCGTGGAATAATCAAAAAATCTAATCCAGACCATAACAGACTGGTTCTCTTGACAATGTTATCCACTTACAGAGCTTGTCAGTGTCTCCGTCTTCCCAGATCCTCGCTTATCAAGAGTGTGTCCACATCCCATCACTGAGACCAAATATCAACACCCATCTTTTATCTGCCAAGGACTACAGCGAGATAGAAATACCCCTCTCATTGAACATCACCCCCCCATATAGGAAGCGTGTCCCCACAGCCGGATGAGATATGTGACATGGGCCACTGAGGTCGCCATGTTTCCTGTGTGTGGAGGAGCATAGAGGTTAATGGGAAATGAAGGAGAAAGACCTTTTGTTCTTCCTTATAAAAGGGGGCCAGTCGGATAAGACGTGTGGCTCTCTGTGACTTCTCTGTGACTTTCATTTTCCTGAATGGCTGAGACTGGAGGTGACTACAGTTCTAATTGTTTGGCAGACCGTCTCGAGAAGTACAATTTAACAATGAGAGGAAGTGAGAGAGCAAAGGTGGTGGCTGTGCTGGAGGAGAGATGGCCAGTCAGAATAGAGTTTGATCTCATTAGTGTAAGCAGCCAGGATAAGCGTGATGTCAGACGGCTTGTGACCACCGTTCTTGACTGGGTGTTACCATACCGATCTGTTTGGCACTTTGGGAAACAAATCTCCAAATTGTCAACTTTAAAGTAACGAGTGAAAACAGCCTTGTTCTCACTTTCAGGGGGGGCAATGAAACTACCACTAACACTTTTTCTAACATATTTACACATCAGCAGACACAGCAACATTAGGATGTGTTTCACATTTCTTTACAAAACTGGCCACTCTTCTTTTAGCTCTGTTTTTTTCAATGCACTGATCCTGAAAAAAATGCTGTTTTGCTACTACGTGCACTAGCTAGGATCTAACTTTGTTTGTCTGCCATTTTGAAAACAGCTTCCCTGGTTATAAAACCCAGACACTTAATCAAGTGCA
This sequence comes from Etheostoma perlongum, assembly GCA_026937815.1. Classification (NCBI taxonomy): domain Eukaryota; kingdom Metazoa; phylum Chordata; class Actinopteri; order Perciformes; family Percidae; genus Etheostoma; species Etheostoma perlongum. The sequence goes on from CM049371.1 coordinate 34,547,649, forward strand.
GTGACCTGGAAAGCTCAAAGCTCTAACTTTAAAAAATCTAAGCTACATGGCATCAATAAGTTAGCTGCAAATACAGAAACATTAAGTCTGACACAACAATATGTAATGCATGGTCACCAAAAACTGATGACTTTGACGACTACTCGTCAATAATGTTAAAAAAAAAAGCTCTGTCATTTGCGCATTTTTGATTTTAAATTGTCGGCTATGCACTAGCGTTAGCATTGCACTAGCATATCCCCCAGAGACTTGGTTCTGTTGTAACGACTTTTAGACTCTTAATTATTTGTTTCGTAATGCATCATATGTATCATCAAAATGGTCGAGGTGTCTCCATTTGCCTGTGTTTTTTTAAGTTGTATTTAATTTTTTTCCCCCCCTACCTCCTAGAAATGACCTTTTTATACCACTAACTGCCCCATTTGTGTTCTGATGAGAAACATAAGCCTGGTCTGTATTAACCCTCCTGTTGTCCTCAGGCTCAAACTTTTTTCTGGTAACAAATTAAACAAAAAACAACACGGTTGGTTCACTACAACATTATATTTTACAGCATTTGGAGAAAAATAAACCTGGTTTAAATGGTTTAAAAACCATTTCTTGACTTAAATCTGACAAAAGACCTCCTCAGATTTGAACTTAATTGTCAAAATATTTCATATTGTCCGCTTTTAAACTAAAAAAAATAGGTATAAAATCATATAAATGAGGTTTATTGAACAAAAATTTGGAAGGAAATTATTTAAAAACGTATACTGTTGTATATACTGGTGGTAGCTGGGGGAAAGCATAGAAAAGATTGAATAAAGAAAAAAAAATTAAAGAAATACAAAAAGAATTGTGTTTTTACTTTTTAGACAACACAAGGGTTAAATTGATTTTTTTTTTGAGTGAATGTGGGTAGGATTATGTAACCCTTTCTTCATTCCACATACAGTTCATTTGATCCATTGTCAGTAATATGAAGATATTAATTAGTGCAGCTTTAATCACGTGTTTTATAAATCCATGGGTTTTGTAATTTCCTCTGCTTCAAATCTTCAGGCAATAAAGGACCATGTGTGTTTTTATTTTAATTTGAAAGATAAGAATTCAAATCAAATTCATATTTGATATACTCCACTTCTCCATATCTCGCAAATATTCTGAGTTTCATACGCATATCCGTTAGGTAATTATGTTTCCCTGTCACTTCAATTACAAATTATTTTTTTTTGCGTTTGGCTGCTTGTTTGTCTGGTGAAGTCTGGCCATGATAACAATTCTAATTCAGTTGCACGGATTGCACAGATCTCACAGGATTAGTGGATCCCGTTTTCCTGTTAATGGGGTCTTCGACTTTTAGGCCAGTACAAGCTGATGAATTCCCCCGTATGTCTGTCGACCATATGCAGGCATTACGAGGCTCTGCCACCCTTCTGCAACTAACAAGGGGGTTGTGATGTAGTTGGAAATTACAAAGTCTGCTTGAAGTGACGCTTCAGGTAATTAGGATGGAGGTCGCTAGACCATCCTCCTTGCGCTAACGGGGGGGGATGTGCGAATGACAATAATTGCTACACTGCGAAACAAACTTGCAGAAAGTTGTTTTGCCGGATGGAGCTTGTGTGAGAGTTTCCCCAGGAGTGGTAGGCTGTGAGTGTGCTTCATTATCAAGACGATTAATACACGGACGTGTAGACAGATGGCCCGTCTCCTCTTCTCACGGGCCGCGCTCTCTGAAACCCCAGCAAAATGAGTACCTGTGCAGAAGCGCGGATCCTCGCCAAATGTGTCAAGATCTGCTAAATTGGAGCGTAGACATAAAATTGAAGTGACATTAATAGATTACCTGGAGTTGATTTGCATTTTCAGAGTTATTATGGGTGTGGGTAACAGGACTAACAGGCACAGCCGTCTATGTAGGGACCTTAATGATGTTTCTGATTACGCTCTCATCACCACCGGCAGCTGGGAGAAATAAGTAAAGGCTTGTCATCACAGATTTGGACGATAAATGAGCAGACTTGATCAAGGGGCGATGTATGGAAATGAGCAAGATGCAGACCTTTATCAGAGTGGATCGTCTCACGCTTCCGACGTGCAGCAGAAAGGGGCACTGCATGATCACAGATGACTTAATAACTACGCAGTTTTATAAGTTATACACTATTACGTAATCCTGCATGAAGAATAACGTTGTCATATCTGCTGTATACTTCACCACAGCATGTGTAACATCTATCTATCTAGCTATGTAGCTTTCTTAGAGTCAACTATTACATGCATTGGCAACTTTGATTGTTAATTTGAAAAAAAAAAGGTTAAAATTCTCTGATTCCAGCTTGTTAAATGTGAATATGTGTTTGTTTCTGTGACAGCAAATTGAATATCTTTGAGTTGGGGACATAACAAGACATTTGAGGACGCCATCCTCGACTTTGGAAAACACTGATGGACATTTTTCATAATTTCATAGACCAAGCAAATATTCCATTAATCAAGAAAATAATAGACAGAATGATCAATAATGAAAACATTCATTAGTTGCAGCATCCATCTATCTATCTATCTATCTATCTATCTATCTATCTATCTATCTATCTATCTATCTATCTATCTATCTATCTATTCATCCATTCATCCATTCATCCATTCATCCATCCGATTTGTAGAGCTCTTCATTAAGAGCTCTACAAATCTCATATGTTATTATTCAACACATTCAGATCAATACAGGGAAAGCTGAGCTATTTTCAGAGCATTTCATGCTCCACTTGGACCAGATGTTCTATTCTAAATCCCCTTCCTTGATATACTGTACCTAAAAATATAATTGTGCTATGCTTATCTTGCAGTAAATCTTTAACTGAAATCTTGGTATTGGTAAATCTGACTCTGAATGCATAAAATGCAGTTTAACTTGAATACATCTTAGCAGTACTTCAGGGTCACAGCAAGAAAAAGCACATTTATATTGCATCTTTTATCTGGTGTGTCTCTGTTGAGCTTTGAGCAGGGAGCTAAGAGCGAGGTTGCCTGGAGTTTGAGTCCCTCTCTTCTCTGATCCGAGTCTCAGGTCTGCAGCTTGGCAGATGGACTGAGTGGCAAGGGGGCCCCTGGCCCTTTAACATAGTGGGCAGCTGGGCCAGTGCTGGGCCGGGGCACATCTGACGAGCAGGCTCCGGGGCTGGGCAGGGACGTGGCAGACCAGGGCTGTGCTGATGGTAGTCCGCGGCTCACAGGCTGAGTTGGGGGTGAAAGGGGGTCAGAGCAGTGAACCTGGCCAAGGCTGTGGCTCTCTCAGGCCTGTCTAACTGCCAAGCAGCGTGGGTGCCAGCCTGCCCTTTTCTGTTGCAGTGCTAAATGGGGATAGGACAGGCCTCCGAGGCAGAAAGGATTTAACTGACATGCTGCAGTTTCTCTGTAAATAACCTGCTACTCCTATCTATCTTCACTCATTTGGCAACAGCATCTGCACATGTATTTGCGCATATGTGTGTCTGTGTGTATGTGTGTGTGTGTGTGTGCACACAGTGCGCCAGTGATGGAGTACTCGAGTCCTGGACTTGGACTTGAGTCACTATACCCTGAACTTGACTTGGATTCGCACACTGATGACTTGGACTCTAGCATTCATTAAATAGGACTATCATGCTGGATGAAGTTTCTTCTTCATATGTAATAGGCAGTGATGTAGTACTTAAGTCATGAACCTGGACTAGAGTCCGACTCGAGTCCTGGACTCGGACTAGAGTCTATTTTTTGTCGCTATTCTCTGGTGAATCAAACTCAAGTAATGGTGACTGGACTCTGACAGGACTCAGAGTCTTCTTTGGTGACCCGGCCTTAGACTCGAACACTGGGGGCTCAAGACTCAGACTCGACAGTTGGTGACTCGACTACACCGCTGATACATGCATGTGGGTTTATTTTAATGTGGGCTTGTTTTTCTCTTCTAGAAAACTTGTCACCTGTCAATAAGCCAGTGACTCCTTTGTCCATGTGCATTCATTCTTCTCCACGGCTGCTCTTGTCTGCAGCTACGCCCAGCAGCTGATACAGAGTCATTGCTAATTCAGCTCCCTTTGTTTCACACTTACCCATCACATTACTGTGAATGAGAAAAAAAGGGAAAGCCAGATATTCAGTATCTAACACATACTGTATGTTGATAAGGAGTTAAACAAGAAAAGAAAGAAACACAACATACACACGCACAGTCACAGCTGCTCAATATCATATACAAATGTGTATTACTTATTCATCATATGTTATTTATTATCCAATGTACCTCTGAATTATGCATGAAACATCATCAGTCACTGGTTCAGATACAGTAATATAAGCCCTTTAAAGCCTCATGTGGCATTGTTTTTCTAAAGCATGCAGGCAGACATATGTGCACATGTTGTACATGTTAATTCACACATGTACAAGTGTATAATGGGCACTAAAACACATACTTTCCCCCGTGTTAGCACAAAGCCACCGTGCCGTCGTAAAGATGCTGTTGCTCAGGTGTAATCTGCCCCTACTCCCCTGTGTAGCCCGCAGAGACTCACTCTTTGTAACTCAGTCCCTCTCTTTCTCTTATGCACACACTTTTGTTTTCCTTTTCCCCTTCTCCTTCCCTCGTTCTCCCTCTCTGCTTGCCATCGCTCTTTTTTTTTTGCAAATCTAATGCTCTCTCTCAGTCTTCCCTTGAGGGAGAACAAAAAAAGTTGCCGGCTTCTAGGTAATGAAGCCCTTCAATGTGATCTGCATGAGATTGCTTCCCTTGCTGGCCTGGCTGCCTCGCGATGAATAGCAAAAGACTCTCAATTAGACTAAGGACAAAAAGCAGCTTTCTCCTCAGCCACAGTGTCGTTTCTTAAACAAAGTCGCCTCATTTTCCGTGTCTACGTGAGTGTGTGTCATGCCCATGATGTAGAAAGAGATGAAAAATGAAAATGCAAGGAGGTAAATAAACAAAATTCATGAAAGGGAAGGTAAATGAGAGAGTGTGTCGAGTGCCAGAGCGTGTATACAAACCACTGTGTGCCTGTGCTTGTAACGCTGAGGGGAAGGCTGCGAATAGCCGGGGCCGTCATACAAATGCGACCCTCTGGGTTGTCTCACTGAGTGGATGTGATTAAATGGATTTCATGCAACAGGGTCAACAGTGGTACGATGGGACATGAGGGAAACAAAGGTTAAAAATGAAATTGGCAGAATACATTTATTTTTTTTGAAACATTCTTGCCGCTGCAGTGTTGAAATTATCATCTGAAAAGTCTTTTATTTTTTAAACACACAACCTGTCACGTCCTAGGTTACTGTCCTGTTTAATTAGGTCTTCGTAATGAACATTTTTGCAGCCTTGAATTGCTTGTAAGATTCATCTTTCGCTGTCATAATGTCACACACTGCTGATCATTGTATCAAGGTCGGTTAATCAATCTGTGAGTGAAAACAAGGACACAGCATCCTCCCTTCAGCCGTGCTGCAGGGCAGGACAGCCATGCACTGATCCTCGGAAAACACTGGAATGCCTGCTTACTGACACTGGTAGGCACATCCCCTCACCGAGACTGACTGACTGACTGACTGAGTATTTTAGAGCAATGATTTCGGGGACACCAGTGACACCAGTGATACAAAATACTGAAAACTCCCTTGCTCCAATTAATAAAGGACTAAGATAAGATAAGATAAGAAAAGAAAACCTTTATTTGTCCCACAGCGGGGAAATTGCAGTTTGCAACAGCAAAGACAAGAGCAGAGATAGATAAGTGTACAAGTAGCATAAACAAGTGTCAAAAATAGAAGTACCGTTCTTACAATAAAAAAAGAAATAGTTACTGTACTAAAGTTCTCAAACTTCATGCAGATGTTGGTGACCAGATGTAGAAGGAACATGCCATGTTCTACATAGGCTGGCAGAAAGCATGTCTTAGTTATTATCATTCAAAAATTACGTTTTTTTAGACAAGGACAAAAAAAACAACAGTTTTTAACAATGTTTGAACTAGTGATGGCCAAATGAAGCTTCGTGAACCAGTGTCTTTATTTTTCTGAGCCCACTAGATGGCGCTCTCTATTCAACAATCGGTTGAGAATATACTGAATTGCAATGCCTTAGGCCTTTCTCTTAACCTTCATGTTGTCGTCGGTTCAAATTTGACCCGTTTTCAGTTTTTGTATCACAAAAAAATGGACCTTCAAATCAAGCGCTGAAAATGTCAACATTAGAAATATAAAATAACTTTGGAAAACACATCAAAAAAAGCATGCACAACATTGAAAAAGTGACAAAAATGTCGTAAAAAGCAATAATAGTGTTTCATGGTTGACGGAAGGACAACCCAAGGGTTAAAAAGCGCCATCTAGTGGGCTCAGAAAAGAAAGACACTGGTTCACAAAGCTTCCTTTGGCCATCACTAGTTTGAACTACTGTAGTCCAGGTTGTGGTTTAACACTCGTGTTGTCTTCCCGTTGACCAGGCAACTGTGTTTTTCTGGGTCTACAGGTCAACATTTTTTTCTACACTTTTCCCAATGTTTTTGTCGATTTAATCCAATTTTCTTGTCACTTTTTAATTATGTTTTAGTCCATTTTTTAACAAGTTTTCTGATGCTTTTTTCGATGTTTTTTTTCCAATTTTTTGTCACTTTTTAAAAAGTTGTTATCACCTTTGGTAATGTTTTTGGTCACTCTTTTTACCCCATTGAAAAAAAGTAATGTTATTGTTGATTTTTTTTCCTGCGTTTTTGTAGCTTTCCCCCCAACATTTATAACTTTTTTCAGTGTTCTATTATCATAGTTCTAATATAGGAATTGTTTTTTAACGGGGTCAAATTTGACCCGAGGACAACAGGAGGGTTAATCACATCCCATAAAAGGACTTTATATCTATTTATATTTGGTTTCAAATGAATCCACATACGTGCATTTAAGCATTGCAGTTCTTCTGTTATAAGCTTTTCCATTTGAGTGGCGTAATAGGAAAATTACATTCTAATAATAATCTTCTGTTTTTGCCTCTCTTTATGGTTGATTCTCACATGCTTGAATCTTTTGAGTGGTTTTTGTTTTACGTACGGCACTAGATAAGGTACAAGGTAACTGTAAACTATCTTTCCCTGCACATTCTTTCACTCGTTGGCAGTTGAGATAAACGGTAACCTCGGACTGAATGGTGTGCGGGGGGGCGGAGAAGCAGGGTGGCACCAGACTGTCGCCTGTGTTTAGATTGTCTGTCAGAAATGCTGAGTCAAGTTAACAAAGGGGTGCTCTTAGACTCTGGGATGTATGGAAGCCAGTTTTTTCTTCTACCACATGAAGACTTTTCCACATTGGGTGGAATTGTTATTCCTGCAGGTAGAAATAAAATAAACTTGCCAAACTTGGTTTCAGTTCTTATCTCTCTTATTTTTGTTTTACTCTCAAGAACGCTGATGCAACAGAAACTTCCACAACAGTGGCAGATAGGTGGAAATCAAGCAAAAAGAGGTGAACAGGTTAATAAATTAGTTAACTGAATTGAAGGATTCCCCAACTAATTTGATAATCAATTAATGCGTTTGAATAATTCCTTAAAGGAGAAAATTCTCCAAATTCAAGCCTCCTAAATGGGAATATTTATTTATTTATTTACTAGTTTGTGACAGTAAACTGAATATATTTTTGAATTAATATAATTTGATAGTGGCAGCACAAGAAAATTTTAGGTTTGAGTTATTATCTGAAAACACATTCAAATGTGAACATCAACATCTTGGGGTCAAACTGTTTCTGGATGTAGGATGGACTTGTGCAAACTAGCATTTTAATAACTAAAGCTTAAAGAGATTACTAATCAGCAACTAATATGGTATTGATTGATTGTTTTTAGTCCTTTTATGAAGAAGAAAATGCCCAACATTTCATATAAAGGATGCCCATCTTGTTTGCTAGTTTGGCTTGTTTTGGTCAACCAACAGTCCAAACACACTATGTAAAGACGTGTAAAAAGTGTTTGTTTTTGGAAATTGTAATGGCCAGTTTTCACTTTTTTTCTGACCTTTCATTGACCAAATGATCAATTGGTTAATGGATTATTTGAGAGAATGAAACAGATTGAGTCAATAATGAAAATACTGTAGCCACCCATGGCTTTCTGCTAGGCCAAAGTGGGTGGTAAAGCCTTTGTTATCTGTTGGCTCTGATTTCAATCTGTGTGCTTCATTCAGCCATTGATGTAAGGCAGTAACAGAGACAGCTTGTGCACAATGAAAGACTAACTGAATGCAGTGAAAGAGACATTTATCATGAGCTTTCATTTAAAAAACGTACTTCAGCAATGCACCTCTATAAAGGTGAGGACTTGCAAGAGAAAGTTTGAAAATCAATTAAGGAGAGAAAGAGATATCCTAGTTTGTAGTTTCTAATTTGGGTCTAGCTAAAAAAACATCACATTCTCACTCCCTGTGCGTTAGAAAGCAAAACTTGGTCAGGCCTTTGGCATTTGTTGTTGATGCAGAAAGTCTCCTTTAGAGTCCTATTCAGACATATCTTGGTCTTTTTGATGCTCCTAAGTGACATGAGGCGACATCGGGACAGTTAAGTTTAGGAAAAGATGGGTGGGTGGGATTACAAAATGTATGTTTCAGTGACACGTGGGACAAATACGGGACACGAACCCTAGTCTCCTGACCGGAGTCTCTATGGGACGCACGCGAGAGTGACCATGCGTCAATATGTGACGAGTTGGGAGTGAGAACCGGTTGAATAAACACTGGATCCTACAATTCCCATAATGCAACTGAGTCTTTTTTACAACCACATCTTTTGAACCACATGCTCCCCATAATGCAGGCATTCTGTTAAAAATGTGTAGTCTCATATTTTTAGGTAGGGTGCAGAGCATAGTGCAGCGCAGGTATACGTCATCATCGCTTCTGGCTACCTCACAGCTGTAAACGGAAATAGACAGAGTAGATGCAACAAAAAAGTGAAATGGAATTTTGTTTATGCAGCTTTAGGGCATTTGACCTGTTGTATATTTTTGAGTGAGGTAAAGTGTTCAAAACTTTATTTTTAAAGCCTCTCAACAGCAAAAATATGAGTAACATCGGTGTGGTTTCCCAGCATTGATCTACACCCCCACTACTACCAGACAGTATAGCATGTCCTTTATAGCCTCATACAATATACAGCAATTCATTGCCAACCTAATAGCATTACTCATCATGGACATAAGTATGAACGGTGAATGAGAACAGCCTGATCTGAGATCACTGAAGTTTGCTGCGAACATGCAGCAATTAGGCCGGGGTACAAATAACATCATATTAGAGATAGGTCTGGTGTAGTCTGGCATCGCAAGACTTTCCTCCACAGCGCTGCAAAAGAAGGTCCGGCTAGTCCACACAGGATTCAGGGATGAGAAAAATATGCTCTGGTTTATTGCCATTTCTTCCTCCTGCCTCAGGAAGGAACTGGTTTTGGTGGAACATGTGTACATTCAGAAGTAGTTTTAGTCGTGTAACAGAAAACTCAGATTGGACAGATAGTCTAGCTAGCTGTCTGGATTTACCCTGCAGAGATCTGAGGACCAGGTAACCATAGTCCTCAGAAATCCACCGGGAGGTTAGAACGCCAACATAAAGGTCAAGGAAGGGGACGGACATTTGGCTGAAAAGAGGGACATCCGGCGTAATGTTCAACGGCACCTAAACAATCCCGGAAGTTAAACCTTGTGGCTATATCCTAGGTCTGGTGCTCAAACACTATTTTCTCCCTTACTAATCGCCCCTTATTCTAAACATGCCACACTGTGTGGGATCACCCCCCACACCTTCTCTCTCCTGTCCAGCTACAGTATATGACATGTTCACAATGTTAAGACACAGGACTATTTGTAACATTGTTGTTAATGTTTCTTCATATATGTCTGCATACACAGTACAGCTCTGTGTTTTTATATCTAATGTTATTGACTTTGGAGAGCTCTATTTCAGATATTTTTGATGTAACCCATATTATGGACTTTATACAAAACTGTATCCTTCAATATGACACAAAAGCTCTATTTCAAAGTAATCTAGCATCCCTGTGAGTGGGGTCTATGTGGTGTCATTATCAGCTGTGGTATATATCAGTCAAAAGGGACAAGGGACTGTCTGCAGTCACGCTGAGGAGTGGGAGGTCCTCTGCATCGCAGCTATAATAAACGGCAACATGAAAAGGTTCTTCAGTCCAAACCGCCAACTTGGCAAATGCTTACTCATATCTGCTCCAATGCCAGGATCCTTTCTCATACGCATCCCTCACTACACAGTCGTGGCTCACCTATTAATTATTGAAGAAGATTGTTGTGGATATTTAATGTTGTGTTGTAGGGCTTTTTTTTGGGTGCACTTTCCCTGCTCTGTATTCATCCCTCTTTGCTCATTCACATCTCCCTCCTGCTGGATCTTGTGTTGTGCGGCTCATCCTCACTTACTCTTTGCTTATTCCAAAAAAGAACAAGAACCTTTGCTCTGCAGCCAAGAGTACACATGAGTGTGTGTGTGTGTGTGTGTGTGGGCTGTTCTCCCTTTTCATGCTTCAGGTGATTTTACAGTGTTGAGCTGCAAGAACAGGATGCCCCTGTACTCTCATCCCTCCATGTCTGCATTATTAATTGTCTAAGGTACCAACCATAGCTATCTGGACCCTGCAGGCACCAGCACCTAAAATTAAAAGCAGCGATTGCATCCCATAGAAAGACATAATAACACTTAAAAATTTCATTTTGCTCAAACAAAGACAAAGTGTAGATGTAAGGACCAAAATGACAAAGAAAGAGGGGAAAAAAAGAGGCTTAGCAAATATCTTTATAGTCAGTTATTCTTTGTATGTGTTCATGGGTTATGTGAGTACATCTTCCACAGATTTAAGATTCACGTGCTATACTGTAGCTGGCAGTGGAGGTGGTGGTGGTGGTGGTGGTGGAGGGGGGGTGGTGGTGGTGGTGATTGGTCAATGCAACATAAATAGGGTTGGAACACATTCATCAAGGTGGCAGAGATTTGAGTCTAGAGAAGCCCATCCAATCACCGGCAGAGAATAAAAGGGGAGAGGCATAAAAGTCGGTACAGCAAGGTCATCTGAAAAAGAAGCTGATAAGACGAAAGGATCAAATCTCCAGTACGGGCGAGGCCCTCCTCTTGATGTCTGTCCCCATTAACTAAAGCCCTCGCCTGGCTTGCCTCGCACAGTCACTGCCACGCCTCAGCTGTCTGATACAATGAAGGGAAAGTAGAGAAAAAAAAGAAGACTCGTCCGCCATGCTGTATTTCACTGCTTTTATTTTGTCATCAGAATTTATGGCCTTGCTCCTAACCTAGTTTTTTTTTAACCTTTTTTTATTTCTTGTTCAGGTAGTACTTTTTAGTAATTTTTTCAATATCAAATGCAGGTCTGGCTGCTGTTGTTTTACCCTCCTGTCTTGCTGTCATGTAGGCGGTGATTTGTGGCATCATGCAGCCTTCCATGGCGCTCGCTGTTTGTGTACTGGAGCATTGGCAGCTGTATTGCTCTCAACCCTGCAGTATGGATTTAGTCCGTTTGTGGTTTTACCACAGTCACAGTCTGGTGTCCACACATACACACCCACACACAGGCACACACAAAGCCACGCGCACACACAGCACAGTCAATCCTACAGCAGGTTTACTATGTCACACTGGGGGCTGCTGTGTAATTGGGTGAATCTGCTCTCCAGCACGCTACAGAGATAGCCCTTTAAAATTTCACTTCACTTCTGGGAGTGTAAACAAACCTTGGGATTACTAGGGGTCCTGTCGCTTTCCTCTTCTCTCTTTTTTCTCCCTCTTTTTTTTCTGTTGGCCGCCTACTTTGAGAGTTAAAGGGCAGGTTAGGTGTTTGCTCAGTATTTGCAGTGTGTTTGTCCATCTGTCTGCCTTCCTGTGTTTTATGACTGTCAGCATGTTAACAAGTGCACAAGCGCATGTCTCTCTCTACATGATAGAGACAGCGTGCGTGCGTGTGTGTGTCGATAGGTGCGCGCTGTGGGCGTTGTCTGTCGCGTGGACACTTTATGTGACGGCGTGCAGCTTTCAGTCTGTGTGTTCTCTGTGATGGATTGCTTGTCAGATGGAAGCATAGCACAGCTCTCACCGGCTGACGAAGACATTAAGTCACCAGTCACGTAGATGTAGTACGTTTCAACATTCCTCAGGGAAAAGGGCTTTAACCCTTCTCGCTCCAGGACGGCTGTCAGATGACAGAGTGTATTACTTAGAAGGTGCTCGGCGCTAAAACCCATTGCAAGGCTTTTTTCAGTGGAATTCAGCATCTTAATGCAGTTGTGTGGGAGGTGGGGGACCTCTGTAAAACATTGCTTTCAGATAGGCCAATTGCTGGAGTTATGGGCTACCACTGTAATTTTTATTTTACTTGTGCAAGCTGGATGAATAGACACTATGTAATTGACGGAGCACATCTTGCACTGCCACAGTCTGGGGGAGACGTTGCTGAGGGAGGGATGAAAACTCTTCCCTCCAACTCTGTCCTTTGGTTTGTAATGCAACGTCATCCCCAGTGCTGCTGTTGCATCTGGAATATGGAAACAGCACACTCTAAAAGAATGTCAATGTTCATGCTAGCATCTAAAGAAAATGTAGTCTGTTACAGGTACCTTCATTTTTAATACACATACTTAGGTTACTGAGATTACTTTATGTTCATTATGTTAGTGATCCAGTAGTAAGTTGAGGTAGTATTCTTATTATTCATTAGGAATAAAACAGTAAAGAACTTTTATCTAGACTGCGTGGCTGTGGTTCAATCAGAATTGATTGACCGTGGCCTGGTGAGCAAACAACCCACCAACAGTTATCAGAATCTGAATTCTGATTGACACATGGGAATGGGACATCACATTTTTATAATTTAGCCCTGGCCAATTAACCAGTGATAGGAGGGCAGACAAAAACACACCTCTAATGTGTAATTAGCACCAAAACACAATCTATCTTGCGGGTTGGTTCACAGGAGCATCACCGTGGTACGTTGTCACTGGTAACAATGTAGGCGGGCCAACTGATGTTTCTGTTTAATCCATTTAAACAGTCTCTAGACTGTTCTCTAGAAGAAGTCTCTAGGCACACATTGAGAGTAATAGTAGATGATGAGGCTTAGGCCCTGTTTACACGTGCATGGTTATTTTGAAAAACAGACATTTCCCGAAAAAACGAGTCTCTCTAAAAACTCCTACCAGAGTGGAGATTTTGGAAATCTTTGTTTGAACGTTTACATGTAAACCGAGACAAACGGAGGCTTAGGCCGCTGAGGAATTGAGGAAGAGAAAAGAGAGGAAGTGATTCTGTTGGTATTTTGGGGATTCTGATTGGCTAACGTGGGCTTGAGCTTCTCGTTACTCTGCCACCTACAGGTTTGGCGTGCTCTTGACTGCATTGACGGCATATATACACGGGTACGTGTAAATGAACACTTTTCTGACAACTGACAGCTGTGCACAATGTTGTTTTTGAAAATGGAAAGGTTGAAAATAGGCGGCCACGTATAAATGCACCCTCAGGTTTGTATCTGAATCAGAGACACAGGGAGCCCTCACATGCTGCTTCATGTTGCTGCCAGCCTGAACAAAGGAAGTGGGCGGGACTTACAGAGTAGACCATTGATTACGAGTGAGTGAAGTCAGGTGAAAATGAGTGGATCCGTGACAGGAAAGTAAGCGGAGGGTTACTCAATAGCATGGCTCCATTCTACAAAATTGTTACTTTGGCCGATTATTAAATAACCAATATGAAACCCACTGAAAACACATGTGTTCAGACTTCTACTTGGTCTGCACAGTGCTGTCTGTCAAGTCAAGTTTGCTGAGATATCACTTGTTCTTTTTCTCCCTGCTGATGTGGCCTGATAGTTTGCAGGAGGACATTTGCTTCTAACTCGCTGTGAGCCGCTTGATGGACAGGCAGGGAGGCTCCACAATAAAGTTAAACAAGAATCCTCAAATAGGAACGATGAAGCCAGAGAAATGCATGGGCATGATGGCTGCCTCGGGTGGGTTTGCGCTGCCATTCCGCAAAATGCAATATCCACAGGGACAATAGAGGAAGAGCAGAGAGAAGCATAGTCACCATTGTCCTGACATTTCAATTCAATTTTATTTAGTCTCATGACACTTGACAGACAGAGTAGTACCATCTAAACCACAGTCTACAATTTACAAAGACCCAACCATTGCCATGCTTGATTTCTGGGCTACATACCATTTACTATGGTGCCACTGACGCTTTTTCTGCAATGATCTCGGAATCAACAATCTGAAAGTGCTATTAGGTCGGAGTTCTGTGGCCGGTTGACACGTATGTGTGGTTCAAATTTAACAACATCTCTGGCTTAAAGGTAAAGTGCGCGACTAATTTATATTAATGAACATCCATTAGATAGATAGATAGATAGATAGATAGATAGATAGATAGATAGATTTATTTATTCCAAAAAAATGGGAAATGATGCCATTGCCAAATGAGTTGATACAAAGCTTATTATGCCTATCAACTCCACACATCTCTCTCTGTATTACTCAGTATGGCTATGTTTCCAAAATGGTGTAGTCGGGGGACTTTCGTTCACAGAAGCTGGAGTGGTGCATTTTACCGTCACCGTTGGGAAAGGACAACAACAGCGTTACGCTTTTTCATCCTCCGTGTTAGCAACTGCGTGGAGGAGGGGTGGGGGTGATGCGCGATCAACGAAGGCTCGCACCATGTGGTGTCAGTGTCATCATCACTTAAGAGTTCCTCATGGGGGAGACAGAAACTATGCACTATAGCTTTAAGTGGGCAGGACCTGGTGTCTGATTTCACTCCTAATTCCATCCTTGTTTTATATATCTGACAAAAAAGGGATATTTTTATTATGTGTTATTCCATGGTGCACATTTGCTCTGTATTCACACAGAAATATACAAGCACACACTCAAAGTGGTCTACTCTTGGCCTCTGAGCTGCTCAGCTGGAACAGTAGTGGGCTACCCGCCTTGTTAAGGGCATTTTGGCAACAGTGTATACATAAGTAATTAATTTTTGGAATTAAGTTATAACTTTGATCTCTGGTTTACCACTCTGAGGAGCCAGTGCGGCAAAAATATTAACCGCAAGTCTATTTCCAACCACAGTTTTGCATTATGCTGAAACTTGTTTTTTTTTTCCTTCTTTATTTTAATTTTTTTCTCTTTTTTTATTGAGGAAGCATAATTCACATTAAACACTCTTGCCCCTGTGGCAGAGTTCTCAAATTAAGCTACATTTTGTTCATTTACCCATGATAAAGTTGTTCATTAGACAATACACTTTGCCTTATTCTTTGTTATTACCTCGCCATTGTAAATGCCTTGGGAGCAATTAAACATGTGAAGTGCCCAATTTTCCGTCCTCGACTTCCAGTCCTGAACTCTATCTGCATGTTGCACACATTTCCTATGAACTAATTAAAGCGAATCAATGACAGAACCCTTTAAAATTGTGGCACATGTCAGTGGTGGAACAAAGGACCCTCTTAATTATTTGGTTCCTGCCGCTTCTGTAACCCGCTTGTCAAGGCAGTAGACTTAGTAGCCGGCTCCTTGAAATAGGGATGTCACGTACTCTGACATGTATTGTACTCACACACACATGTACAAGCACACGGACACACTCAAACAATGTCCCTGGTTTCTCTGTGATGGCTCCCTCTCTGTCTTATGAAAGACTAGTAATTGTACTACAACAATGACAATATATGTGCGTAAGTGTAACGGTCCCCTTACTCTTCAAAAGTGCAGCGTCCCTTATCTATCACTGGCTCTTGGGAACAATGTCTTAAATGCTGACAACCATATCTTATCTTTAAGATATTTCTTTTCCTTGCGGTAAACCCTCCTCTGGCCCATGTTGTATATGGCAAAGTCTAATTTTGAAAAGTGTGGAACGTTGTGATATAAACATATATATCCTAATCTTTTCAGGTGTTCCTCATTCATTTGCCCTGTTCCTCAGCTGCGTTCTGTGGCCCTGCGGCCCTGCTGAAACATGCACTTTAGCATGAGTATGCATTAGTCCTATTATAAAGACTAATGGGCTGAGAGAGACCATGTTTTTTCCTGCCCTGCAATTATTTACTGTGCCTCCGTGTAATCCAAAATACTTATATCTTTCAGTTATAAATATAAAGCATCATGGTAGAGGAGAGCAACCACTTTTAGTCACAGCCTGGGCTGTAGATCATATGAGTGTTGGTGGAAATGGTGACAAATGAAGGGGTGGGAGGTTTGAGGCTGGCCTGGAAAAATGAAAAAAAAAAGTTCACACATGCCAGTTGTTTATGAGCATGATTATTTGTTTAAGGGTATCCCTCAATGCCCAGCTGTAATGTTGCCATAAATGCCCATCTGCAGCCCATGAATATAAAACTGGCTTTGACTACTGTAGAAAAATCTACTGGCGGTGCTCCAAGTATGTCATCTTCTCCTTTGAGAGAATAGACAGAAGGGGATGGATGGATGGATGGATGATGGATGGATGAAAGGATGCCTCGACACGCTTGTTTTCTCCACCTCTTTACAACTGTTTCTGTGTTATCAAGAGCTTTGGCCTGCCACACTACAGCACAGCGTAACAATTTGTGTTTGACAATACTCTGCCTCACAGAGCTAATCGCTTCTTAATTCTTGCGTTATTCCCCATCCGTGCACATGCATTTCAATCAAATTGGTGGTAGTGGACCTGTCCAGAAATAGTGCTGGCGGCACTGCCTGGAGAGATGGGCTGTCTGTCTCCCTGTCTGATCATGAGCTATTATCCTCTCTGCCCACAGACAGGAGAGAGAGCAACACCAGTTTCTATGTGATCATGATCAATACATAATCACTTTCCTGTCACCGCAATGGCGCTGTCAGGGGACATAGCAGCCATTTTAGAAAAAAAAGGTTTGGCACGCCATGATTGTGACCTAGAAAAGTGTGTGTGTGTCTGTCTGTGTGTGTGTGTGTGTGTGTGTGTGTGTGTGTGTGTGTGTGTGTGTGGGAGGGGGGGTTGTGGCTAAGTGAACTCTGGACTCACTTAAACAGTCATTGCCACAGGATGCATTATTACATTTTCACCATGCTTGGGTTCATTGCATTAGTTTGCACTGAGCTGTTGTAAGAAAATGATCTGTTATGAGACCAGACAAATATTTACTGGCCAACAGACAGACTGTCTGAGACTGAATGGCAGGGGAGCAGCAACAGTATGCAGTTTATTATTCATTCCGCATCATTTATGACTTGGCTTTGTTGAATAATTTTCTTATTGGCCAATGGATGCATTCTAGCAGAGGGGGATTTCCCCCGTCTGTCCAGCAGACATGGATTAACATTAATTTGGAGTCATGTTTTAAGTGGCCTGACAAATGGAAGTAGAGAAGCTTGTACTGCAACACTAGGTTGAGAACAGCTAGCTTTGTTTGACAGCTCATATAGACCGCAGGTTAATTAAGCAAAGCAGCCAATGTTAACATCTACAGCCAAAGTCATGACGTCATTTTCTGAATATCCTCTGTTCCAGTCCTCTGCTCTCTCATTCAGCATGTCTATAGTTGGTCTTCTGAAAAATAGTATTATTATTATTAGTATTATTATTCAGTTATATATATTATATATATGATATATTATATCAGTTCTTCTGAGAAAGCAGCATCTGACTTCTTTAGCCACTCAGAGGTAATTTTGACAGCCTCCAAAATAGCTACTTAAAGGGTTTAGTGTCATGTATATGTAATATTTGCTTTGTGCATACCTTACTGTTACAATCAACCACCAGAATTCAGTGCTTTGAAGCATACTACTCCCCCTGTCTTCATTTCTCCCTTTGCCTTTCGGCCCCCACAGTGTAAAGCCAGTCAGACATAAACAGTATTGTTTTATCCGCGTAGGGCTCACAGCAAGGCACTGTTAGCCCCACGCCTCATGCACCCCACAGCTCTCCCCTGCCTCAGTGATATCCCTTCTCTGTGGCTCAGTGCCTGCATGCATATGAATGGCCCCTGTCTTCTACCCTTCACGCTTCTGAGCTGGTCCAAGCCGAGCAGAGCTGAGATGTTACACAGCTGCCATGCTTGTTGGACGTCGGGGTATGGAGGAGAAGTCTAGCCTTCCAGCACTTGTGAATGAACTGTAATGGCACATTCTTTTGAGCGAAGATGGGTATGACGGTACTAGAGTGGAGACTGCTTCCCTGTGGTGCGGTTTGCTGAGCTCCACTAAGCATGCTGAGGGTGAATTCTGGGCGGGGGGGTTGGACGGGGGTGAGAGCAGATCATGTTCTTGTTAGATGAACTGGAGAAGAGAACCCCTGTCGCATTGTAATGAAGACTTTGTAATAGTTTTGTGCAATGCAGTTTTTTTCCTCCTTTGCAGAATATTTCATTCAGGGAGACCGTAATTTTTCAGAATATTTCTTTTTCATGGTAGTTTTTTATTTAATAGTGTTACAAGACACTTAATTGTGGGGGAGCCCATCACACGTTTTCATACAATAATGTGTTGATTGACAAAATACAAAAAGAAAAATACAGTACTCCTCATTTATCATTTCATCATCCAGCAGCATTTTTTTTGATACCAGCTGGGTTAAATGAGCATCTTGAATTTTAACATATTGTGTACTTAATCATGCTTATTCATATTTGTACACATAGGCAAGTGTAGTATTCCAGTTCATTTCCTTTTCCTGCCACCCTGCAGTGTACAGGACGTGTCTGCAAATGAGGATCTCGGGATGCTCAAAGCGACATCTTTACGACCTTCCACTGTTTGATTATGTGGGCAATACTTCTAAGGAAATAAGCAGGCTGTATACAGATGAAGCTGTGGGATAATGTGTTACAGAAATAATCTGCAATATCCTTCTACAGCCATTGTGTGTCACATCGGGCTATAGCCCCCAATTTATCCCCTCTCTGGTTCAAGGAAGATTCCTATTGATTTCCCATCACCGAGGCAGTACACAGAGTAAATAGGAAGCATGTGCCCTATTATTTCCATCCGTTGATAAAAGAGTAGGATAGACCCCCATGTCTTTATTCTGTGGCCCCTTTAGAAACCGCAGGCCCTTCAATCAAAAGATAAACAGCTGTAGTAATGCCTCATATGCTGTACTGTAATGGCCTCCTTTGAAAATGATGTGTGTTTAAATGAATAGTTTGGTATTAAATCCTGGGAATTTCAGGACATGATTAATGGGATTAAATTTAGCGTGGGGAAACAAATGCAGGTTGTACTGTCATACATGCTTAATGCGTGTCACTCTGTGGGCTACTGCCCAAACCAACAGTGGGAGATTTGCTTTTCCAGGAAACAGTTATATGTAATCTTTCAGTGTCTGGGCATTTGCTGGCAGCAGGAGAATTGTGACACAAATCCATTTAGATGCGAAATAGCATGATTGCACCGCCATATTCCTAACAGGTTTGATTAAGAATGGTGTTTAAGCAACACTTTTTAGGTAAAAAAAGCAGAGCAGTGGAGTGCACAGGACATCGGTTGCATTTGGAGGCTTTTTACATTCCCAATTCCTGCCTGCACTGCTTTTGGTTTTGTGTTTTTGTTCTATCTGGATGTTTCTAGGTGTTGCTATTATTGTAATCGCCACAATGCTACAGGCTTCAAATAAAAGCTAGAGACAATATTCCTCCTACAATTGTGCTTCTGTGCCCATTGCCTGGCCTACAGCTGCATCCATTTCTGCAGTGTCCCTGAAATTTCGGGAGCATTATCAAGGGGAAGGACGAGCTAATCTGCACTGATTTGAAACAAGACCAAAACACTGGCTTTCCTAATCCCTCGTTTTTTTTTTTTTTATCAGGGGTGGTGAGGAGCCTTACCCCTGTGGGAGGGAAAGAAAGAGGGAGCAATTTAATGCCTCAGCGGTTCCACTGTTTTTATGAAGATTTTTTTTTCCTACCCTCCTCTTCCCCCACTTCAATCCATAGTGTAACTGAAATTAGAAAGCCTGTTTGCAATAGTCAGACACCTTTTAGAATCGTGGAGGTACTTTTCTTAATTAGGGATGTGTTGATGGCCGCCTTCTCCCTTTGTAGTAGTAGTAATTTAACTTTAATGCAGATAAGGCTCTTTATCTCTGAATAAAAGGAGGTGCAATTCCTTCTTGCCGTTTCTCATTTTGTTCATTTGACAATTGGCAAACATCTATGGCAAACAGGATATAATTTGTTTCTGCACGAGAACACCAATTTGGATTACTGCACGCACCTGTGGTATACAATTCACATAATTATGTGTTCTTACATTCTGTCAACCCATTATATTTACTCGTCTAAAACGTTTGTGGGAAACCTACACATGACGGCAGAACTGTGAATAGCAGACATGGAAAACCTCATACTGAGGTGTTATCCAATGTGGTGTGGAGGTTTAAAGTATTGGGACACATACAGTTTATGGTGCACAGTACAGTCAATGTAATGCAATATCATGATTGACATCAAGTTTTTTTTTGCTAGCGCTATCGCAGCGGACAGAAAAAGTAACACGGGAAGGGAAAGAGCTCATTGATTTGCTGTGATCTTAATGCTGCAAAAGGCACAGGCTGTAACAAGCAGTATGAAATTTACAAGGTGAGCTTTGGCAACACAACAGCATGGGCCATCATAAGACCATAAATTACGAGAACACCCAAAGTCTCGGAGGACCACTTGAGGCTCTCTCACTGTGAAATAATTGGGTTGCAACAGTGAGACTGCTACTCCAGTTAGAGTGTAGAGGTGGCTTTTGCTTTGTTTTGCTGTTACAAGACCAGCGATGCTGCGCTTATTATTAATCAATGGTTGACAAGTGGAGCTGACGTCATATCAAGGGAGATGCATGTATGCTTCTGAATAACATCCTTGGTCAAGACATCCTCACACCTAAACAACAGAATAGATGGTCAATGACTGCCAAAACGGCAACGAGCGCTCTAATTACTGCGGCACGGTGGCCGTCGGAAACATGTGACTGGAACACATGATCGCCATGGAAATGTTATCCAGGTGACCGGTCTATTTAACATAATCGGCACAGATTTAAATGGCCCTGGGTCTGGAATGGTTTGTACATTAGATGTATCTCTTCAGTCATTCTGTGCTACACGTTGGTCCGCAGCTCAGTTTAGGTTGTAGAGGCAACAAAAAAGCAGTTAAGTCAACAGAATACAGATGTCTGGTCTGCGGATTAGACACTGTGCAAGGATTGTGTTTCCATCACATCTGGTATTTGGCATTTTATTTATTGTCATGTTTTAATTCATGACTTAAAACCTCTGAATCACAATGTCAGAGCCCAAACTGCCACATGGCGGAGGTCTTTACTACAAGCCTTTTCATCTGCAGTGGACAGACTTACCGGTGCCTGTGGCAGGACCTGTGCCGTCTGCGACGAGGGACGCCTCCCTTTGTTGTCAGAACACCTCTACACATCTTTCACAGAAACAATTACCATACCA
The DNA here is from genome assembly GCA_026937815.1 of Etheostoma perlongum. Lineage (NCBI taxonomy): Eukaryota > Metazoa > Chordata > Actinopteri > Perciformes > Percidae > Etheostoma > Etheostoma perlongum. The sequence continues at coordinate 34,569,149 of CM049371.1, forward strand.
TCTGTAGCTTCCTGCCAGCATGTTGCTCACTGTCAGCATGTCAGCTTCTTTACTCTCCATACTTCCCTCACACACACACACACAGACACACATACACTCTCTCACACTGAGACTGATGAGAAGCTAGGTCACTGTGAATTAAAATGGATGACTTTAATTGCGTTATTTGTCTCTTTATATTCAGTTTGTCAATGCATTTTTTTCACTGATACCTCATAATGGAACTACCATTGGTGGACTGAATTGTCACTAATCTCATTAATAAAAAAATAATGGCAGATGTGGCGTTGTTGAAGGTCCTTTTCCTACACATTTCCTGCAAAACTCACAGAGCTCACAAACTTTTAATTGATTTTCAAAATGATTCAAACGTGTATTATATTATTGTGTGTAAGGACTGTACAACAAATGTTTGTATGTCTTATTTCTGCTGTGAGGTTAGTGCAACATTTTTGGAAGAGAAGCGGAGGGTCATTTAAATTTACCACACACTATATTAATATAGTTTTTTTATTTCACAAAACTGCTGCCTGTGCCCAGTTTATTTACTCTCTGACAGTCTGCTCAGTTAGTAGCTCTTGGTTCAGTCGCTGCGATTCTTGGGATGCATTCTAAATGTGCCATCCATTAAAAGTTATTGTTCCATTTGTATATTACCTTTAAAAAAGTACACAATTTTACATATATGCATTATTAAAGTTGTACCAATTCAACATTGGTATATTTTCTGTACATATAAAGGCGGTGGTATTGCAGTTTCTTCTATTTTCTATTTTTCTATTATATTATTTTGAAGTTTTCCGTCAAATGAGGGCCTTGCTTTTTTAAAGTGAGCCACATGGTTCAGCTGCCCTCCCCTCCCAATAATTTGCATACTGTCCCTCATGTACGGAATTCAAAATATACTGATATAAATCACACATTTTTCAGAGCAACACACTTGACACGGATGGGATCTGATTTTTGAACAAATCAACCCCACATAGGGTTGAGTAGGCTCATCCTGATTGCCACAGCTTTGTAGAGATGATTCCCTATGGAGGTATAGTTCATAAGTCTATCTTTTTGCCCCACAGGTACCCCAGTTACCCGGGTAACAGCTACTGATGCCGATGATCCAGTGTACGGGAACAGCGCTAAACTGGTCTACAGCATACTGGAGGGACAACCCTATTTCTCTGTAGACCCCAACTCTGGTAGGTGCAGTTCTCTGTTTTTTAGTGTTTGAGAATGCTAAGATGAATTTCTATTCTGTGGGTGCAAAGCTGTGAGGGTTGTGTTCCTCCACCTTAAGTAATTAGAAGCCAAGCGGAGGCCATTTTGGAACATGTTTCACACATTGGATATAAGGGTCACCTGTGCAGGATGGCCATGTCAATGTGTTGTCACTGTAAGCAGCTGTAGTATTACACTATTTAGCATGCTTAATGCTACATGCAATAATACAGAGGTCCAATCTGATCACTATGACTGAAAAAAAGGAGACACAAAAGAACACCTCTGTGGGGCAGGCAAAGCTCTTTGTGTTATTCATTGTTTGCCTGACAAAGCCTGACGAAGATCTCTTTGAGATGGAAACGTTAATTCATTAAATTTAATGGGAGCTATTAATAGGGCATGCAAATGCTTTGTCAGTTTCTAACCAATGGAGAGCATAATGTAGTACAACATGAACGCCACGCCCATAATGGGACAAAAAGGAAAGAAAAAAGGCTTAACAATGAGACAGTGATTACATCTATGGATTATTTCAGTAGTCCTTTTCTTCTCCACAGAGCCAGCCACATCAGACCAGAACCCTTCAGTGTTTAAACATTTGTCTTTTCAATACTTAGAATAGGCTTACAAAGTCACCTCAGGTCAGGTTGTGGGCTATCACTGTTTCACTGAGCCTCGATGTAAGTATGTCCCAACTCACTGTGGGGAATACATTTTCCTTATTGTAGCTTCAGGTATAGGGGAAGCTCCCACCTTAACTGTGAAATGCTCAATGTATATACTGTAGACACCTTTAAAGCAAGCAGTATGCAGTGTACTATCATTACTTTTTGACTTTGTATAACTGGTACACACGTACCAAAGACGCTGTTATCGTGCTGCTGTGTGATGGTTGCAAGTATTTAATGTAAATGTAGTTATAAAAGGATTACTCACTGCCAGATGAATATAATCTGTAAAATGTATTAACTAAATGCATTGCATACTGAAATGTAGAGCAAAATGAAATAGGCTAAACTTAAAAAAAAAAATATGAAACTGCCTGAGTTTTGGCAGCAGAGCTCTCCGTGTTGTGTAGATTGAAATGAAAAAGAAAGCCAGATGTGACTGCAGTGAGAGGGTGGATTTTAATGTACATGTGCACTGGCCACAGATGCAACAGGTTGTACAGGTTCCAGCAGGTGGAAATGCAACAGCGTCTCCACCTGCTGCCTCAACTGAAGCCACCTAACACTATTGCTGTGGATTAGTCTAAAAAACCCTACATTTTCTGAAAGGGCAATACAGAGATTTATAGTAAAATGAAAGAAAAAACACTTATCAGAAGGCAACATGGCAACTTTGTTAACGAGTGTGGCGTTCACCGCCATGTGTATGGCTGCATAACTTCTTTATGGCAAGCCTGGAAGGGACAACATTAGCAAATGCATGCTAAACAGGAGCTGACAATGTTGGTTATAGCTTAAAAAGTGCTGCAGGTAACTCAGCCCATCTGTTTTTTGAAATGCTTGTAGATTATCTCTGCACGAGGCTGCTAATAACTCTCCGGGGCTCGCTCCGGTTCTCTACCCCTTCCCTCTACAGCTGCACACTTATGTTTCAATCATATCAGCGGGGGCACTATAGCTAAAATGAGGAAAAATATAATAAAATGAAGTATTGTTGCACGGATAAATAACTAAAAAAACACCCACACAGCTAATATAGTGAGTGAAACAGAAATACATGTGCACGTGGCTCCTACAGTATTACATTTAATAAGGAAGCATTTTGATCTCTCAGAGATCTTTGTCAGGCTTGTCAGACAGCAGCTACTGACATCACTAATGGAAATTATTACATACACACAATATCACTCACGCATGATTGCAATCTGGATAATACAATCACCCTGGGCCTGCTGAATAAGAGTGATACACATGTAGCCTTTCAAAACAGGAAGTAAAAACTACGCATTTACAGGTTGGTGGGGACAAAATTAGGGCTCTATCAGTGGGATACATCATAGCAATCTCCACAGCGCTGGTCTGGCTACAAATTTTTTTTGCATCTCTTTAAACCAATCACAATCGTGGTGGGTGGTGCTAGGCTCCAGAATCATTGACAGTGGCTGCGTCTCATGCCCCTTATTAGATGTCTCCTCGACTCCTCGGCCCTTGGCTGAGGTTGTCCCTCCTTGGTGAAGGCCGTCTTAAAGCTCTTATTTCTGCCCCGAGGACTGAGGAGGGATCACACAAGGCCAGCCTTCCAGGAAGCTGTGCAGCTGAAGGAGTTGCTAACTCCAGCTGATTTATTCATGTGACGCTTCAGAGGAAAAGGGGCGTCTCATCCTTCTAAGACACATTTGCCAGTTGCCTCTCTCCTCCGATTTCTCTCCCGGGGCTACTCGGTGGGAGGGACTAAGACGCGGAAGGGAGGTAATCTAAGGGCAATAGGACGGCCCAGTGGTCTGCAAAATAGTCTGAGGAAGGAATGGGTTTTGGTGGCACATTTGCACCCTGCAAAAGAAAACGCCAAATAGAATATTAAGTTAATTTAACTGTAACTCAACTTAACCTTCGTGTTGTCTTCCCATCAAAAATGAAAATGACTTTTGTTGATGCTTCTTATCAATGTATTTCACTTTTTCTTAACAAATGCTATAAAATTGAATAAGACGCCCCAAAATTAATGAAAGTAGAGATTTATACTTTCCAAAGAGCATTGTGTGGAATCCCTTATGTTATTTTGGGTAGTTAACAAGAACATTGATATAGGAAAACGGGTCAATTTGACTCGAGGACAACATGAGGGTTAAACTTAATTTGCTCTTCCAATGTATCGCCATGTGTAGAGCAATGTCCAGAGCAATCTTCTCTAATCGGCCCAGAAACGTCCCAATTGGATAATAAATGCTGTTAACGTATTCTTTGTAAATTTTTACAAATTATTCCCTGAAAGAACCAAGCAGGTCCGCCTTGTTGCACGATTCGGATTTTCATCAAAATTAGCCATTTTCAGCGTGTAGCTCGCTAGCTCAAAGTTTTTTGTTGTTTCCTGAAAACGTACAGAGTTTGAGAACGGCAACACACAGAGGGAGCGGAAAGTGAGGATGTCAGGCAACTACCCTGGAACTGTTGTTCTGTTGATTCAGGCTACATCAAGACAAATGCAATGGCTTCTCTATCATGTTTGGCACGTTCCACTGATCCTCAGTAACATAAAAGTCATCAGTAAAAGGACTAAATTATGAGATTCATACGGCCTCCACTGCATGTTGCCATTAGCTTATTGGTCGTCCTAAATGCTAAATTGGCCAGTACTCATATGCTGCTGTGTAACATCACCATGAGTTATGAATTCACAATAATAAAAAAGAAATAATAATAATAATGACTTGTTCATTTTACAAGGCGCATTCTTCAGGAGCGTCACCATGCATGAACTTATCTCAAAACTGATTCCAGATTGGATCTTTAATTGCTTTTCCAGCTGACTTTTTAACATGTGTCTGTAAGCAATATGATTAAATAATGGTGGAAATTACATTAATAAGAAATGAGATGGAAATCGACTGCTCACAATTTTGGAAAACAGCACACAATAAACAAGCTTCGAGAAAAGGGAGTCTCCAAATGTATGCACATAATTAGGACCAAGGCTTAGTTCAACAGCAACGTTGGGCTGGTCCTCCTCGGGGCTGTAGGCGGCTCCGTCTCCGAGCATCTGCAGCCGTGACGTGGCCTCAGAAAAGGCACACAACGGACAATTTAGGGATTAGCATTCATGCTTTGTGTCATCGCGGCGCACATGCAGATGGCTCATTCAAGTGAGCCAGATGTTTTAATGAATGTTAATGACAAATAAAAGGTATGGGGGAAAACAACCATTAGAATGTATTTTACACTTCCAACGCCACATTGGAAATGAAAAGCATTCAATAAATAAATAAACATCATGCCCCAATTCATCACTTGGTTAATGGTCGGTGAGGAAGAAAAAAAAAGTTGAGGCAAATATCTATGGAAATGAGTGTTTGTCTATCCTCCCTTTTCAGTGATTAGGAATTAATTTGAATAATTAACGATGATCAACAGAGATGAGTGTTGCTTCTAGCATGAAGTGTGTGTGTGGAAGCTGGAGGACGAGTAACTTGTTTGTGTTGCCTTTCTTTAATTTATGGGTTTGCGTGACTGGAGGAGAGGTGGGTTTACCTTGTTGATGCCAGTCAAACTCATTTTACTGCTTAGACCAGTGACATAATACAGCAAGTAGAGCAGGGTTTTCTCAAGCTTATCACATCAGATCAGATCTTATCAAATCAGATCTGCATCTGATTATCTTTTTTTTTTTCAAAGTCATAGGTCCGGAACGATTGGCAATAACAAAATAACTAAATCAACTCACTTATAACTTTTAATTAACATCCAGTCAAGTTGAGTACTCAGTAAACTGTTGTCCCTAACAGTACCTTCTTTCGGTAGCCTACTTTATCTGTCTGTACGTTACACCATGTATGTATATTCAACGTCACATCAACAATATATTGATCATTTCAAAATAGAACATGCTACACCTCATAATGTATTGTATTGATTACACAAGGTATGGGCTGGGTCCACATTGACTTGCCGTTCAGTCCACATCCAACCTTGGTCCGGACTTTGAGAAGCCCTGATGTAGAGTTTAAGTGCTTTTGCACACTAAGCATACGTCCATATATGCTTGATTATTACTATGCGTAGCAGATATTAGAATAAGGTGAGAGAAAAGTTACATTAAAATACTTAGTTGGGCTTCTTAAAGCAACACTAGATAACTTTTTCTACCTCAAAATAATGTTTCCAAAATTCTTTCAGTAGTTCATCAACTCGTACCAGGGTGAACGACACTTCTGCATTCCCTTATATAACAATGCTATAACGGCACAATGCAAGTTTGCCAGATCGCATAGCGGATCTGTAGTTCCAATGAGACATAATGGGACAACTCCATTTCCAACCTGTAGGGGGACCAAATGGGGAAAGTTCCCTAGTGTTGCTTTAATGGTTTAAAGGGCGACCCATTTTTTATATGGATGACAGATTTGTGCCCACTCACTTTATCGTTCAGATGATCTGTGTGTGTCCCATGTACATTAACAAGGACAGTTGAGACGATACACTTCATACTGTATTGGGTTTCAGCTTAGGAGTGCTTTCTATGCCCGGTTTCTGGATTCACTGCATGTGATACTCAGCACTTGGTCGTTGCATTGTTTATTGCAGTGGTCTTTTTTTTTTTGTCAATACATGTATTTTTTCACTTTTACACTTTTACAACAAGTAGAAGATAGATTATGACACCCCTAGGAGAGACAAAAAGAAAAAAAAAATTGGTTTACCATTTCCTTCACACGCTCTAGTTTTTTTTAGATCATCATTGACTCCCACAAGAAATTGTGCTACTTCTTGAAGGAAAATTTATCACAAGAATAGAAAATGCAGGCACAGATAACATCGTAACCCCTCCCACGTTTTATTTTTCCCATCATAGCCGAGCATATTCTCATTGTCTGAGGCAGCACAGGACCAACGCAGGGTGTCATGCCAAAGCCTGGATTTTATGAGGGGTTTTATATTCATTTGATGATCCTGCGGGCCTCTGTTTCCTGAGTGGATTAGCCGTATATGCTGGTGCGGAGCCCTTTTTATATTCAGCGCCGTGGCAGAGTCAATAAGGTCCTTTCTGCATACAATATTCAAGATTATACAAGACAGACAGCATAATTCACACTCAATCAGAATACAAATGACAGCAGACGGCGGTACAACACATTCAAAAAATAAACACAGCTGATTCTCGGTGCTGGGACTGGCTCAGCCATGGCAACCTTGCCACGCTCTGCTCAGACTGTGAATAAACCTGCCAGGGATTTATTTATTTTTATTTTTTATTTACCTCTGCTTTGTATGGAGTCCTTGTTTGTAAAGTTATGGTCTAAAATAATGCAACCTACAAAACTGGGGAGTAAGGGGAGGGGGGCGTGAAGGTTACAGTGTGCCTGTCTTTTTTGTGTGTGTGCTTGTGCATACTCGCATGAGCAGCATTATAGTGATGTGCAGAGTGTATCAGTCATGTTTATAATTGCATCAATGTGTTATGAACTGTTTCCACCTCCAGCAACCATAAAAATCGCTCTCCATGGGATGGATCGGGAGATGAGAGAAGAGTATCTGGTGGTCATTCAGGCTAAGGACATGGGAGGACACATGGGGGGCTTGTCTGGAACTACGACTGTCACCGTCACGCTGACGGACATCAACGACAATCCACCAAAGTTCTCTAAAAGTACGTAACGCCATGACTTTAAACATCCCAAATCAAATTTGAAGGAGAAACAAATAACTGCTGCTTTAAATGAGTATTTCTCTGATTGGTCATAGGAAAATAAATGTTATTTTGTAAATTTCATCAAACAGGCTCCTCAGAAACTAATTACAACTGTCTAATGATGATGCAGCACTGTAATATGCTTTCCTAACTTTGTTCAGTTTGAGACAACATTTGTGGAAACCAAAGAGCTATGTATGTTCCTCCCTAGGCTTGTATGAGTTTGTGATACCTGAAGACCTAACCATAGGGAAAATGGGCGGCAAGGTGAAAGCAAACGATAGAGACATCGGCGATAATGCCAAGTCAACGTATAACATCATCGAGGGAGACGACCAAGGCATGTTCGAGATAGTCACAGACACGCAGACACAAGAAGGGATTCTACGACTGAAAAAGGTAAGACCCTGAGGCCCGCTGCCAATGGCTAAAGTGCGGGTTGAAGTGTCCTTGGGCAAGAAACTGAACCCTGAGTTGCCGCCGATGCTGCGCCATCGGTGTGTCAATGTGTGTGAGTGTGTATCTGATGAGCAGGTGGCACCTTGTAAGGCAGCCTCGGCCACAGTGTGTGAATGTGTGTGAATGGTGAATGGTTCCTGTACTATGTAAAAAGGGATTAGAGTAGTCGTTAAGACTAGAAAAGTGCTATATAAATACAGGCCATTAAAGTCAACTCCTCCTAAGTCACTGACAGTCAAACACAACAGTGCCATGGACTGTGTCATACAGCAGTTATTGGCTAATGGTAATGTGTTTTTTCCACTGCAGGTGCACACGTAATGCAAGGGCCAAATGTTCTCAGCAAAGCCCGGCTTTTTACGGTTTATCATGCGTGGTATTTTTTTGCCGTAGAAACCCATGTGTTTTAAATGGAATGGCCTGAGCCAAGTTTTTTTTCCGAGCTCATGCTACTGATATTAGGAGCACCAGCTAAGGAGAGCTGCCAGTGGCCAGCTCTTATGTCCTGACAGCCAATAAAGCAAGTAAAGTATACAAAACACATGACAGCTACATTGTTAAAGTGCTCATTCATTACATTACTTTACATGTCATTTAGCTTATGCTTTTAACCAAAGCAACTTCAAATTAAGAGCTTTCAACCTTGTAGGCGCATACTCCCAATGTCAATTTCATTTCTATAGCACATTTAAAAACAACAGTTGACCAAAGTGCTGAACAGGGTCAATACATAAATAACAAGTGTAAAAAATTACTACAACCAAAGTGAATCACAGGGAGACAATTAACAATACTTTAAAACATCAGAATCCAGGTTAACGAGGGTTAAAAGCTACAGCAAAAAGGTGCGTCTTAAGCAGCGACAGACAACAAGTAGTAAGTGCATTAGCTACATTAGCTTTAAATAAGCAAAACTACAAAGAACCATATTGAAGTGCAGCTTTAAGTATATATATATATATATCCCTGGTAACAATGATAATCATGATCCACAAGTATTGCACTCCATCCTGCTGACTGCTTGACTCTCCCCTCAGATGTGCCTGAATACAGTACTTAATTATATTTTTTCATTCAGTGTAATACTACTATTTTCTTTATTGGTACTATAATTGCCACTTCTCATGATACCAACTGCTTTAATTATTGTGAATCATATTTCTCCATATCTGTATCAGTGTGTCTGTGTCCCACGCTGCAGCGGCAGATGGCCACTCACCAAGAGTTTCTTCCTGTATAAAGGAGGTTTTTCCACGCCACTGTTGCAGTAAATGCTTGGTGGGGAAATTGGGGAGTATTGTTGGGTCTTTGTTAATTATAGACTGTGGTCTAGGCATACTATCTGTAGAGTGTCCTGAGATAACTCATATTGTGATTTGACTGTATAAATCACATTGAAAAATTGAAATTGAAAAATTGAAATTGAAATTGAAAAATTGAAAAATTGAAAAATTGAAATTGAAAATTTTAAACTGAAAATTGAAATGCTCTTATCTCAAACCCAGAGTGGCTGTAATATTAGTTATTTAGGTAGGTGTTTCTGAAATGTTACAAACATGAGAGTGGGAAGAATATTACACACACATTATATTATAATTGTGAATAATAGTCCAGCACAACAATACCACCACTAACTATGGCCTCATTAATACGCTTACTGTATAGTGAATTAATAACTCTCTAAAATGTAAACTTTATAACATCTAAATGTAAGTGTTTGGCAGATCTATCGGATTGCATTCAATTGAATAGGTACACCAAAACCAGTGGTCAGGGAACGTTTGAATTTATAATAATAATAATAATAATAATAATAATAATAATAATAATAATAATAGTAATTCTTTATTCATATAGCAGTGATTTGGATTGCAATGGTTATGAATGCTGCGCCCCTTATCTCCACTGACCCTACACACGGCCCTGGCCTGCATCAAGCTGCTACAGATACTTTCTTCACTGTACACAAACGTATGTTTTTAATTCTTAAAGACTTCCTAACATTTTGGCCACATTCCTCTTCTGTACCACTTCCAGGGAGAGTCTGTGCCTTTGATAGAAGAGGCTTCACTCAAAGGTACTTCTTCAGATAAACATGAAGAAGGAAAAGAAGAGAGGAGGAAAAGGAAGAATAAAAACAAAATCTTGAATATGCACTTTCACATGTCTCTTTGTAGTTTTGCTCATTTAAAGCTAATGTACTTGCACTTACTACTTGTTGTCTGGAGTTTGAACCTTCAGGGTTGAAAGCACTTAATTGGAAGTCTCTTTGGATAAAAGCGTCAGCTACATGACATGTAAAGCAATGTAACAACATTAAATATTAAGACACTAGGCGAGCGGGAGTATCTAAAGGGGGACCTTTATTTTTTTTCTCCCTTCGATTTAAAAAAATAATCTATGAAAGGAAATAGTACCAAATTCATCTATAACTTTCACACAGTTCTTGCTGGACTTCATGGGTGTGGACATGTAAGCAAATATGTGAAAACTAAGAGGTCTGACTTGTTGTCTCATCTCATTTTCACATTACAGTCTTGTCCGTTTAGCTGCAGCTCTCTTAGCTCAAGGCAACTGTTACATACTGTTAATTGGTTGAGACCTCGTTCTAACTTTGCTTGAATTCAGTTTTGCTAACACCCACGTTGCCTTCACCATGAGAGCAGATGGACTACACCTTAAGTTGCCTGTTGTTCTTTATGATGCTAACACATCCACATGTTAGAGCCACATCATTCTACCACTGGCTCCAAAGTAACTTTAGTAATGCAGTTGCTTTAGGGGACATTAGCAGTAGTTGTTCAGAGAAGAAAATGCAATCCTCATTAAGATACTCCCATGTGCATGGGCCTGAGGAAAGCAAGCTAGCGACATTCCTGTCACCAAACTTATATCCATTACCATATTATGGCATGGTACAGTGTGATGTTAGTGAAATGTTCCAATCATTAGCATTGTATTAATCAGCTAATTCTGAAGTACAAGACACATGCATTGCTGCTGCTGGAATACGAATCGCTAGGTCTCATGATGTAAAAGGTTTCCAGATATGCAGTACAAATGCAGGGTGAATATTTCCTCCAGGATAAAAGCCATGGAAGTTTGAGCCTGGATATCATTGCTTGCCTCTATACATTTAGAACACCCAATCCCTTATTTTTGTCAACATGGAAAATGGGTGAAATTTACATTTGAAAGCCGTGATGCATTTTAATAACACTGTGACCCTGCGAGCAAGTTTAGACATAGCTTTATCTCACGGACATCTGTGGAGAAACAAACCGAGGTTTGAACACATGGCATCAAAGATACCACTCGTAGCTGTTTATAAATGCATGTATTCTATATTCTAAGTCTATAGATGCTCTGTTGCAGAATCATACGTGATTGATGTCTTGAGTCACGGTTGGTTCAGTGTCTGGAGAGAAAAGCTGTACATCACTCAAATGTGGTATGCTGTTGTATTGTGATGTAAAATGACATTACCCCAAGGACATGTGGTGTGACTTTGTAAAAGTGTGAACAGTGAACTGCGTGGGAGGTGGAATGTATGTAATGTATGAGCTTAGGCAATCTGACGGGACTGCGCTTCACTGCCAGTAAAGAAATCATCAGTGCTGGAGAACAAACCCGACACAAAGTCATAAAATCCCTAACTGTTGACAAAGCAAATGTCAAATGTGTTATTCTATTAGTCAACCTTTACTTCCATGTCCCACAAAGAGAGACTTGCTCTCCCCGTGCCTTCTCAGCTTCTTCTCTCTGCGGCCCCTGAGTTGGTTGCCTACATCACTAAAGCAAGATAGATGATAATGGCTTGTGAGAAGCAGCAAGGCATTTCCGCACTTACTGTATTTGCATCTCTCCAGAAGGCAGCGTCTCAAGTTGAGATGAGTGAAAAAAGGGAATTGTGCTTTTTCTCTTTTGTTCTGGCGTTATCCTGCAACCAGGGTGACAGAAGACAAAACATAGTGTAACTTTTCCCCCTGTCAAAAGCTCTATAAGCTGTATGTATCTAATGTTGAATACAAATTATTACAGATCCTTTGCGGCAAGGTTAAAAACATATTGATCCAACTGAGGTTGGAGAGGCACAAGCCAGACGAGAGATTCTTTGCTGTTTGGGTTTTAAGCTTTTTATCTACCTTTCCCCAGGACTGTCGAGGGATGTTATTGGGATGCTGAGCTTTCACCCCTGCAGCCAACGCTGAACTTTGAAGTATCTAAATGGCCTGTGTGTACATACTGATTTGATGCAAACGCTTGAGAGAGACCGAAAAAAATGACACAGTGGTGATGTGGGGTGGGACACGGTGGTGAGGGGGTGTTAACATACTGTAGGAGAATATCTCTTACTGGGAACATGTATGGTAAGAATTAAAACTGGCCATGCAATCCAGACTCCAAAATGTCTGGGACATAGCGCTTGCTGTTTTTTTTTGTTGCACTTTTCAATTAATTACTTAATAGTCAACAGTAGCTGTGCAACAGCATGCATGCTAATACATATCAAAGTGGCTCTCCCTGGATTACTCATTCAAAGCGCTGTGCGCACTTATTGAATTAATCATTTGAGCTGGTCAAAATATGACTTGTATTCTGATTCCATGGATAGGATAGCATACAACATTTAAAAATAACAGTCTTTTGGATTTTGTAATTTATATTAAACATATAAATAATGAATCAAATTTAACTAGGCTAATCAGAGAAGCTGTTCAGCACTGTTTTCTTTAAACCATACAAGTGAATTTGGTGTAATTAAATATGCCAGCAACAGTGAGAGTCCCCTTCCCCCTTTCTCCTCTCTTTTAGGACACAGGAAACAAATACAATTAGTTGTTTCTACATGTTGTTAAGTGGGAATTATACTGAATTATATTGAAACGGTAGAAGTCATTTTTCCTTGAATTTAATGGTGAGTTATGTATCTTAATGTGAAAAGCAGCCCATAAAAATTACTAGTACTCTTAAGGCTGCATTCATCAGAGACTGTCCTCCCGGAAAAACAACCCCATAGGTCGTTTGTATTTGCACCTTATTACGATGTTTTATTGTTAGGTGGTGCCCTCTAGTGGTTAGTAATAGTTACAGAAGGAAAGCAGGAAGTATTTTCAGGTAATATTAAGAGCCACAAAGTCTGTTAATCAGGTGGATTGTTCAAAGAAACACAGAACGTACACCGAGGAGACTGGTGCTTGTGTTCTATAGGTCTCCTGGAAGATACAATTAAAATTTAAGTAATTTTAACTTCAACGGAGCAAACCACCTGATTAATTCCTTCATGTATGCACAAACAGTACATTGAATTACAGTAATGTAAAACCACTACTGATTTTAACCCAAACCACAATCCATATATCCAATATTTCAATCAGATGTCTTTAAAACTATTACGTTTAGGTAGAAGGATGAAAAAAACACTCCTGTATTTCCTCCCACCGCTAGGGGCGCTAATTGATGGTGTCGTATAACCTATGTGGTTGTATTGGTTTGGACGACTTGTTAATTAATTTACTGTTTCAACAATTGATAAAATTGTGTAATGTGAAAGTTGTGGCTCACAGTGTTACGCCCCAGACTAGGGGTGCCTAGGACGCAACATCTTCCCCGTCTCCCGAGTAGCCACAAAACTATTTGTTTTAATGTCACAAACATATTTATTTTAACATGAAGTAAAACTCATAACTAAACATAGATATATGTAACTTAAATAAGGCTTCAGGGTGGCCTACCACTAAACTAACAAACAAAACAACCCTGTCTAGAAAGTAAGATATTAACTTCAAGAACCAAAATATGACCAAAACAACTCACCTCCCTAACTAATTAAACAGGAGAAAACTAAATGAACACACCTAGCGGTCCACCATAGTGTTTCAATGAAAAGTATCTAATCTAACGCAACAGCTGAACAAAGACAAAGTGTGGCTGGATGGGAGGTGAGGAGGATGAGGAATGCCTGCTGCCCACTGACAGTCACCATCTTGGCTCTTTAAATATCCAGTGATCCCCAGCTGCAGCCAATCATGGGTTGGGCATGTCTGCTTCCACCAATCATCGCTCAGCTATCGCACAGCTCTATTTGCATGTGAAAACAAGAAACAAATATGACAGCAGTCGTAACAATAGTGACAAACCTAAAGCGATTTGGCGTCCGACTCGGATTTTCCCCTCAGCTGTCGAGGGTTTTACAGTCTTTTAGCTCATCATCACAGCCTTCAGCAGCTAGAGAGATGGATATTTTATTTTTCAAGATACGAAACAAAGCTAAAGGAGAGTGAATGTTGGACATTCAGGTTATACTCAGCAGGCCACAAAATAATGCTAATGTTGTATATGTTGGATGTATAGGCCACTGTTTGCCATCAGTATTTCAGTGTTGTGTTTATTTGACCCGAGGACAACAGGAGGGTTAAAACATTTTAAATGATATACTTACATTGTAGTTACCTTTACTTATGCTGGACACCATCCAGTTATATCAGTGACAGTACAAGTGAATGACTTTCAAATAATTCATACTGAAAATGTCCCGATCTTCATTTCCCTGTAATCCTTTTGACTATCCAGCCACAATCTTTTACAGGCTCCTACTCACCACTACCCTCTCAGTGTAAGTGTAATCCATTGGCTCCAGGTCCAGCCACACTATGTACTTTCTCAGCACAGATGGCAGGATCAGAGAGAAAAAAGGAAGGAAAAGAGAGGGGGTTGGGTGTCAGGAGTAAGGCGGAGGAGGAGAAAAAGAAGAAGAAGAAGGGGAGGTTAATAATGAAAGTGTTCCGAATAGCTTCTCCGACCATGGAGGAGTGGGAGAGGCTTCAGGGGATTGGTCTGCCTACTAGTTTTCTGATTACAGGACTTTAGGAGTCACAGCAAATACCCCTCCACCCACAGGCCCCGTTCTGCCCCCGGAGGTCTCAGCACTGGCCCTGTCTGACCCCAGGGACAATCCCTCCTGCTCTCTGCCTCTTTCTCAAACTGAATACATTACTAATTTTGTTCATCTCCGTCCTCTCAGTCCATTTCTCTCCCCAAGCCAGCTACTATCCCTCAAGCGACAAGGCCCACTTTTGATTTCCTTATAAATCCCAGTTATGGAGCGTGGAAGTGACTTGATCCCATTATTCTCGTAGTATGAGAGCGACCAGAGGTGATTCAGAATGAAATTGTGACAGTCGTGGTTGTCCTCTGAGATGCCAGGAGACTAAAATTGTGACTCTCTTCTTTCTTTTAAATATTAATGATGAGCCATCTGTTAAGGAAATACTGGCATAGCAATTGGAAATTGAAATTGCGATTAAACGGATATGTCAGTCACACAATGACATGTTCCGTATAAAATGTTTTTAGTTCGCTTAGGGAAATTACACTTTTTGTTGATAGTCTTGAATAAGCACCTGTTTGTATTTTATGTGAGCTGGTTATGATAGCAGTATGAAAGCTTTAATAATCTGCTGTCACTGAGAGCATTAGAAGGGAGATTTGTGTTCTTTCATGCCTATGAAAGCTGTACAATATTTTCAGGTTGTGCCACTCTGAAATTTACAGTTGTTGTGTTTCTTTGATTTAAATCAAAATCAAAAATCAAAAAATTCTGTTTGCTACTTTAAACAGTATCACAGACTCTCTCAAACTCTATCTCTTGAAGCCCCCTGTGTGTGTAATGGTTATGTTGTTACAACTTATTTTAATTGATTATGATGGCATGATTCTTCTTAGTAGAAAATGAGAAAATTGTTTACAGTTTGGATGCTCACTGGGCTCAGCTCAGAGATGGGATAGCAGCGTCATTACTGTCAGCCCCGGTGTATTTTAGATACGACCACTGGGGGGCGCCTAATTTAGAAATGTTCAAATTTTACACATATGCTGTTTAATTATGAATTGCGGCCAATGACACAATCAATTCACATTACTGTAAATGCTTGTTTGTCGGTGTAGCATCTTTGTGAAGATGCATCTCAAAACCGTATGCGTCATGATCTTTAAATTGACAAAACGAAATATGATTTTAATATGAAAGAAAGACTAAAACTAAAGTAGCAATCACAGAAAAAAATGTAATTCACAAGTATAATTCCTCCATTCCCAGTGTTTTTAAATAAAAGTACAGATACATTTCTTTGGCAACATTGAAAGTAAATGTATTCATTGAGCAGCATGGCCGTTTTTAGATTGTTGTATTGTTTGGGATGTTGTAGTTGGTTGAGGTGGAGGTAACTTTTACTTTACATATACATATATTGGTGGGTAGTCTAAAATGGTACTCTAGCCAAGTATTACATTTTAATAAAGTCAGAGGACACAAAAGGCAGATAAAAATAATAATAAAAAGGTCAAAATCTAAGCAGCAGAAAACCAACCTCCAACAACATTGGACCCCACCGCCCATAATGAACCTTAATAGCAATAACAAAACTTGAGTTGTAAAATTGCTGGAATGCCCTTTGTTCTATAACAATGCATAGTATTTTATATTTATATATATTATATTTATATTTATGTTGCTCATACATTATATTTTGTGTGTAAAATCTGTCTCCCTGTCAGTTCAAAATGATGAGTATAAGTGCATTATTTTCCTTTGGAATGCATTTCAGTAGAAGTATACAATAAAATGACTTGAACATATTCAAGTAAATATACTGAAGTAGAGTTGGTTACTGAAACAAGTGACCGGTATCTGCCGGATCGAATGACAACCCAGATTTGGGTGCCTTATTTTGATGCCACTTAAATGCCTGCTTTACTCTCTGGTGGTCCGAAACGGACGTTACAGACAACAAAAGCATCACTGCATGTGACGCTAGTTACCATTTTACTTGGCAGCAGGTAATGTTACCTTAAATGTTAAAAATGAAATGATAATCGAAATCCTAACACCTCAAATGTCTAATGTGTGGCTGTATTTCACTGGAAAGGATTCTAACACCGAGACGTACAACAGTGCAGCTAAAGACACTGACGCCAGTTTGCACTTTGCAGAGTCAGATTTGAAGGAGAAACAACACCAATAGCGCTTTTTGTTGTTTGACATCAATTGACTTGTGAAATCAGTTATTTTTATTCCATTTCAAACACATTTCTTTAAATTTGAAGATTTGGCCTTAGCAATAAACAACTTTATTGTCACCAATTGTCTTGTTTATTGTTAAGACACCAGCCCCATTTTAAAAGTATTGTTTTACCAAAAACAATACCCAACTCTTGAGGAAATATACCACTAGGCCTAGATTGTACATGTGTGATTTTGACAGGTCAGGATGCAGGATCATACCTCTTCTTGACAATAAAGCAGCTCTTGACCACCTGTGTCTTTGCCCCCCCACAGCCTGTAGACTACGAGACCAAGAGAGCCTTCACCCTGAAGGTTGAAGCCACCAACATCCGTTCGGAGCCCAGCACTGGTGGGCCCTTCAAGGACACCGCTACAGTAAAGATTACGATAGAAGACTCAGACGAACCTCCTGTTTTCTTCAAACCGGTGTATTTACTGGAAGTGAATGAGAACGCCCCCATCAACACCGTAATAGGGACAGTCACCGCCAGGGACCCAGACTCTACTGGAAGCCTCGTCAGGTAAGAGAGTGGATGCAGTTTACAGAGAGCTCATCTGACAGGAGCTGTACAGTAGAGCTGGGACCATTTGATTCTTTCACGATACATGGGTGCTGATTGGATCTGTATTGCAATTTACATACATTGCGATTCTAGACGTATTGCGATTAAATAGTATTGCAATTTTATTTACCTTCTTTAACAAAAAAAGTTAAATAATACAATTCTAGACACATTACATAAACATTCCTAAAACGAATTGTTTTCTAAAAAAAAATGTTTTCAGTCAGTCTGATATTTATATAATTTGTAAAGAAGTACTGTACATGACATGTATTGATGTAGGCACCTTATGCGGTACCATATCAACAGAAAATATTTAGGTAAATCAATGGTCATATAGGTTTATTCCTATATATTCCTATATACATATATTTTCTTATTTATTCCTATATATTGTATATTCCTTGACGCAGAGGAATGCAGGGTCAGATCCAGCCTGCTGCACTTCCCTGTGTGTCTCCCCCCTCTCTTTCCTTTCATATCTAAGCCTTCCTATCAAATAAAGGCAGAAATGCAAAAAAAAGTATCTTAAAAATAATAAATAATGAAAAATATTGATTTAAAATTGTCCTAACAAAAAAGAATTCCGATACATACTTGAATCGATTTTTTCGTCCAAACCCTACTATTCAATGTACAAAAAAAAAAGAAAATTGACAAAGAAAAAGCTCTTTAGTGTAACTTCAAGAAGTGATGAGGGATGGGGAGTATAGGTTAACAATGAGCCTTTTCAGACTATAATGACTTGTTTTAATAAAAGGGTTGACACTGAGGCATGCAATTAAATCTCATCATGCCTGTGACCTTTGGAGACTACGGTAGAGTCTTTGGCAATGAGGAAGCAACCCAATGATTGCTCTCATTTCCTCAGATGTACAAAAAAAGCTAGATTATGAGTTGAAGGCAGAACAACTTTCACTTCCAACGAATGCCCTGCTGTATTCTCCTCTTGTGTGACTTTTTCTTGGAAATACCGCAAGGGCACCTTGTGGATAGGTTATACAGGCAATTTCTCTCCCTCCATCTTGGCATTTCATTAATTCTCCAGCGACTTGCTGACCGCATTCCTGGGACAACACTCAACAGGTTGTGTGTAATTGCATGGCGAGAAGAGAGGTGGCTGGGTTTCATATATTGGTTGAGGCTATAGAGCAAGGTTAGTACATTCTACCTTTTTTTTCCTTTTTGGTGGCATCCTCATGTTTAGTGATGAGATTGCCAGGAGGAATTGAGCCCTGAGGATGCATGATGCCCCATTATATTTCAAATGTAATGGCATCTTTTCCCCTCTCGCTGTCCTCATTTTGTGTCGTGGCAGAGCTCCTATGTTCCTTGAGCAAGTCTGTGTTCGTTAGAGGATGATAGCTGAGTTCAAGAGTTAAAAATAAAAAGTTAATGATTGGCCAATTGTCAAAACAGCTGCCAATCTACTTTGACTCCAACAAACAAGTTCTTACATTCTAAATAGTCTAAATTGGTCTTTAATTGAAGGAAACGTTGAGGGCTTGTATTATAAATTACTGCTTTTAATTCATTTATTTTTACATCCTAAATGCATGAATAATGCATAAAAGTCCAGAATATCATTTAATTTAATCTAACAAAAATGTCATTCGGAAATTTGTGCAAGTGACGTCTTTGAATGTCTTTAGTTTACAATGATGTGAAATAGATCAACTGAGTTTCCATCCACTTGTCAATCAAATTATCTGTTGGCTAAAAAAAATTCAAGAGAATAAAGCCGGTGAAAGTGTATTTCCATCCAATGGCTGTATAGTGAATAAAAACTTGTGCGTAATGACGTCACATGTTTTTTGTGGTCAAATTGTTAAATTAAAGTGATTTGAGACATTTTAAAGTGTTTCCTTGAATGAATGCCTTGGTGTGTGTGTGTGTGTGTGTGTGTGTGTATGTATATATATATATATATATATATATATATATATATATATATATATATACTGTATACATATATTGGGTGGAAGTAGCTCAGTCAGGAGGGTTGCTGGTTCAAGTCCCCAATACAGACCAAAGTATGGTGGTGGCCTGGTCACTGGAGGGGTGCCAGTTCAGGAACCAAACCCCCAACTGCTCGCCTTCCCCACCCCCCCATCTCCCCCCACAAACACACACACACACACACACACTCTGACATCTCTCCATTTAGTGAGCATACGTGTAATTCAGGCCTGTGTGTAATAACAGCAGAGTGTAAATTGTAATTTCCCCTTACGGGATTAATAAGGTATACATTATTATTATTATTATTATTATTATTATTATTATTATTATTATTATTATTATTATTATTATTGTTATTACCTGGAGTGGATGAAGCGCATGAGCTCTCGCTGCATAGCTCCAGAGTGCACATTGTGCCACGGAGGTGTACAGTGGTGTGAAACAGAGAAGAGCAGTACGTTGTCACACTGGAGGAGCTGCAGCCACACACTTGTTCTAGTGTTTGATTTAAAGAACAACCTGAATGATGAACCAGCTGATCAAATAATCAATTACTCAACTCATCGTTGCAAGCTCTAAATGCAAATCTTTTTGTCTTTATTTAAATAAATATGATGAAGGAAACAGACATTGACAGGGCTGTTATTATAATGAGTCTGAGGGGGTTAATATTAAGTGGAAAAAGTCTGGTTTAGCCTATTATAACATTTCATATCCTCAAAATAGCATTTTCTTCTGAAATATGTGCAGTATTAATAGCTACTTACGTTTGCCTACATTCTTGTTATTAGTCTCTGTCAGTGCATCATTATTGAAAGAAAAGTGAGTGAATAATGAATGAGTGTGCATGCAGATGGCAGCACCCTGCTGACATAATCTCTTCACACATTTGCTGCTGCGATGCTGTCCACATATCCACATCCTGTTTTACTTCCATGTTAAATGCTTTGAGCACGATGCAGTGGAACCAAGTCCTACTGTAGGCTGCCGTCTCCATGCACCAGGTCACTCAACCCTTTGCACTCTACATCTTTCTGTCTTGCTTTTTTATTCTCCTGAGGTCATTGGCTTACTCTCAAAGTGCTCCATTAAAGCGTGCGTAATCTTTTTTTTATGGTGCATGATCACTGAATGCTTGTGTCAACTGGATGCAACGACAGTGGTGTTGTCATCACTTAGAATTCCTCATGGGGGAGACAGAAACTCGGCACTAAGGGCCCTATTTTAACAATCTGAAGCACCTGGCGCAGGTGCGTTTAGGGTGTGTCCAAATCCACTTTTGCTAGTTTGACGGCAGAGAAAAGGAAAAGTGCGCCGGGCGCGTGGTTCAAAGGGTTGCACTTAGTGTCTTCATTAATTCACAGATGTGTTCTGGGAGCAACATGCAAACAACCAATCAGTGTGTCATCTCCCACTCCCTTTAAAAGCCAGGCGTGTTTGGCCCTTCGCGCATGTAGGGACCACACCTCCCTGTAAGACCAGCACGCCCATGGACGCAAAGATGGACGCGAGTGACGTGGGCACTGGACGGGACATTAACATCTGCATCGGTCTTAAACCAGCAAAGACACTTGTGTCGGGTGCAATATAGGGCCCTATAGCTTCAAATGCCGATTTTCCCGTTTTTTGTCATTTTCAGAATCGATTGCTGCTCATGGGCTTTGTGCAACTTAGGACTGCACGACATGAGGAAAATATGTAATTGCATTTATTTTGACTGATATTGCGTTTGCGATATGATCCACAGTATTGGAGGGAATGACCTTTTTTGTATCTTTTTCTCAGTTTCATTGAAAAATTGTAAAATGAAATAAATGTAACTGATTATTGTGTGATTTTTGCAAGGATCTGTACAAAAATATTTTTTTCATCAGTCTGTAGGATAGGATATGTAGGCCGGGACGTCTATGCAGCACCACGATACTTAATTCCAAATGGTTTGACACATGTTTACTTTACCAAATACAGTACTGCATCCCCTTTGCATTTTGAATAAAACTGCGTGTAATTGTGCAGCCCTAGTGTGACGGTCAGGCCCCAAACAGTCTGAGAAACAGAATAGACCCTTTTAAAAAAGAAAAAAACTGTTAGATTCATTCAATGCAGCTCATCCTCAAAGTTTCAATTTCTTTCTCCAGGGGAAAGAAGAGGAAGTTGTAAGTGGCTAAGAGAATGCTGCATTAATCGTCTGCCAACTCCTGTAAAGCCACTGATCCGCATGGAGGAAAAAAAATGCTCAAAGATTATACACACAAGCAGACATTTTCTTTGCATTTTGTCACAACAAATTGCTTTACCAGAACATGTGATTCTCTTTGAAGTCCCATCCCCCCCCCCCCCTAAATGAAAAAGATGAGCTTGATCTATCACAAAGGTCAAGTGTTTGCTTTGTTGGGGGGATGAGATGAAACAAAAGTATTGTCATGGAGGGCTTTAATAGGGCGCATAACCCTCACCAAAGACCATTTGATTTTATTGCTTTTTGTATTACCCTGTAACGCTGAGCTTTAGGCTGAGAGAATGATTACAGTCTGGAAGATTGTAATCCTTCCAGATATACTGGCTCACAGAAGGCTGTAGGCTCAATAATGTCTCTTACATGATCATAATGATGCTCGAAATAATGGAAAATCTGGACATAAGCCTCACTAAACACTAAGCCAAATAATTAGACTTTGAAACGTAGTTTGTTTGCAGGACATACAGGGTTGCAGTTAACACGTATTAATTAAGCTGGAAGCAGAAAATTGTTTGAGTTTTTGATTGAAAAATGACTTAAATGATGTAACCTCTTGATGTAACCAAGTATAACTGCCAATTATTTTTCTGCCAATCAACTAATTGAGTAATCGACAAATGGCTGTGGCTCTGAATGCAAATCATTATTTAGGTAAGGTAACAAAAATCGGTGAATAAAAAAACACATAAGCATTTTAATAACTGTAACTATTTGGTTCATATTTCAATATTTGTTCAGAAAATAGGTCAGCCAACACATTCAGATCTTTACACTTGAATTACAAGTAAATTATACTTATCTCAGCCAACAATTTCCATTCTTCCCTCCCTCCATTCATAACAATGCAATATTTAATATTTAATACTTTTGGTACACCAATAACTGCGCAATTTCATAACTGTGCAATATTATTTTCATAATGCATATACAAACCATATTTATCTTTCTTACTATTTTATATATGTAAATTGTTGTCTCTGGAACTGTGCACCTCATCCCCCCACCCCCACCCCCCTAGCACTACTTATATTTTATTCCATTTATTCCTTCTTATTGACACTGGAAAGCGGTTGCGTCAATCTCATTGCACGGGTATTGCACATGTGTATAATGACAATAAAGGCATTCTATCGTCTTCTATTCTATTCTATTCCTATCTCTTTTTCTCTCCTTCTTATTCTTTAACTTTCTGTTTCAAATACTGGTAAGAAAAGTTGCTCCCGAAAAGAATGAAAGGTGTAGTTAGTGAAGGTGGGGGTCTATAGTGGAGAAGTGGCCGCAGTAATAGCAGACTGAGCGCAGACTTTCTCCTAACTGCAGCCGAACAATCTCTCAATCGACCCCTCTGATTAGAATCCCACTCCATCCACCCCCCCATCCCCTGTAGTGGGACCAGACTGAACCAGTCTGAGTCAAAAGCACTCGGGGCGAGTGCTCTGGTGGGCTGCCATGTCCTCTGCACTCAGTAGACAAACAAGCCCTTAGCTGTACTTAATGCATCCAACCAACAACATTTCAGGTGCACTCCGTGAAATCCTCCCTCAGTATTGCTTCTCTCTGGAGCCTGCGCTCTGTCGTTTTCTACCTGACTGATCACAAATAAAAAGCAATGTGACATGTGGCAGTCGCCATGGCTGTCTGACACAAACTGCTATTTTCATAGTATAGCTGTGACTTTATTTAAGTCCAAAGTATTGATACTGTCACAGGCATTGCCATGAATCAGCACTGGATTTTAAACGCATTCTTTGTTTTTCCATTTCTTCTTCTTTTTTTTTTGGTTAAGAGCAATTGTAATGGAATTCTGTAAAGCTCATTGCTTACTGTAGACTTCCAGATGTTGTTTTAACACAGCTGACACACTGCATATGGTAATACAAGTAGTCATGTAAAGGGAATGGAAATTTGATGTCAAGAAGGTACATTATGCAGGACTTGATATTTAGCTGTTCGTGATTTACTTTGAACTCTCAAGGAAAATCACATTCTCGGTAAAATCAAAGGCCAACCTGAATACAATGTAGTGTGGTGTGAGTTCTACATCTGTGGTCCTCCTAGTGGAATTACTGACCAGATAACAAGCAGGAATGTCACAGAGGCATTTTGTTCTCTGCAGGAAAAAAATAAAATGAAACATTTGTTCTGGATGTGTTCACTTCTTCTCCCTCCAAAGTGAACAGGCACTCTGTCACACACTCACACTCTGACGGAGATAAAACCCAGCACCTACTGAGCACCTGACGGCTGATAGTAGTAACAAGAAATTCAAGTACAGCAGTGACGACAATTCGTTGTAGTTCATTCAGACAGTACCAGTATCGCCAATGATAACTACCTTGTTATCCGGTTCCTGAATGGGTGTACGTGGGAAGCAATTCGTTCCATAGAGAGACCTGATGTCACGCCATACTTCCTGAAGTTGGCCCAAAGTCGCGAGGCTGGTTTTTCTGCTCACTGGCGCTAGGGGGGAGCGAGACGACCACCATTCAACTCAAAACAAGTCACATAACCATTCCAATGACTCCAAAGCTGCTCAGTTAATCCAATCCAATCCAGTTCATTTATAAAGCATGATTTTAACAAACACAAGGTTTACAAAGTGCTGCACAAACAGATAATACAGAATAAATAGATAACACAATAAAAAATAAGTTAAGGTAAATTAAGGTAAGGTAAATTAACAAAAAATGGATAGTTCCCCTTTAAGATAAAGACTATGTCATAGTAATAAATGTTTGTGATGCTTTGTGTTACTGCATGGAGCACAACTGCAGATAAACTATTATTGCATATGTAGTTGCTGAAAGCTTTTACACATGCTCTCCAATGGTGTGGTACTTCTTTCCTAGAGAAAATCCTTTGACACACATTATGTGATGGAAAAGAAAAATCACTGGGTAGTTAGTATGAGCAATGATAGCCAGAGGCACTAAAGAGGCTAAAGGATTACCACCCACAGAAACGCAAGCAGAGAAGATGTCCTGGACACACTGTTTGATTGACAGGTGATGCAGAGCGGAGCCACCGCATCAATGCACCAAAGGACCATAAATGAGCGGGAAAAAATGAATCATGATCTCACTGATTACAGCTTGTGGTTATCATTGTTTTTATGCATGCAGCAGCTTCTGTTACACATAATGCATTTTGATTATCTTATTATGTTATGTTAGCCTATTGTTTCGTATAGAGGTCAAATATATTTTGATGTCTGTTGCGTCAGTTGTAAGGAGTCTTTATTCTTTTCTTATATTTGGCACAAAGGACCTCTCTGCCATGTTTAACCGTGACTGAGGTCAGCCCCTTTGAAGGACTGTGAAAAGTAAAGCGAAGCATCAAAGAGACAATGCGCACACACCGAGACGCGTGCGCACACATTTGCACAGATTCTCGCATCACACTCAGGAAAACCATGCACGTACAGTATATCGGCGGATATCATTTTTTATTTGCTTTTAATTCTTTTCGCATCACGTTGTCAGTTTGAGTGACAGGTGGCAGAACATTTCAGGGTCTGTCTCCCCGCGCTTCCACATGAGGCTGTCAGAGTTTGACTGGGATCCACTCAGTTTGCAGGAGAGAGGCTGCTCCCAGGTGGTTTGCTGCTGTCTGCCTGTCTTGAAAGTGCGCTGCGTCTGCAGGGCAAAAGAGAGAAAGAAGGGGGTGGGGTGGGGTGGGGGGGGTCCTCATGGACCTCTCCCAGCCCGGCGTCTAGAGGATTTTACACCATTTCATCTCAAAAATGGAAATGTCACGGCTCGGTACATCTCCCCAACAATTGGAAATCTGGGCCAGTGGTTTATTTATTTAATTTCCCATCATTCTTGGATGAGCAGACACCCTCCTTCATATAAATTGTTGTTATTGTGACTTTGTCTTTGGCTTTCTGTCGTGCTCTCTCTTTTTTCTCCTTCCATCCCTCTGTATCCCTCCCTTCCTTCCTCCCTCTCTCTTCTATCTCTCATAGCGACACTGTAGGGTTCCTGCCAACAGGTCTGCGCTGATAGGCATGAGCAGATCCACTGTGAGATGTTACAAGACCCAGGGTTAGGAAGGAAGGGAGACAGGGTGAGCGGGGGTGCCTGGTGGCCGAGGGTCTGTGTGGGGAAGGGGTCTGCAAAGATATGGATAGGTGGGTTAGGTTAGGAAGAGCTAGAGACCCAGCTGGGTGTAAAATAAAATAAAAAACAACTTCTGACTGTTGAGTGAGTAAGAGGGGGTGAGATTGTGAGAGATGATGTGAGAGTGAGACAGAGAGAGAGATAGGAACGGAGACCTGGAGTCCTGGAGGGGTGGTGCAGTGCACGGTGTATTTAGCTCACTTAAATCAATGTGGCCCAGTGTTTTAGGTGAGTAGGATGTTTATGACAGTCACGCATAATGACATATGAAACGTGTGAAACCAAAGATGACCCATAATGACAGATTCTGTTTTTAGTCAGTTTTGTGTGGGCTTGTCCCAAGAATTGGCGCTGTGCAAGTTGCAACATGAAAGAGCGATTTCACAGCTTCAAGTAGCAACGAAAAAAATTCCCTTTTATGTGCATTCCAATTTCCTACTCACTGCTGGAGGTTATTTTTTTTTTTTTGGGGGGGGGGGGTTTGGTCTGGCAACTCTATTCTTATCAACAATTCACTAATGTATCTTTTGCAACAGTTCTTGATTAATGTTGAAAAAGTGTGGCTTTGTTGACTGGGACCAAAAAGTGGGTAGTGGCTTGAAAAGCAAACCCAATCATTTAACTAAAGGTCAGACAAGGTCCAACATAAGAGGCCGGTCATTGGTTCATCTTCATTAGATCCATAACACCCCCCCACCAAACTCCCCCATTGGGTGACACAATGCTGTCCTAACTCATTAATGCAAAGCCTTTGGGGGCCATTGGGTGTTGACAGAGGGTTAACAACACACAATCAGGGTTAGCAACACTCCATCTCTTACCTAACACATACTAACGGTCTGTTTTGCAGGAGGGAGGTGTCGTTGTGATTGTGGGGGAGGGCTTTTTGAAACCTAAATAGGCTGTAATGCCCCCTGATGCTCATGTGAAGGCTGCAATTATTCCTTAGAAAACTATTGATTTCCAACTGTTTTTTTGCTGTGCATTCATCTACAAATATCTTTTGATGGATAGCAACATTAGCCACAACACCCAACGGGTTGCAAACAATGCTGCACCGGTGGGTAGCTAAGGAGTTTTAGGCTCAAATTTCTAACGATGGGGGCGCCTGGGTAACTTCACCTGGTGGAGCGTGCGCCCCATTTACAGAGGCTCAGTCCTCGCTGCAGCAGCAGCCGGTTCAAATCTGACCTGCAGCCCTTCATTGCTGCATGGTATTTCCCCCTATCAAATAAAGGCCCAAAATGCTAAAATTATCTTTAAAAAAATTAAAATTCTGATGATTGACTGTCTTAGGTACTTCATCGATCGGCACACGGACCTGGAGAGACAGTTCAACATCAACGTGGACGATGGGAAGATCACACTGGCCAAACCGCTGGACCGGGAGACGGACATGTGGCACAACATCACAGTAACGGCCACAGAAGTCAGTAAGTAACCTCTCCTGCCTCTGCTCCGCCCCCCCGATGTGAACACCGCTCCTGGTGAATTGTAATGTCCTATTTTGAAAATCAGCATACCATTAGGCATTCATTGGCACGCAGGGTTTAAAAACTGAGAACTGCAGGAAGACACGTACAATATCTCCTTCTCCTGAGCCACTTCTTGGGTTGTCTCCTTCAAAGGAATCACTGACCTGCTACACACAATCCTCTGTTCAACAGTACAGCGCTTTGTAAACCGACGTTTTTAATCGCTCCGAGAGTATGGCACAAACAATTAGCATTTGAATCCACAGAGGCATTAAATACGTTAATTTGCTGAGTTTTGATTGAATTAAACAGCTCAGTAGTCAATTCGTGGAAGTGCAAGAACATTAAGACGTATCAAATAAACAGTTTTAAAGACATGCTCCAGAGTGGATTGCTCCAACGCCAGAATCCATTGCAGATTAAAGAACATCTGCGAACCGAAAAAACTCACTGACTGCGTAGAAAATCTTGCCGGCAGAGCTACAAACAGCTCAAACCATATGTATGGCTTTATTTGCATACAGATTGTTTCAGGGGGGCTGTATGTTGTGATAAAGCTTAATGTAGCCCTTAAAGCTATTGGAATAGAAATGTACACAGCTTGTAACTTTTTGTCCCTGTCCTCTTCCGCTCTATCTCCCTCTCCTCTCCGTCTCATCTTCTTTTCCTTTCTTTTCTTAATCAAAGGAAACACACATTAATTGTCAGAATAAATGAAAGCCCAAACGTTGTCATAATGTCTTGGCCATGCGGCGCAGACAAATCCCACCATCGTAGCAGGCCCGTTGGAGGAAGTGAACGTGTCTCATTTGATAAGCCGGTTGCCTTGTCATTCCTCGCACCCATACATTTAAAGTGTGTTTTCATGCCTCTTGGCAGAGTAACTGTGGCTCGAGATAGTGGCATCTCTGAGACCACCTAATGGGAATTTGCCAAAATAAATATGGCAGTTTTGCTATTCTTCACGGATGGGAGGGAAGCCGGTGTCTTCTCTGGCGTGAAGAGGAATAGATGTGTTCCCAGTTCTATCCTGATACCATTTGCCACCCAAACGGAGGCGCGTTCTGCTGCCTCGCACCAGTTGACATCTGACTAATCAGAGTCTATTCCCTGTGTGCTGCTGGAGGAAAGTCACTTTTGTGTGTGTGTGTGGAGGGGTGGGGGGTTATTTCTTTCTCCCTCTCTCTCTGCCCTAATCCATCTATCACTGTCTATCAAACTGTCAATTTCCACTCTCCTCACTGCTTACCTCTTTTTCAACTTATCTCCTAGCCTGTCTGCTGGCCTTGGTTTTCTGGGGCATCCTGTCCACTGCTTAATGTTAAGGTTGTAATTACTTTAGGCATTTGAAGGATTTAAGATTTTCTTATTTAAGATTTACTTATTTTATTAGGACATAGCACATTAATCAATAAGACCAAAACACAAACATTTGTCTGGAAAAGTACCAATTATAGTGAGATATTTTAAAGAAGGAATACCACAAATCCTCTTGAAAATGAACAATTGAATTCAAACGCATTTCATTACACAGGATTCAGGATGTTGCTGCTACAGCTCCACGTGGTCTGGTTTGACCAGTTTCTGCTAGCATTAGCTAATGTTAGCAAACTTTATATAGATGCTCTTCTACTGACTGTGAGTACATTTGCTGACCTTAGGACTCTTATTCTGCTTGTGCTCCTGCTACACATACATATATATAAACATATTAAATATTTTTTTAAGGAGGATCTTGGGCAATGAAGGAAAATTCAATTTGCCATCAGGATGTACAGTGGCTTGAATAAGTTTACACCCCCATGCTAAAGTTAAAAAAATAAAACAACATCTTTTGGAAATTGATCTTAATGCCTAATTTCAAAACATTTAAGAAAATCCAACCTTTTAAGGACACCAATTTTCTTTGTGAATGAATAATTTATTATAAATAAAAAAAAAGTCAAAATACAAGGTGCATAAGTATACACCCCCTTGTGTTAAATTCTCATAGAGGCGGGCAGATGTTTATTTTTCATGGGTCAGGATACTATGCATCCTGATAAAGTTGTTCCCTTGGCCTTTCCCTTGCCCCCCCTCCCATCATCACATACCCTTCACCATACCTGGAGATTGGCATGGTGTTATTTCAGTTAGCCTAATAACTAGTTTGATTTACAGTGAGAGATCATTTTTTGGAAAGTTCCCCATGCCAATCTATATGTATGGTCAAGGTTATGTGATGATGGGGGGGAGGGGAGGGGGGGCATTTAAATTCCAAAGGCCAAGGGAACTTTATCAGGATGCACAGTATCCTGATCCATGAAATAACTGGCCTTCAAAAATGAAGATGTGCCTGCCTCTATGGGAATTTAACATGGGGGGGGGGGGGTATACTTATGCCCCACTCTATTTTAAGGAAGAACATTTATTTATTTGCAATACGTTGGTGAAGAAAATTGGTGCCCTTAAAAGGTTGGATTTTCCTTTTTTTTTTAATGAAGGCATTAAGATCAATTTCCAAAAGATGGTGTTGTATTGATCTTTTTAATCAACTTTAGCATGGGGGTGTAAACTTATTCAAGCCACAGTAATTACACTGGCCGCTGTTCAGCAAAACATAGCCTCACTTTAAAACCAAACAGTTCTCAAGATTACTTTAATTTAAAACCCCATTTGATGAAAGGAAAATAAAACCCTTAAGAGTCTTTATTTGCAATTAGAGACCTCACTACTCAGGAAATCTCAGGTTTTTGACCGAGCATCAAGACAAGCAGGGGGAATCTTCATCAATCAATCAATCAATCAATCAATCAATCAATCAATCAATCAATCAATCAATCAATAAATAGAAGAGAAAATAGAAACACACCAGTGGCATTGGCCACGGTGACACAGCCCTCGTGGGGCAACATTAATACATAATTGCTTTAAAAAAGTGGCATTTGCTACTAATTATTAAATACAAGCGTTCATGGGGACTCTCGAAAGGGACAGTCAATTACCAGTGATGAATAATTCCAATCAGAATCTAATCTAATTAAATTGCCTTTTATTGTCTTTTTTTCGACTTTAGTTACCAATGACTCATTAATATGCATGTTTTAACCCTCATGTTTTAAACATTGCAGTGTACAGGGGATTTTCAAAAGCACTTTGAATGGGATTTTCTTTTCTTCTTTTTTTCTGTTGCCTTGAATCCTGCTTTGCATTGCTTATTCCGGCTGAAATGTAGATTGATGTGGCTTATCATGTGTCCTCCCATCAGCTCAGGAAATGAAGGCAGAAAGAAAGACGGAAAATAAAGGAAATTAAAACTAGGTCACAGAATTTACCTGGGATTTCACACGTAACATTGTTTTTTTTTCATCCAGTTTTATATTTTGCTCATTGTCTTTTCTTATTTATCTCCTCTTGTCTTTTCTTTCTATCTATCTATCTATCTATCTATCTATCTATCTATCTATCTATCTATCTATCTATCTATCTATCTATCTATCTATCTATTTCACACTGTATATTAGGAAACCACAGTCAGATATCGAGGGCGATTGTGGCCATCAGAGTAATGGACATTAATGACAACGCTCCGGAATTTGCCACCGAATACGAGGCCTTTCTGTGTGAAAATGGAAAACCTGGACAGGTAAGGAAAGAAGTGGCTCATTTATCAAACCAGTGATCTATCTTTCTTTCTCTCTCGCTTTCTTTCTTTCTGTCTCTCACTCCCCCACCCCTCCCGTAATGATTGGTCACAGTGAATTATAGCCTATTTATTTCACTGGGAAACTACAGAGGTGGGAGTGCAGTCCTTTTTTCCCTCTCCCTTGACACAGTGTGAATGGAGCAGAGGGGAAATGAGAGCAGTCAGGATTGATCAGAGGGGATCATAATTTAAGACTGTCTTTCATGTCCTCCTCCAGATGGCACAATGCTTCCTCCAGCCAAAAACAATCTGGACAAGTATTTAGCATTCTCCTTCTCATCAATCGACCTCATTCAGGGGACTTGTATACGTACAAT
Organism: Etheostoma perlongum; assembly: GCA_026937815.1. NCBI lineage: Eukaryota > Metazoa > Chordata > Actinopteri > Perciformes > Percidae > Etheostoma > Etheostoma perlongum. The sequence goes on from CM049371.1 coordinate 34,600,603, forward strand.
GGGGAGCTATATTGAAAGGAGAGGGAAAAAAAGGCAAACCATCCTGCGGGGCCTGAATTCTAATTTCCAATCAATCATAAAGACATACAGCACGATAAGACCTATGATGACAGATTAACAGATAGAGCCAGGAGCCTGAAAGTGTGCCAGACTAGACAGGACCTCATTGATAATAATCTCAAACTCCAGGAATGAATAGGGCATATATTTCATCAGGTGTGATCCAGCCAGTATTAGACTGAGGCAATCTGCGGTGGAAAAAAACAGAGAAACGAATAAGCGGCCTCCTCTAATGCATGTGTCAAACTCAAGACTCTCGAGCCTAATCCAGCCCCTCGCAAATTTTGACCCGGCCCGGATATCCATTGAGATACCCAATACATTTTGGCCCGTCCTAGATTTACGGCAAACCCAAAAAACTGGGAAGCTGTTTTTCAAACTGTAATTACGCGTCACTCAAGGCAGAATTTGGAAAATTTGCCGACTTTGAGACTCAAAAGGTTCCCACATATCCAGCAAGTTTGCATATTAGAATTTGTGAAACAGGTTGTTGTGAGTCGGGTAGCCTACTTTTAAAAATGCAATCAGAATTGAGTGTTTTGCTTGATTTGCTTTATGATGGCTAAGGAACTTTCTTGCTGACTTTTTTAGGGCTTTATGTCAACCAAACATTATGTGTGGACGCTATACGGGGGGGGCAGTAGCTCAGTCTGTAGGGAGTTGGATTGGAACCGGAGGGTTGCTGGTTCCAGTCCCCGCATGGACCTAAGTATGGTGGTGGACTGGTAGCTAACTGGTCGCACCTCCTGGGCACTGCCAAGGTGCTCTTGAACAAGGCACCACATCCCCCTGTAATTGTAATTTCCTCATTGGGGATCAATAAACAGATTACAATTAAAATGAAATTAAAAATTACTGTAGGTACTGAGCATGTGTGTGTAGTTCAGGCCTGTGTGTTGTGTGTGAAATAACAACAGAGTGTAAAATTGTAATTTCTCCTTGTGGGACTAATAAAGGATACATTATAATTACATGAGACACATAATAAAACAGTCACAGATATTTGACTTTTTCCAAATAAATAAAAGCATGTCAATAAATTACAGTATACATATCTGGCCCTTGATGTGATTCTCTTTTTCCAGTGTGGCCCTTAGTGAAATTGAGTTTGACGCCACTACTCTAATGACTTTGAGCCCTCAGTTGTAAAACTTTGTGTCTTTCTGTTTTCAACACAGGTGATCCAGACTATAAGCGCGGTGGACAAAGACGACCCAATCCAGGGTCACTACTTTGACTACCGTCTGGTTCCAGAGATGCTCAACAACCCCAATTTCACCATCAAAAACAACCAAGGTGAGTAACAAAAAAGAAAACCACAGCAAAGTAAGTCTTGAATGACCCACGGTTCTTTACATTTCTCAAATAGCTTTCCAGTCTAATCTCTGAACCGTGGCGCATTAGCCGTACTCAAGATGGAATCTGGTGAATCAGTGTAGCTCACAATTAGCAGATGTGAAATTGTCTGGACACCAGCTTCTTTTTACTCACGAGTGCGTTTTGAGGGAAACTAAATGAATGAGATCCAAATGGCTTTCCCTGGTAGTCTTGCAGCTCAATGTAGGATGACTTCCGATGAGCTGTTGCAGCAGATGGTGCAAATTTTATTTGCTAAATACTCTGATTGGTTTATTTGCCGTTTTTTTTCTTCTCTTTCCTTATTCTCGTTGCTCTTCTCCTGCCTCTCCTCCATAACTGGCTCTGAACAGGCTGTGTTCATGATGACATTGTGTAATGTTTTCAGCTCGGGGCGAATCATCTTCATATGGTACTAGCCTTCTGCTTCGATGCAGAAGCTGCAGGCTAACTTACTGCAACCTCACTCTGATGGAGGAAAGAGTCTATAAAAATCAGGTCATCAAATAGAGTCGGCATTTTTTTAAAGGAATAATAAATCCTTTTACTTTTGAAGAGTATCAGGCAGGAACCCGAGATGCCAGTGTAATAATTGCAGACAACTCAGAAATAGCATTGGCTAAGTATATGCATACCTCTTATGACACATTGAGCAATAACTAAAAGAGTAAAAATCATATTTTTCCTGTCACACATAGCCCTGTCAGGAAATGGAAAGACAAAAATGAAGGTCTGTTTAACCCGGCCCAGACTTACAGTAAAATACTCAGTCTTAACTGCGGATCAACCTCAACGTGTATAAAAATGCAAGTTCCTGAACCCTTTTGGTATGAAGAGATTTAATATTTTCTTTAGATGATGTAACAGATAAAACCCCCACTAGAAATGTTCCACCTCTATAAGCATTTTTTTCTCACTTGCCTGAAACCACAACAAATATATGTTGAGATGCAGCTTTCTAAATATTACATACTGCACCAACCACTTGTCTATATTATTATTAATACCAAACAGAGAGACAGCAACATCTCCCCCAGCACTACAGTGACTATTTCTATCTGAATCGGCAGCTGTGGGAGACACTTGAGTGAAGAGCGTCAGGCTCCTGTGAGCCCCTGTGTGCTGCCTTTGTTTGCGATGATGAGTCTAATTGTAGGGAATGCACAGTGAAGAGGTTAGGGGCTGCCCACTCTGAGCAAGATGGCTAAGGTTCTGACCAGCTGTATCCAAGATATCAAGCACGCTAGAGCATCCTACTATCAGAATTGAGACAACGTACATTTGAAGTTCTGCCCACATTGAAATTCTGCCTATTTTCAGACTCTTACAAATTGTGTTACGATATTGCATCTTCTTCTTACACATGTAAAGGTAAATGCAGCAAAATTCACCCTTGCTCAATTCAATTCAATCAGGGGTTTAGCAGATACAGCCTAACTTGGCCTGTTACGAACAGTCCCCCGTGGTCGCTAATGTTAGAAAACAAAAAACCAAAAAAAACTGTGAAAACTGAAAGTCCGAGACTCATACGTCATACTGTTACTGAACTGCGACTCCTCTCTACGCATGCTAATCTCATACCATGTTTATCCTTTAGCGTTATCCAATAACTGTCACTTACGGCCACAGTGGCTGCTGTTTAGTAAAAGTTGCATAGACTGATTTGGAAGTCCAACTAAAATAAAACTGCGTAGTGTTTTCCTCTGTTAGAGCCTAATTTGTACCCAAAAAGGGGAAATTAATATTTAGCAATTCTTAGTTTCATGACTGAAATGCAGACTGTAAACCAAAGAAAATATATCAGTTCATGTAGACAGAGAATTATATTTCCATAAAGCGGTTCAAAGTATTGCATGTTTAGCTTACTAGTGCAGTGCCTGTTCAAAACGTGGAATGGACCGATTGCTTGGCCGTCTGTGCTGCTGCTTGTAGCTTTCGCCAGAACCATACTTCTTGAAATTAACTTCCAGAATGCTTAGTTTCATTCATATTTATTTATATTTAATGCTGTCCAAACTGCTCCAAATGCCAAATGTTCATTAGGGTACCCGGCAATACCTCACCAATGGTGAAGTAGATTGGATGAATGGTTCTCGAGATATTAAAGACAACAGACGGACACACACACACACACACACACACACAGAATGCTTTATGGTTAGATTACAGTAGGATTAGGCAGTATGCGTCATTGTTTAATTATAGGTTTAACTGTTACACTAACTAATAGCTAGTTGTGACACAAAAAGCCTAAACCAGCTGTGGCTTTGTGGCTGTCTCCTTCTCCTCCTACAATCATGGAGATGTGTCTTTTGTTGCACATCGGCTTGCTGAACCAGCTACCAGAAAAACATCCACCAAGGGAAAAGTGCTTGCTAATGATTGCTGATTTGCAGACTAATTAGCTAGTCAGCTAAAGCACACTGAACAGCGTAAAAATATACCTTCAAAGTGTCAGCGGCCATCAGTTAAGATGGTAATTGTCGCAGTATTTTTTTTTTAAAATTCCACTGCCAACACAACAATGTTCTTAGCTTGTAAACTACATTTCCTATTACAGGTTTGCTATTATTGTGTACTGTAGGTGCCCATGCCGGACCACATGTCAATCACCCCGCTCATCCACAAAGAGGGTCGAGGCTAAAAGAGCATAAACCTTTTCTCCCCTTTAGCAGTACAGTACAATTACGGAGCCCCTGAGGTGGCATGGAAGAAGAAAAAAACATATATTGGGGACAAACACTTTTGCGTGATCTTGACTTTGGTGGACTTTGACATGGAGAGGGCAAAATTGAAAAAAAAAAAACATCTCGACTTTCAAACTTGAAATCTCGAAGTTTAGTGTTTAGTGAGAGCTTGAGTTAAGTTTAGTTGTTTTTTCCACCATTGACATCTTGAGTTTAGTGTTTGTCCCCAGTACATGTTTTTTTTTTCATGTCATGTCACCTCTGGGGCTCCGTAGTAAAACAATTTCAAAATATGTTTGACAGTGATTTTTGAATGCAAAAAATTATACATTTTATGATTTCAGTTGGACTTTAACTAAGTATATAATTATAATTATTAAGTATAAGTACATGCAGGTTGAATGTATTATTATTAGGTAAGTAGGGACCAATTATTTCATCTCTGTGTTGCATCCACATGGACTACAACATCATTTGTACATAAAATTACATATTACACATACACAAATGCACATACTAACAAAAAAAACAGTACGTAGTGAAAAAAACATACATACTTCAGTCACCGGTAGGTCTAACATTGCCTCTTCTGCTTCTTTCAATCTTTTGGTATTATGATACCATAAAAGCATTCAAGTAATACTTTATTATTCAAACCATTCTAACTCCCAACTAATCACATACTGGTTCTTGGTCAGTGGCTCTCAGCGTCAGATAGCGACACATCAGGCACCCTTAAACTGTGACATGATGTAGTATTAACCCTCATGTTGTCCTCGGGTCAAATTAGACCCATTTTCAAAAGGTTTCTATATCAGAAATGTGGGTTTATTTCAACCAAATTGTCAAACGAAATAATGTGGATGGTTTGGTACAACCCTCTTAACAAGTAAATTAAATGATCAGCTCACTACTTACATTGAATTTGGGAGTTTTAGTCAATTTTATAGCATTTAAATAAAACATTAACAACAGAACGTTAGAAAAAGTGCAGAAAAGAATTGGCAAAAATATCAGAAAAAGTGACAAAAACTGACTAAAACGTCCAAAACATTTTCAAAACATCAGGAAAAGTGACACAATTTTAAAAAAAGGACCAAAACTTTGAAAAAAGTTCAAATTTTTACACAGAAAAGTAAAGTTGCATGGTCAATGGAAAGACAAACCCAAGGGTTAAGAGCGACAACGTTAGCGAGTAGTATGAAATTCCACATAAGGACATCGGTTGGGGTGGTGGATGGGTCAAACAACAGAGAACTTTCAGCCAGGAGACCGGTGTTTGTGTCCTCTTCTGATCCCCTATGTCACTCAAACGTACATCTTTAACCTCACCTAAGATCTTTTCCTAAACCTAAAACTAAATTCTTTTACCCTGCACATTGAAAAATTATGCCAAACAACACAGGACTTTTATCCAGGAAACCTGGGTTTGTGAAACGTTTTTGTCCCATATGTCACTTAAACATCTTTAACCCCACCCACATTCTTTTCTTAAACCCTAACTAAGTGATTTTACCCAAAAATGACATCAACAGGGCACCCAGAGCGTTAACAAGTGACACCAAGTGGTGCGGACATAGCGTCAGGTCTTGACTACTTGGGAGTGAGATTGTGTTGACTGATTTGGCACACTGAATGTGTTGTGTGTATAATAAAAGAGACTTCAGAAGTGCAAAAGGTTTTTTAGTGGCACTTTTGCTGTCACTACTGTCATTTGGAACCTCCTACATATTAAGTTATTTATGGCTAAAAAGGAATTCAAATGAGCTTTAGCTTTTGTTATGGTGATGATTAATATTTCAATGTACACCGTCTCTTTCATAAGAATCCCTCAGTTGCTGCATGAAACACGTTTAACGTGCCCTATTATATGTAAAGGTAATAAAAACAGCATTCTTGAAACTCCAGTGGGTTCACTACTTTAAAGGTTATCTTCACAACTGCCTTTCTCTTTGAGTAGCAGGCTGGTTCTGTGGATGGGCTGACGGGCAGGACGTGTTTAGTTCTATTTTTACCATCAATAGTCAAGAAAGTGAAAATGACCTGTGTATGAGGACAAGCCCTGATGGTTTACTACAGTATAGTAGATACTTGCATACACTATATGCACTGCTGAATGAGCCAAATGAAATATGACATGTTAGTGCTCACAAAGCAGAGTGTACCACTTTGTGACAGCCCTCATAAGAAAATAAATCTGAGCATATGTTCACATCAATTACAGATTGTGCAAAGCAAATAATTCTATCGTGAAGCATTCCAGCTTTTCATTAAGTTGGCTCAGTCAATGTGATGTTTCAACGTGGCCCGTCTCTCGTATAGCATATATGTCATCAGATCTATTTCCCCCTCCCTCTTAAGTGCACCCTCAAGCAAAGAGGCAAAGGTTAGACTATGCGATATCTTGTACGTTTTCCATAAGATCAGCAGGAGTAGATTCTTATGGGAATGCGAGTGTTTGATAATGTGGGCAGGGTAAGGAGAGCCAGCTAATGAGCAGACAGCTTCACAGAAGTGTCATCAAAGAGCAGCCGGCACCTTTCTGGGTCGACATGTGCCATCTTCTAAGCTGGTGTCGCCTGCCGTGGTCCCTTCATTTCCTCAGCTTTCAAAGGGGGACAGTAAAGTCGAGCTCGCTTTCCTTCAGAATTCCCAAATTGTACTGTTGAGAAAAAGGAAGGTGGCTGAAATACATCTACGGCATTGGAATGTGAGAGTGCTAGAAAGCCCGGTGACGATTGATGTGAAATTAGTTTACCCTCACGCTGCACTGATCTTCACACGATTTAATAATAGAAATTCAGTCTGTTGCTACCATGAATAATAATGGTTTTTTCACACATTCTAACAAAAAAATATTATCTCTGGCTTTACCTCTCTCTGACAGACAATTCAATCAGTGTCCTGGCCAAGCACGATACCTTCCGACGACAGAAACAGGAGATGTACTTCCTGCCAATCATTGTGACGGACAATGGGAATCCACCGATGAGCAGCACCAACACCTTGACCATCCGGGTCTGTGGGTGCAGTAAGGACGGCATTGTCCAGTCCTGTAACGTGGAGGCCTACGTCTTACCTATTGGCCTTAGTATGGGAGCTCTCATTGCCATCCTGGCCTGCATTATACTGCTGTTAGGTGAGGTGTTTCTTTTTTACAGTGTCAAATTATTACCCATTATATATTACACATTTTTACCATATGGAGTTTTAACAGATGTAGATGAAAACTGTCATAATCCTTGATGATTAGTTTGCACTAACAGAAAATCCACTCAAAGCTTGACCTAGACTTCTTCTTTCCTTCTTCCTTTCTTTCCACCTGTCTTTCTGACAGTAATAGTAGTACTATTTGTGACCCTGAGGAGACACAAGAATGAGCCTCTCATTATAAAGGATGACGAAGATGTGAGGGAGAATATTATCCGTTACGATGACGAAGGAGGCGGCGAGGAGGACACGGAGGCCTTCGACATTGCGACTCTGCAGAACCCGGATGGCATCAATGGTTATCTGCCCCGCAAGGACATAAAGCCCGACCTGCAGTTCATGCCCCGAGCGGGACAGCACTCTGGCCCAAACGGCGTGGATGTGGACGAATTCATCAATGTACGGCTCCATGAGGCAGACAATGATCCCACAGCACCGCCTTACGACTCTATCCAGATCTATGGATACGAGGGCAGGGGATCCATCGCCGGTTCCCTCAGCTCCTTGGAGACGGCGTCGTCAGACTCGGACCAGAACTATGACTATCTCAGAGAGTGGGGCCCACGCTTCAGAAGACTTGGGGGAGCTCTACTCTCTGGGCGAGAGCGACCGCGAGACCTGACCTTTGGTCCGTTAGACAAAAAGACCTTTTCCAATTTCTTTCCTGTCCACATACTTGTGTATTAAACGCTAGGGAGTAAACGCTGGCTTTTAGAAACAGGAGTTTAAAAAAAACAAAAAAAAAACAGTTAATAACAAGGGAGGCCACCTTTTTATTCTTCTTAGAATGAGGTTTAGCAGTCGTCATCCACTACGTCAAGCGCATTGTAATTGTTGAGCCAAACAATGTCTTTATTAGGAGATCTATGATTCTTGTGGAGTGTTACTTAGATTCCGTTGTGGAGTGTCTAGCAGTATTTTGGGTGTTAGTGATTTGCTATGACTGCCACTAGCAGAAAAACCCTGGGATTGCTGGTAGTTGCCCGGTGGAAGGAAATTATGGATGTTATTGGGTTCCCTGAAGCTTCAGGAGACAATCCATGCTCCATGGACAACAAGCTGGGCCTCAGAAGCTGCAGAGAGACTTTTATTTCATGTCTGCCGAAGCCACCCATCTGATGGGTGATCTGAAACAAGATGACAAGGAAAAAGCAATATATGGTCTACATTAAAATGATGAATGTATGTATGATTTGAAAAAAAAAGCATAAGACAAACCAGTATTGGCTTTAAGATGAATTTGTTATTATTTGATATGTTCTCTGGTGGCCACATTTATAAACTATCTAAAGCCCAGAAAGGCTTGCTTTATACAACTCTTTGTATTTACACGCTACAGGTGTGGGTCGCAAGTGTTACTAGCCTATAAAAGACTGACGTGGAGACAAAAAAGAGAAATGTAGAAACTCTGAGGCCTTCTTTTTACAGAAGCAACATTAAATACAATTGTAATCTACTGTTTTTTGACAAGATATGTGTTGATTCTTCATTCTTGTTCTATGAGTTTTTGTATTTCTGTTCTCTTAAATCACTTTTTCCTGTGCTGACAATTTATAGTGAGTGTGTTTAGATTATTTCACATTCAACTGTTCTTTCCAACCACCTGAATACTATTTTATAACAGCCAAACCATATCATGAATTTATTGCAGTTGATAATATAGATTAGATGTAAGCAAAGCAAATCCAAGCTCTAAGTTACTGTAAGAATACAGATGATCAAATTAATTGGGACTGCAGGAATGGGACCTTTCTGACACATGCTAATTCTCTGTAACATATATCTCATAACATATTCTGAGGTACAGCCAGTGAGCGTCTGAGCACAATAGTCCAATTGATACCAGAGTATGTGACTATCTCCAAACATCAAATCTCATTTAGGAAATGCAGGTTGCAATTAGCCCAAGAAAAATGAAGACACAAATCTAGACTATGTGCATATTGTGCTTACACTGTATGATATCAATAAAAAAATGACTTGTACTGTACATAGAGTTACTGCTAACGTCATTAGCTTTCAATGAGGTGGTAGGTTTGTCTCTGCACGTTAGCTCTTGCACATAATGAGAATTTCAATGGCACTACAGCTGCGTGCATACTCAGTTCGTACTGATACAGTATTATGGCAGTTCTCGGTAGACTAAACAATATATATGGAATAGTCCTACATGCAGATCATATTTTGTACTGTGCTTTAATGCTTATAAATGTGTATGTTCAATTATTTACTCCCCTGTACTGTAATCTAAGATACCCTGTATTGTTTCCTACTTTGTGAAATATATTTTTATAAATATTGCTGAATGGGTGTGGTTTTCTTACGCTGATGAGAAGTTACGGAAAATCAAAAGTCACAGATAGGATAGTAATACTGTTAAAGGGGCACTTGGCCAATTTTACACAAGCATCAGTTTATTTGTTGTCAGGAGTATAGTCTCACGTTGGCAGACCTACACATACATATACCACAAATACATTCTGGGATAGGAGGAAAAAACGCTCTAAGTGGTTTGAATTTCTTTAAACCAATCAGATCCGTCTTGGGCGACGCTAAGCAACGGTGGCAATGCAAAATGTTCTCGGGGAAGAAACTAGTTTTGGTGGAACATTTGCACCCCGCAAAAATAAACACCTGTTCACACAATACAGTAACATTAAGTATTAAAATTAGCTGGATACATGGGTAAAAGTAATCTGCTTTTACCAGTGTATTCGGCGTGTGAACTTTGTTCATAGTAATCTCCGATCGCCAATTGGGCCCAAAACAGTTAGATTAAATGTCGTAAATATATTCTTTGTAAATCTTTACAATCATTCCCCAAAAGAACCAAGCTTGCCTTAGTGCATGATTCAAATTATGAATTGGTGGGCAAAGCTTGTCAGGCTTAACCTGGCAATGTGCTTCTGTTGATCCAGACTATGAGGAGTAGGACTCAGCCCGTGAAAATGGCTGTATAATGTCTTCTCATGTTCTGGAAGGAGACGTTAAAGTGATAACATCAGGGATGTCTCGGTTTGGCCTTGGAGACTACAAATTTAAAAATGTTGGTTTTACAGGACTGACAAAATATGCTATTGGTTGCAAAGTGTAAATGCTGGTTCCAGATATCTTGAAGATGGACCCATAATAGGGCAGAAAACATCAGAATACCTCGGTCTTTGCTGCTTGGGATTTTTATATTTAAATATGTGTATTGCAATCCCATCAACGTTATGGTACTACAAAACTACTGTAACATGTCTCCAGTAGCATCCATTTCTAAAAAAAAGATGTTAGCAGTTTACTTATTTCTTCTGAAGCAGTTTGACTGAAAGGGGATACACCTTCAAAGTAAATTGCAGCATTTTATCACAAAATAGCTCCTGGAAAGCCGTGAACATCACTGAATAAAATTTCCAACAATAGAATCCTAAAGCAAAAAGCACAACTGGAGCCATTGTCAAAACAACAGAACGACTGTGCTGAATCTCTAAAAATGCTTCTGGCCGGCTTATGCATCATCAAACAGTGTCATACAGACAAAATAAACCCAGAAGGCTAACATTATATTTCGCAGACTGTACTCACTTAGTCACGTAACATATTCTGGCCTTGCGCTCCTTGAATGCTATACAAGTCTGTTTCACTGTTTGCTGCTGATGTTGAAAGCAAAAATGGACTTTTAACCCACTTGACTCAACATTCTATTATTACAGCTTTAGACTGATCCTGCACCCCAAAACAGCAGCAGGGTAGGAAAACACATCAACAAGGAGAAAAGAAGAAAAAAATAGTAAAATGCTTGTCGTCTCCGACTGCCAGCAGTTTTTTCCTCGGCTTGAAAAAGCCTCTGATGTTAAAGGCAACCTTTCATCCCTAAACGTTGCCATTTTGCTTGCTCAGAAAATGTACTGTCTTAAGAATGTGCTTTATCAGTTTGACATTACGAAGTCGTGAAAATTTAACTCTTAGACTGATATAGCCAACAGTGATGTGCAAATAACTTGCAGGATTGAACATTACGTGGCCCTGCCACAGTGATTGGAACACAGCAGTCCTTTTAAATATGGCCACAGTGTATCACAGGGTAAGAAGATAAAATCAACAAGCTGTATGTGTGGTGTGTCATCATCCAAGACATTCTAGTATATCAAACTAAACATTAAGACATAATCAGATTAGTCTAACCTAATCTGCTGTCTATCATTATCTATGTCTTATCAAAAGGGGAAAAAATAAGACTTGAAGAACCATGTGTATTAATCCTGATTTATTATTCTTATCTCAGAAAGTATGTACACAGGGAGATAAAAGTTTTGCATGAGAAAGGGCATTATACTAATTAGTCTTGGATCTAAATTGTGGTGTTGTGTTACAGTAATACTCGTTTGCTCATAAAAATAAATAACGGGCAAAGGAGATTAGATGTAATGCAATTTCCCATCTCTTGCCTTTTTTTGAAAAATTTATTTCCTTTATCCTTCATCCTTTCTTTCTTTTATTTATTTATTTTTTGCATTGTCTCCTCTTTGTTAATCTTGTTGAAAGATTAGACGTCTCTGTTCAGCTTTATCTGATATTACGGTTTCTCATAAATGACAAAAGCTCTTGATCATATCAATTACCGGCTGTGCCTCGCTGAAGTCAAAAGCACAAAATCACACAAATCCACTCGCACATATGCCTATATATAGAGCTTGCAGTACACACTCAGACATACACACACACACACACACAAACACACACATACAATGAAGACAGTACAACTTGATAATGTCCTAAAATATTGATAAAAGCAATATGGATCCTACTCACAGAGCTTAGATTGGCTACATTGGTTGTAAAAAATATCAGATGTCTTCTCATTTGATTCCACGTTGCAACATCCATCTGTCTTTTCCAAACTTTCCAAAGTGGTGTTGGTGTTTCAGATGCCTTTGCCCTCTAGGATTGGAAGTGATGTTAAACCTGACGGCTGCTGTCTTTACGCACCTGATCCATTTGTCCAAAATGTCCGCCATGGAACACATTTTAGCGACTGATATCTTCTGCTAAATGATAGCACAAATTGTTTTTCCAGAATGTGCAACCCCGGCAGGTCAGCAGACTCATTTGTAGTCAATCTTCATGCACCCCGACTGCCGTGTATGGCTGCAAGTCTGACAGAGGTTGCCTAACTAAACAGTAAATCAAATTATCTTCTCACTTTTGTCACATAATGGAAGTGTCCCTCGGGTGACAACCTTGCACTTGTTGTTCCCTGCTGATATGCGCCAGATTTTATAAGACAGGCCTGTGGCTCCGGGGCTCGCGTGATGTGGAAACTGTAATTACTGTTGCCTGGCAGAGATGCCCTCAATTACAAACAAACTTTGGTGCATGCAAATTAAGAAAGCCACTTTTTGTTGTGGATTTTGAAAAATCAAGGGATTTGGGATATCATTGGTTGGTTTGTCGCACCCCATGTTTTTTCTTCATATTTACCAGTGCAGTGTTTTCATGGCTAGACAGCTCGATTTCACGGTGGTCACGTTATTTTGATCTATTGATTCATGACCGGAACCATCACACAGAAGATGGCGACAACAACTAGATGGTTGTGGTTGGGAGAAGAAGAACGCGGAGAGGAACGCCACACGTGGGACACAATCCCCAGTCTATGGAGTGAAAGTCCTGTGTCCTGCCACCAACCTACTTATGCGGATTTCGGCTTTTCAATACTACTCACTACCGTAATTGTGCTGTTTTAAAACGAAAGGTGCTTCCCATTGAAACACATAAGTTAACAATTCGTGGTCACCACCACAAAAAAAAGATCTGGTCCCTGTACACGGATCAATAGATTAAATAACGTCTCAAACTGCCATGAGACAGGGCTGGGCTAGATTAACTCCTTTAAGGGGGTCCTTGAGCAAAAATGAGCCGTGGGCCCTTACTGATCCTCTGTTCCCACCTTTCTCTGTATTGACTCCTTCAAGCACCCATCAAGCACACAGCAGACAACAAATGAATGATAGCCCAATCAGTCTTTATTAGAATGAAACATTATTAGATTACATAGTGCACAATAAAGTGAACCACAAGAGACAAGAGTCTTTGGCGATTAGACCCCATCGTGACATAGTATATTAAGGGAGTAGTGATGATATGATTAGTCCAGAAATATCTCCCCCTCCCCTGGGGTCTAGACACTGGTGAGGGTGGGGAAGAGGTTAAGAGAGTTGGCTGAAGGTCTGGATGGTTAGATGTGGAGCAGGACTGGGCACTGGATGGATCGCTAAGCTTCATTTTGCCTAAAGCTCATCCTTTCATCCTGGAAATCTACCCGGCCCCAGGTTTGCTGTGAGCCAATAAAGTTATGAGAATATATATCAGAAATTCAATTAGAAATACGCACCATGTAAGCACATTATCAACAGAAGTAATAAAAGTTACAAAACTACATGGTCTCTCTACAAGCAGAAGCCCTAAGTTAATAGTTAATACTGTATTATTTGTATATTTTCTTATTGTACCTCAAGTAGTATCAAGCACTTTGAGTTATTACATTTATTTTTGGCCAGAGTGAATTTTATTTGCTACTAAAAGCATTAAAAATTAGATTTTCCAAGTCAGATCCAACAATGTGCCAGTTACTTAGGATTGCTCAGCAACTTCCCAGTGCAGTCCAAATTTAGTTTGGATCTTTTTAAATACAACAAATAGATCAGGGGGCCTTTTAAAAAAAAAATGAGTTCATGCATGCAGAGGGAGGAAGTCTGATAGAAAATGTATTATGTTTGAAATGTCTGGAACAAAATAAAAACAAAGCTATTAAAAGAAATATGATATCAATACTATGCACTTTTTGAAGTTATTGATGATGACCATAGCTTAATGTCTGAGTACTGAATATAGTGTAGCCCATATGATTACCTTTTTGGCACATCTGCAACAATCGCCCGGGTTACCCTGACACATAACAACAAGTCTTTTGAATATGATGATCATGTAACCTGATCATGAAGATCTGATATATTTATAAGGTGCACCTTTTTATGATTTCTTAATCGACAAATCCAAAATCACTGTTGGAACAAAATGTGTATTATGTGTATTAAAGAAAAGAAGCGTTGAAACAGGTCTGCTGCATGGCTGGTAGAGTGAAATAGCATTATCTGATAAATAAATTATCATCTGTCTACAACCTCACTGAAATATGCTTTACAGTTGTGGTATAGATAAACAAAGTCAGTTTATAAGCTATTCATTTTCTATTAAGTACTCCTAATGTTTTACTTAAAGTGTACATTTTCAGTGTAATTTTTCAATGTTGCAATGGCGAAAATCTCAAAGCCTCAGAAAATGAAATTCATTTCCACATCCATGACCACAGGGAAGTGAGTGGGACAATATTTTGTGAATACCAAAACATTCTCACTCCCAGCACGTCAAAAACCAATGCTTGGTTAGGTGCCTGTGGCATTGGTTACTGAAGAAAACAAAAGTCTCCGTTAGCGTCTAGCCCTTTGGCGTCATTTCTTTCCAAAGCGCTTGGTCGGGACTCTCGTCGCCACTTTTTAATGCTCTGGCTCGGCTTTTTGGAGCTTTGGGTGACGTGGTGCAAAAAGGGACAGTTAGGTTCAGGAGAAGATTGTGGGCGGGGTTACACACGGGACAAGAACAGGACACCAACCCCAGTCTCCTGGGTGAAAGTCCTGTGTTTTTGACCCATCCACCACTCAATCCAACTTCCTTTGGGAGTCAATTTGTATGCGGTCTGTCATACTAATCACTACCCTTGTCACTCTTCTTACAAGGTCAGCTACTTCACGGTCGAGCTGATGCTATAGCCTGGTGTGTTTTATACAAATGCTGGAGGGTGATTTTTGCGTCCGTTTTTGACGCTGAGAGTTACTGACCAAGCCTCAGTATGTGAGGTGAGAGTGAGAACTGGCTGTGAATACACAATTTAAATTAACCCTCATGTTGTCCTATATCAATGTTCTTTTTAATTCCCCAAAATAACATGAACGCTCTTTGGCGAGTACAAATCTCTACTTTCATTAATTTTGGGGCGTCTTATTCAATTTTATAGCATTTGAGTAAAAGGGGGTTTTAAATAGTATTGAGTAAAAGTTGACATATTCCTTTAATTTTAGTCGAAATAATTCCTAATTTCTGCTTTTGTAACTCAAACATTTGGTATAATTTCTATTAAATGAGGTTTATTGACCATGAATATACCCAAATATAACTGTAAATCTGAAGTTAATAAGTTAGTGTTACGTAGTCAAAAAAAAACATCAAAAAAGTGTCAAAAATTGAAAAAAAGCTTGAACATTGTTGAAAAAAGGGACAAAAATGTAAGAAATAGTTAAAACAAATTGATGAGAGTCATTAAATATCTGTAATCAAATTCACAGCACAAAATTAAAACAGCTTTGTTTAAATTAAAACTAGTTCATGAGCCTCGACAAACACATATAGTGTGTGTAGAGTCTACATATTACTGTATTACACAAGAAGCCCTTTGTGATTTATCTTCTTACCTTTCCTCTCAATAACAAAGTCCCAAGATGCGATCACAAATAAACCCATTTCTTTATGATATGAATTTATTCCCTCATTATGATTGAACTTATTCAGACAGAATAACCGTAACTGTAACTTTTTAATTATGTTCCATCAAACAGTGTTTACATGTCTAATTTAGTCCACTTTGATCTTCTGCGAGGTTGCTCGCAGAAATGTTCCACAACACCACTACAAAAGTAAATCAAAGTGTGATCAGGTGCTGCTATACGTAGTGGAATGAGGTGAAACAACAGGAAATCATCAAAGACTAAAGGCAGGCTGTGTCAAAGTTTGGTTCAGGAGTGGACAAAGTATTTTGGGGCCCGTTAATGTTCTGCACTGGGAAAGATCACACTAATGGTCGGACAAGGCTTGTGTTTTTTCACCATTGGGTCACTGAACCGCCAAACCTCGTAAACACCATATGGTTGCAGCTGCTGGTCCACTTCATTCTGCTAGCACTTTTCAAAGTTTTGTTGACGTGAAGGACTGTGTGGCCAAAGCTAATTCAGCAACGGTGACACCTCGTAAAGTAAAATCTTTCCTGAGGAGAAAGCCATCCAGGAAAAAGTGTCACAATGAAATCACAATGTATCTGCATGTTAATTATATATCCCAGCATCCTCAGCTGCCCAGAACTACGCTGGTTCAGTGGTGGAATGCATTAGTACATGTACTCAAGGACAGATATGCGTTACTTGTACTTTACTTGAGTCTTTTCTTTTCATGCCACTTTCTACTTCTACTCCGCTACATTTCAGAGAGAAATATTCTACTTTTTACTCCGCTACATTAATCTGACAGCTTTAGTTACTAGTTACCTTAGTTACTTTAGTTATTCCACTACATTCATCTGACAGCTTTAGTTACTAGTTACCTTAGTTACTTTAGTTATTCCACTACATTCATCTGACAGCTTTAGTTACTAGTTACCTTAGTTACTTTAGTTATTCCACTACATTCATCTGACAGCTTTAGTTACTAGTTACTTTAGTTATTCCACTACATTCATCTGACAGCTTTAGTTACTAGTTACCTTAGTTACTTTAGTTATTCCACTACATTCATCTGACAGCTTTAGTTACTAGTTACCTTAGTTACTTTAGTTACTCCACTACATTCATCTGACAGCTTTAGTTACTAGTTACTTTAGTTACTAGTTACTTTAGTCACTAGTTACTTTAGTTACTCCACTACATTCATCTGACAGCTTGAGTGACTAGTTACTTTAGTTACTAGTTATTTTAGTTACTCCACTACATTCATATGACAGCTTTAGTTACCAGTTTCTAAAATGGGAGTATGTTTCAGCATTGAGTACTTTTAATTGTAACACTTTAAGTACATTTTCCTGATGATACTGACATTATTTTACTTTCTCATACTTCTTCCACCACTGGGCTGTTTTGGCACTGTAGTGGGTGTAAAGTTGTCACAAACCACAAAGAGTACAGGCTGGAAAGTAAAAAGTAAAATAAGAAATATGTGCAAAAATTCAATTACTTGTTAAAAATATTGGTTTTCAACTCTATCCTTCCCCTAGAGAAATATTACGGTCGTTTTGTGCGGAGGGGAAGAGAAAATCCCTCGGAACACACTTACTTTACTTCAACAGCAATATGTTGTTTTGTTCTGCTTGGAGCTGACCAGAGGATAGCTATTGTTTGATTCACTGGTTGCCAACACCGTGTTCCTCATCATGCACCATGGAGTGTATAATTGACCCCTCCTGCAATTAGCATTAATTAGCACCTCTGTTGGTGGACAACAAAGCCAGCAGAATTACACCATAACTGTCCTGTCGTTTTGACGGTGCACCGCTGTCTCGGCTTCAGCCAAACGACTGCTGGGACCTAAATCAGTTCCTGAGCCGGCTAGTCCCCTCACAGCTGCTCCTGGGAGGAAGGAAGCTCGGCCCTGCTGGACTACACAGCGGGTCTCATGAGCAGATGCATGGGGCTGTTTGGCTTATCTTTGTTGGACACTGCTCTGATGAAAGTTATTACAGCTGGTTACTTTAGAGCAACATCTTTTCAGAGAATAAACCCTGATAATATAGACCTTTTGCTCAGAAATATCCATATCTCTATAAAGATGCACAAATGTTTAAAACGGTATCCACATAAACGCTGGTGATTAATATAAACAGTGCTGCTCATGAGTATAGGAACCCCTGCTTAAGCTGACTAAAAAGAGCAATACAAATCATCTTTTGGAAATCCTTGCCTCAATTAAAAAAAGAGGAAAAAATCCAACCTTCAAAAATCCTTTTCTTTGTGAATGGATAATGTATCGTGAATAAATAATTGAATCAAAATTCTTCCTTAAAATACAGGAGGCATAAGTATACACCCCCCTATGTTAAATTCCCATAGAGACAGGCACATTTTTAGTTTTAAAGGCCAGTTATTTCATGGATCAGGATACTATAGATCTTGATAAAGTTCCCTTGGACTTTGGAATTAAAATACCCCCCCCCCATCATCACATACCCTTCACCATACATAGAGATAGGCACGGGGGACTTTCCATAAGATCATATCTCAATGTAAATCAAACCAGCTGTTAGGCTAATTGAAATAACACCATACCAATACTAATGTCTCCTAACATTATGTATATAAGAAACATGTTGTATAGCATCTAATGTAGAATAGACTATATATATATCGCACTGTTGCTTGCTCTGGAGGAAACTACTAGAACTGTTGGGTCCTTGTAATTCTGGAGGTCTAGACCTACTCTATCTGTAAAGTGTCTCGAGATAACTCTTGTTATGAAGTGATACTATAAATAAAATTGATATATATATATATATATATATATATATATATATATATACTCTGAGCCACTTTGGTCAGCCCGAAATGACTTAGACCCACATTTTCACTTCCAACTGTGATGTACTGATGGGAATGTCTGCTTGTGTAAAGCTCTTTGCCAGAGAACTGTTAGGAGTGTCTGTTTGTCTAAAGATCTTTGCCAGAGAACTATTTAGATCTGCCTTTTGCTTTTAGTTGAATTTACTTATGTGACAGATGGGTGCAGTTTGCTATGTGGGGCAATATTTTCACAGTGGAAAAGTTTAGACAAATCAAAGCAAAGTCGATCAAAAAGACCTCTTCTGCATGTCAACTTATGTCTCCAAACTTACCTCAATTATAACTTGTCTCCTCTTAGTTTTTCTACAGCACTTACTGTTAAAAATAAGTTTGGGGACACTACCTTATTTAATCATTAAATCAATAGATATTATTTTATTTTATTTCCCCAGGTTGGAGGATTTGATGACAATGAGTTTGTAGCTCATAGTTATCCTTACTACGTTAGGAAAGATGCGTCATTTGTGATATCATTCCGTATTCCGTACAATCACATACACACCAGACAGAACCGCTAGCAAGGCTGTAGACACTTTCCAGTTGATCTTTAATATCTTAACTCTTACCTATAACATTCTGTATACACATCACTTTTTTCAAAGGACTATGAGCTACCATGGGAATCGTTCTTTTCATGCCAGCTCTTCCATTTGAACATGTCTACTAAATTATTTATTAACTTTACAAAACTATTTTCACCGGGTTTATGTATATATTGATGTTCCCTGGCTTATAATCCTGTTGATTTAAACCTAATATTCTTCCATCCCACCAATGTATTATTCATCTTGTGAGATGTTTTGATGTGGGAAATGAAAGAGTTGGCAGGCTTCTCTGTCCAAGGCCTCAGGTAGAAAATGATGAGTGCATCTAACCTCCAGCTCAAAGTACCCAAATCAAGGAATTAAGCACATGTGTATGTGATAGAATAGATAAACCGATAGTCTCTCTCTCCCTCTCTCTCTCCCTCTTTCACATACACATGAATCCTCACAAATACATCCACTCAAATGACGTTTAATCCGAGTCATTTATTTGTAACTTCGGAGCTTTGCACGATATGATCCACGGACGGTCATGTCTCAAGGAGCACATCAACTCCAGGTTGTGAGCTCTTGTAGAGATGCCATCTCTCTTACCATCACCTTTGATCGTGATATGCATATTTCATGACCAATGTAATGTCAATGAGTCCTAGACTAAGCCACCTCGGAGCCGTGGGGAGCACACCCAATGATAAGGGTAAGTGAACTCAAACAGACTGAGATAAATATTGTATTTTACGAGAAGGAGAGAGAAAGACGCGGCCAAGGGACCAAGGGACACGGAGTCGGCGTGAGGTAAGACAGTGGGAAGGACAGCCAGAAATGGAAGTATTTGAAGAGAGACAGAGACAGAGACTGAGAGATAGCGGGGGAAACAATGGGAGTGCTGAGCTTGTTGTAGTCCAAAGGTTGCTATCAAGAGACACTGGATGAATTTCTGTCACGTTCACACACTTTCCTTCCTCTGCTGACCTGACAGCAAACAGTATTCAGGTCACCATTGTTTCATTATTGACTCATCTCCGATCCATGCATCATTAAAATCAATTAATTTCCTCAATCAACCCTTGGGTGTTCAAAACTAAGACTGAAAGTTCAAAATTTTTAATTGAATCTTTTATAACCGCTGCATGTTTAAATCATTACAAATATGTTCTCACCCGAGACTTTTTTTTCTTCCAAAAGTGGCCACTGGGAGACAGATCTAAAGACCCCCCCCGGTGAGCTGGCAAATGGCTCATACTGTAACTACCACGCAACAGAACAGCAGGAGAGCTACAGGAACCAAACCGGCATACTAAAGTCATTAACAGGAGAACGGAACATATGAGGCCTACTTATTGCCAGATGCATAGGTTTACTTATTTTCAATCTTTTTTTTTCTCACACTTTCTCCATATCCTCCATATAATTCTCTTGCCCCCTCTTCTACCCCCTCTCTAATAAGTGGAGATCAGAAAGAAAGAAAGAAAGAAAGAAAGAAA
The DNA here is from genome assembly GCA_026937815.1 of Etheostoma perlongum. Taxonomy (NCBI): domain Eukaryota; kingdom Metazoa; phylum Chordata; class Actinopteri; order Perciformes; family Percidae; genus Etheostoma; species Etheostoma perlongum. Next base: position 34,621,365 of record CM049371.1, read on the forward strand.
GAAAGAAAGAAAACTTCAGTTCGGCATTCCCATGGTAATGGAATTCTAAGCTTTTGATGCAGATGACTTTTGCCTCAATGCGCCTGGTCCCAGCCCACCGCATCGGCTCTTTGGATGTCATGTGACACCGCATAGATGATTATGGTGCGCCACCCCCCTCCTGGCAGTAAAGGGAAGAGGTTATGTGTTAATACAGGAAGAGAGGTTGTATTTTATGTCCAATGATTAGCCTTCTTAGACCTAATTATGTCCCTGGGGACAACAGCACTCCTCTCCTCTTCGCTCAAAACCTTTTTTTTTTTTTTTCTTTTCCTCGAATTTTTTTTGTTCCTTCCTCGTCCTCTCTTACAATACCACCCGCCAACCCCCGCCTCCCCCAGGCCCTGTCTTTCCTTCTCTCTCTCTCTCTCAGGTAATAGACACTCCAGATTCTCTGTTCTTTCAACATGATCAGCGTACATTCACAGCCCCTTTTCCCCAAGTAACTAGTTCAGCCGGAGCCATCGACAGTGGTGTGAGTGCGAGGGAGAAAGAGAGGTAACGAGGGGCAGGCAAGCGGTAGAAACCTACATGAACAGTGCTGATTTTAAGGAGCAACAGGGATGAAGAAGGACAGAAAGAAATAATGAGAGAGAGAGAAAAAGAGACAAAGAAAGAGAGAGATGATTTCCACAACACTGAAACCCTCTGCTCTTGATTGTGCATCAATCCCTGGCTATCTTTCAGCTGCAGATGGAAGTGGAGGGAACCCGATTCCACCTCAGTCTAAAATCTGAATAAAACATGTTCTCTGCTTTACAGTTCAAGGCCACTACAAAAGACACACAGGCTCCTCGAAACTTCTAGGAGTGGGACTCTAAGAGACGCCAATTTGCGTGCTGTTATGAGAACTAGGAGTGTGATGATTTTTACGTAAGCAGGACACCTTCGGGGTAATAAACCGCCTTCTTCTGTAACAAATTCCCTAGCTTGTAGATGGTTTGTGAAAGTTGAAAATATTCCAATCCAGTGGGTATTTGCAAGCATTCAACTTCAGCATCCATGTCCTTTGTTTTAGTTTAGTCATATTACAATATATTGTTATACTATTGGTCAAGACTATTCTGTTTCATTTAATCATGACCAGTTTGAACTGAACATAACTTTATACCTTAAAGCTACAATGACACCCCATTTGTGATACTATAATTTTCAGCATTTTTTCAGAAATACTGTTCAATATCTGTCAAAAATGAATATATATGGGTTTGTATCAGAAGCACTTTGAATGTATTCACCTATTGGTTATTTATAGTATATAACTGCCTACCCTAAGCATGTATATTATTCATTTTCTATATGTTCTCTTGTGTCCCTATATTTAAACTTCTGCACTATTCCATGTCCTAGATTATTATTTTTTTTACTTTTTGTTTTCATACATATTTGTTAGACAGAGACTGACATCTACGATTTTCATTGCCAACGACTACTTCTCTGTTATTGCTGTGCATATGACAACGAAGAATTAAGTGTTTTGAAGGATGACTGTGTTGGGTGTCAAACATTGTGGTCTTTTGTTTTCTATATTGAAACAATGTCACATGCCCAATCCTCTCACTTTGTATATAAATTAAGCAAAAAACGCTTGGTATTGTACTTTGACCAATTATTCATGAAAATGTAATCAAAATGGATATGATTTAAAGGTTTGATTCTGCAAACTCTTTTGTTTTTGTGAAAGCAGGCATGTATCTGCTGTGGTATTATGAATCTGTATTGTTTTAATGTGCATGCCGTTAACATCAGTAATCACCAGTGTCGCCAAATCAACCATAATTCATAGAAGAAAATGGATATTTGCTTGAAGTTTGCACACAATTTAGAAGCCAAACAAATTTGTATCTGCGTGAATTTCCGGTGAAAGCCCATATCAACTCCCTTTCATTGCTTTCCATTTATAAAGTCTTAAATAAAGTTCATCTGGGACTGAGTGAGCAAAACATTTTGCATTTTGAGAGAAATTCTCTAATGGGTTGAATAGAAAGTGAATGGGGAAATGCGAGACACTCCCCTGACACCAGTAACATGACATGCTGTGATAATTGCAGATTGATTGCTTTTAAGCAAAAAAATGTTGAATCCCACAACTTGTCCCAAGCTGAACAAGAAAAAGAAAAACTCCAGCAAACGCTTATATTCAGACTGAATTACAGCTTTCTCGTCATCTCATCATCGCTGTGATCACTGCACAACGGTAAGTGACACAAGTAGGCACAAAGAGTTTATCTTCACATTTAAATTTTAATTGTGTTCTTCCAAGTCTAAATGGCACACTCATCCTAAATGCAGCTTGTGGGAAGTGTGTAGATGGTGGAAGTACTAACTGATTACTTAGATGACTGCAAAATGTGCCCTGGATTGGTGTGCCAGGCAGCAGAGCAGAACTGAAGTGAGCATGCACTGATTGGCCAAGTGTGCAGAGTGCTTCTGTTTCTGCAGTGTGCTGCTCTCCATGCACACTACTTTTCAGAACAGAATCCGTTTTCAATTTATATAGAATGCATATGTGCATGTGTGTGTGTGTGTGTGTGTGTGTGTGTGTGTGTGTGTGTGTGTGTGTGTGTGTGTGTGTGTGCTTTGATGCATTTCAGAAGGTCTAGGATGATTTTAAACCATAGAGTGATCCTATGGAACAAAGTTTCTAATGAGCTTGCATCTGCAGTGGTCATTACTACTGGTGAATATAGAAAAATTGCATTTCACTTTGTCTCACCTTCTTCTCCTTAAAGGATGTTATTTTGACTTAGGGACTAACAAAATGATTGGGATGGGGAGGGAGGCTGAATAAAAACGTTAGACTTTCAACATTTAAGGCATGGTTACACTGTAACACATTTAACGTAAAATTTACAGTAACTTACTTTAACAATTGTCCAGCAAGTTACTGTGAATTATATTTACAGTAAAGGTACCATACTTCTATTTACAGTATTGTATGTATTCATTGTAAAATACAAAACAATTCAACACAACATATAAAAAAATACAGTAGTTCACTGTACTATTTACAGTACTATAGTGGCTATATTGTAATTTTTTTTTACAGTAATACTTTTGTGTGTTTCAACTGTAATACTTAGACTACTGTGATGTTGTCATGGCAACAAGGTTGTAATGTAACATTACAGCATTCTACTGTAAAAATCATATACATAGTGTACTGTGACAAAGGAAATAACTGGAGATTTCACAGTCATTATTTACAGTGTAACTTTAGGAATATTCTATGTCTATGGTTTGTACCAATACCTACTAAATGGGGGGTGCAGAGGCAGCTTTCCCTCTTAATACTACTGTATGTCATCTTACAATCGCTGCTCGGCCCGGTGCGTCCCAGACAGACGCCAAAGGGTGCTTTTTGCATCGGCTTCTGACGCTGATTGGCACCGACCAAGCGTCAGCATTTAACGAGCTGGGAGAGAGAACGGGTTGGTATTTCAGCCATTGTTTAGTTTTTACACCTCCAATCAAGAGCAGCATACAGCCACTCCCCTAAACTTCGTCTCATTAAGAGAGTAGTACGGCAGGTGGATTTCTTTTTCTGTGTGACTTTATACTCACTACGCTACAACTTTATTGTTGTAATATAACTTATTTTCTTATAACTATAACAACTATTTATCCTCCAAATCTCATAGAAAACAGGTAAGTTTTCATTTGAATGTGCAGACAGTTTTGCACATGATCAGACACCTTTCTGAAACACACATGAGCTAATGAAAATGATAAAATAATTATAATTAATTAATGCATCAATCATGTGAAAAGGTGCCACATGCACATTTGAAGTGGTTACTTCCCTAAACAAATGACACAAAAAAGGACAAAATAGTAAATGAGCCCATGAACGGGTCCGCATGATTTCGTACGAAAATGTATGTACACCAAAATGCATGATATCCTACGAAAATAGGACAGCGGCAGCTGGTCACGTGGCGCCGGATCCAGACCTCCGTTGTATCAGCGGTAGTTGGTGGTTCAGTTATACAAAAATAGTCGACGTTGAACCAGATACAAAGCACCGCGTCATCAGTTACACTCTCCTGCTTGAAAGTCTGTATGTTAATGCAGAATGCCTGAGAGCCTTTTCTGCATTATATTCCATTATATTTTATATTGTGAGTTATACCTGTGTTTTCCTTTAGGCTACACAAATAAAGATATTTCCAATAATTGATGCAGACATTGGTGCAGAAACATTCCACAGAATGTAGGAAATGTCGAATTTTGTGGCGTTCATATTTTTGTTACACAGCCAATGTCCCCGGGTCTGGTGGAACCACCACAATATTAGGCTTTTAAATCAATAAAGCCATAACAATTTATGTAAAAATACTTAACACGTGTTTACATTAGCTCAATTACCAATGATATATACCTCATTTATGGTTCATATTTGCCATTTACCGCTGTGAGAACACATGTATTATGATCATTTTTGGTTTTTGTGAGAAAAACAAAAATGAATTAATAATAATAATACATGATTAATGATAAATTCAAATATAAAAAGGTAAAAGAAAATAGAAACAAGATTTTTGATCAGTGTTGGTACTTATTTCTTAGGACTTAATCAGAACAGGTGAAAGTTGAAATGTGACAATTTTGTAACTTTGTGTGAGAATAGCATGTGCAGAAAGACAACATAGTTTCATAGCACCTACAATTACATACACTCAGGTCCAGTTGACCCAAACACCTCATATGTAATAGTTACAGTATGTGTGTGTGTGTGTGTGTGTGGGGGTGTGTGTGTGGGGGGGTGGTGTACCGTGTGCAGTCATTGAAAATAAGTCAGTTTTTATGTTTTTTACAGAAAATGAGCCAAGGCCAATGAGCTTGCATTAGAAGAAATAATAAACAGCATAATTTTTCTTTTAGCAAACATTGGTCACACAGACCCGAACACCACACAAAGGTTTATGTTTAAGCCCCCCACCCACCCCACCCACACACACACACACACACACACACACACACACACACACACACTTGGTATACATCCCCACCAATGTTGAAATGAAACCTACGCCCCTGTGAACATGCATTTTTTAATACTCTATATGATCCATTTAACTGTTAGCCTAGCATTAATGGCTCTCTTTCCAGAGATTACATAAAACTCAGACTGCTGTAGCTTTACTGACTACCCAACAAACTATGACATCACTGTGTCAGCGGCAGCTGCCTACGGTACTTTTCTACACATGGAGAGCCTCACTTCCCATAGCAATAACCCCCGTCGGACTAAAGTCACATACACAAGTTGAGCACATGGCTACCTGTCTTAAAGGGGAAGGGTTGGACGGTAATAATCATGTAAAAGGAGAACGGTAGAAGTTTACTTTTCTATCAAGCAGCAAAAAAGTTTTAGCTCAACATCGTAACGTCCTGCGATGTGACTATCGCGCATGCGCACATCGCGATGTCAATGCTAAAACACAATATCATTCAGCCCTACTTCAAACCCTACTAACTATAAATTTCCATATACAGTACACAGTACTGGTTTTCAAAACTAACATTGATGTGGGGTGTGAAATAAAGCCTTAACATAGAGAGAAGATTATTTTCTATGAGGCAAAATGCATCTTTATGCTCCATAGCACACACAAAAGGCATTTTTTAAGTCTTATAAAAAAATAAAATAAAAGTGAAATATAAAAACCCTCCCTAAATACTCCCTAAAGCAACAAAGGTAATACAAATTTTAAGAAATATTACTTTAAAAAGTTAGGAAGTTCGGCACTGACTAATTCAAAGCAACTACAACCTGATCAATGTGTACACCGAGAGGATGCTGGAGGAGGAAACAGACACATTAACCCTGAATTATCCTTGCATGATCAATATGTCAAAGCTTTGGCCTTGGCTTTAATGAAACTGTGCTAGCATATTAGCTTGATGCATTATAAATCCAATAGCTTTGTCAGCCAGCATGTGGTTGCCCCAATGTGACTGATAGTGACATAATAGAGATCAAGCAGAGTATTTAGTCTTCATTTTCCACGGTATTGTTAAAAAAAACAGTGGTTATTAATATTCCTCTGTAAGCACGCTCTGAGTGTCTTCATGCTTCCTCTCTCTTTCTGTTCTCCTCTGCCGTCTAATTAAATGGGGTGAAACAGCCTTGTGTTTCACTTTTATGTGTTTCAATTTTGTCAGCAAGTTTCCCCCACAATACACCCAACTGAATTCCATATGATGAATGAAAATCCTGCTCTTAGTCAAGTGATTCTATTAAAGCTCTACATTAAGGAAATAAAAACAAAAACCTACAGTATGTAATTTCATTTCCTGGGGTTGGTTTCTCATAGGGACCACAGTGGATGAGACCATCTATCGAATTTACTAATATTTAAGTGCCTCGTCTTTCCTGAAACCCACATTATCTTCTGCGTACATGAAACATTTGCATGGAGCCTTTCCTCTAAAATGTATTTCATTTGTACATTACTTAGGCATGCATATATTAGATATTTGGAATATTTCTCCACAGTAACCAAATCACTGTTTCTAGTAGACTACACGTTCTTTGTACCCAAAGTATATAAGCTTATCAGGTTTGCTAGTGTCAAAGTGTTTGAAGTATTAGGAGTTTCAAACTAACAAACAACCTCCCCAATCACTTAGAAGATTGATGATGCCCACTGTGCATGTTTGATTAATTTGCATGACATGACAAAGGCTACTGCCAGGGGTTATTTTCATGCTCCTGGGATGTGTTTGGCGACAGCAGTGGCAGCCTTAACAGGGATATGGATCCCGGCCTGGGGGGGGGTGTCTAAGCCGTGCTGTGGGAACATTATTCCAATGGACAAAGCCTCAGTTATAAATAGGTCCATGGAATTCTGGACGACACACTCTTTTTCATACCCCGTCCCCATTTGTCTTATTGATCTGAATATGTGTGGCCACCGAGCAGCTGTTACAGATGTTAAGATGGTTTGTTGCTGTTATGTCAAAGTAATTCTGTATATTTAACTAACAACTGTATTTTCTTAAAGCTGCACAAATCAATATGTTCTACTATGAATGATGACTATGTGTAGCATGACAGATGTTGGTCATCATTACAAATGAACTCACTTTTAATTTTTTAAACGGTGCAATGTTTTTGTTTCTGCTAGCGTTGCCGTGACTACAGGCAATGGAACTTGCCGATTGTATTTGTATAGCACCTTTCATTGCACGTAAATCCAAAAGAGCTTTGCATTAAAAACAGCATACACATTTTAGACAAAGCATGAATAGAAAGAATACACACACGACCATAAAATTCTCACACACACACACACACACACACACACACACTCAAACAGACACACATAATCACACATCATAATCTTATGACCAATAAGACAAAATCTACAGCGTTGTTATGGGGGGGGGGTTTAATGCAGCCCTAGTTTAATGAGGGCAGTTTTACCCAAGTGCAGGTTTTAAAAATCTATAAAAAGAAAGAAAAAGTTGGAGGTATATGGGAAATAATTGACTTCTTATTCCAGCCTTCCACCAGTGTGTACAAGAGTAGGTTAATTTCTGCTGCGCTGCATGGTTTCAGTGAGGGCTGAAATCACAGATGTGCTCTACAGGGCTCCACATTGTTATACCGGCGTCAGCAACTTTCACTACCACCTAGCATATGTGAAAACTCAGCCTGGCATGCATCCATGAGGAAGAGAGCAAAGGAAGCTTTGCTGACCCAAGACAAAATCCAATGGAGGGAGTTGAGGGATGGAGGAAGGAGAGCACTGTAGCACGAGTGTTTGTGTATGTGTGTGTTTATATGACTTCCTGTCCTCTCAGTATTGCGTGTGACTCTTGTCCAAACTTGTTTCCTTTACATGTCGTGAGCTCACAGTCAGTGTTACTGTTTTTCCTCTCAGGCTGACTTTGTGTGTATCGAGGGTTTGGAGGCTTCCATTTTCAGAGGATTAAAATGCGGCTGTAAAACTGTAATGATTCTCTGTCTATTGACAAAACGGCCACGTTACTGTCTTTTACCACTTATCCACTTGAGTTGCATAGCGTGCAAGAGCACAGTTAAAGATAACATTACCTAAACCTGCTTTATGGCAAATATAAAAATCAGTATGCTGTGTTTGCAAAGCCACCATGATTGTAATGTAAATGTGATATAAGTGGATAAATGAGTCCATCTTCATCCTCTTATCCGATATCGGGTCGCGGGGGGAGCAGCTCCAGCAGAGGACCCCAAACTTCCCTTTCCCGAGCCACATCAACCAACTCCGACTGGGGGATCCCGAGGCATTCCCAGGCCAGGTTGGAGATATAATACCTCCACCTAGTCCTGGATCTTCCCCGAGGCCTCCTCCCAGCTGGACGTCTCTCCACCTAGTCCTGGGTCTTCCCTGAGGCCTACTCCCAGCTGGATGTCCCTACACCTAGTACTGGGTCTTCCCCGAGGCCTCCTCCCAGCTGCTAACATGATCTAAACAATTAACCAAGTGGTCCATGCTAAAGCTGAGAATTGCTCTGCCACAGTAAAGCACTGAGCATGATGAGCCTTGCAACAATTCTGAATCCCAACAGACGTGTATGCTTGTGGGAAATAAGGTTGCAAAATATCCACAGAAACTGTACAGTATTAGTATTCAACCCATAGCCTTGTCCATGGCTTACAACCTGTCTCCTTGGCAACTAAATGTACTCGGAGGAGCATCCCCACCAAAAAGAAGAGTTCCTCAACACACTCGCTGACATATTAACATAATTAATATAATTGTCACATTTTGCGAGTTCAAAAAGCAGGACCCAAAGTTGGCAGATTGACTGAACAAAAAAGTGAGCTTTATTAAGAAAAAGCTGAAACCCAAAAAATAAGGCAACCAAACAAAATCCAGAAACACTAGACAGACAAAAACACAGGAGGAAACTACACACTAGGACGATACACTGAGAGTCAGGAACCAACAGATATGATCTGACATATTTAAGAAAAGGAGGGTGGAAACGAGGGACAGGTGACATGAGGGCTGATGAGGAACAGGTGAAACACATCATGGTGGCCAACAGATTTTTCAGATAATAGTATGACAATAATATTGGTGCAGTGAGGCATACCAGACCTGCAATACAATAGACCTTTTGAACAGAGGACATTTTGACCTGTCATAACAGGAAAAGCACAAGTGTAACTGATGACATTTACGATTAGTGTTTTACATCTAGGTGTCTTAGTTCGCCATGACAGTGGGCTAGCATTAGCAAAACCAGGGTACAGCACAAGCGGAAACATCTGGACTGAAAAGTGACGCCACTGCGGAAGAGCCTTAAACCTGCATTCCTTCTCATTTCCAGCAGGGGGCGACTCCACCGGCTCCAAAAAGAAGTATGTTTCTATAGGAGTCTTACTTGATTTATTACCTCTGTATCCTAAGGTTCTACAAGGTGCATGGCTTCAATTGCTAGTTTCAAGTATTCTTCAATACAGCAGGATGTTCATTCTGTTAATTATGGCCCCATTTATCTTAAAATTGGTGATAAAGCTGATTGGGAATACTTTAGGGACGTTGCTACATGTCGACCTGTCAATCATGATAGAGGTTAGCAATGCCTAGCCAAGGCATTTTATACCCTCTCACTGTGTGTTTTCACATCATCAAAATTAATTAGAGCTCATTGGAATTAACTTTGGTTGCCTAAAAATGTCTTGTTCTTCCTAAAAATGTCTTGTGCTATTCTTCATTCTGCTCAGCTCTGCCCTTTTTCTCAAAATATGGTTACTTCTGGCTTCACAAATATCAGGATGGCAACAGCCAAAATACAAGCTGGCTTCAAATTGGCAGTCTACAAACCAATGGGTGATGTCACTGCTGCTATAGGCATTATTTTTTTTACAGTCTATGGTCCAGCATTTGCATATCTAAATGGAATGTAGCCTTTACAAATGTTAATTCAATTTTCAAAATGGCCATTTAGAGAAAGGATAGCACCCTATTTTTTCATTTTTTTCAAAAATACAATCAATGCACTGATGCCTTTATTTAAATTTAGAGACTTTGTATTATAGACACTTCACTTGTCAGAATAAAGGTACTGTACCAATAAGAACAAACAGCTCCACTAATTATGGAAAGTGCATGAAACGGTTAAAAAAATGCTTGCTACCAGATAATTTGAGTCTATATTAGCAATACTTTTACTTTTACTTGCTCTTCTAACCACTGAAACCTTCCTACTGTGACAAATGTGGCTTTTTTACATTATCACCTCCTGCAATAAAGGAGAACTGTGTCTTAGCAGTCTCAACCTCAAACATTGCCCTTAAGCTTAAATCTTTTACAGCAGCCAATTTTTATTTCATGTCCATTTCTGGACTCTGGGCAGGAAATTGTCTCGTGCTCTAACGATGCTGCAAAATGAACCAGTGCACATCGAAGTTTAACACAGACTGTAATACAAATGAAAATGAGGAAACTAATAACACTGTACATGGATACAAAAGCACGGGTTGGTGTGTTTCCTTAGTGGCTCAGTAAGAATTTGCCATTGTGCTGCGTCTACATGTAGTGAATTTAGTGCAAGTGTTTCTGTACCAGTGTGTGTTTTGTGAATATGGGGGAGTTGTGGGGAGACTGCCTGACCTTTCAGGGGACCTCCTTCACTGAAGCTGTCCTGTAGTGGTATTTACATTACCATTTCAATACACTGCCAGGCTTGGCTGGCAATAAAATATTCAGCTGACCTTTAAGGCAAAGAAAGACTTAGTTAGAGACTGTCATATCATTTAACCTTAAGACAGTACAGTGTAAGTGTGACCTGTGTCTCTGTGTGCCCCTCATTACCGGCCTCCCTCTGACAGACGAGTGTTCTGAGCTGAAAGCAAGCATGTGGCAAAGGGACTAACCTACTGTTTCCTCTGAGAGCCATTTCTTCCATCCCTGCCTCAGAACATTTGACTGCCAAATTGAATACTCAAGCTGAAGTCTTATTGTCATTCATCGGAACCCTTTTCTTTTAAGTACACATGATATTTTTATAGAGCACATGCAGCCCTTGTGTACCGCAACAACCTTTTCATAATGAAGTGGTATTTGTTCTTCCAGCATATTTTGCATTGCAATATTTATCTGTCCTTAACCACATGTGATCTCACATCATATAAAAGTGAGTTAGCAAACACTTTCAGAAAAAGAAAATACACATATTTGATATGAAATCTCCCAACTTAAACACACACAGAGTGCTTCCCACAGACATAAGACATCCCAATTAGCTGTTTGATCGAGAAGTGATCGTTGGGAAGTGCAGTGCAAAAAAACCACAGCAATGATGGCTGGCTTAGCATGGAAAACAGAGAAAAACACACGCAAAAGCTGGTAATGATGAAGAGAAATAATAATTTGTTGATATGATTACTTTCTGTCTCTGTTTAGGCTGCACTGACAGTGAGTACAAAGCAATAAAAAAGTTAAGTCAATAAATCACTTTATTACAGCCGTCAAACTCTGAGAATAGTTCTCTAGAGATCTTATGTGACAGATGCAAACCAATAACATGCAAAAGTAAGCATAAAATCGTAAAGTACTTTAAGTCATAAGCTCAGGAGTTGTTTTCATTCAGTCGATTCAGTTACGAGCTCAGTGCTCAAATTGCACAACTCTGGGGGCTGGAAAAGCACACAAAATATGCAAACACACTATTTTTATCTGATTTCGAAAGCTATACAAAGCATGATTCTGTTTTAAAAATCTCGATCACTGTGAAACTGGAATCTATCGAGTGGACTTTAATATTATAAAACTGAAGTTTGAATTACACTCCGACAGTTAGCCATAAATGGATAACCTGATCATCTGTTTGCATATTGATACTTCTGCCTACTCCAGCAGTCTTTAGACCTGTTGAACAACTGTTGGAGAAAGGCAATTCGATCAACTCTCTGTGTTCCACCAGCAGAGCTTCCGTGGTCAGTGTGGCAGCTTCAGTTGATTGTAACGGCTGCGCTCCGCTGCCGCAGTCGTGTCGCTCCTCGCTAGTGCTCCGCGTATTTAGGCTGTCAGAGTTGAGTGCAGTCTCACTCTTTCTGCACTGTTTAAACTGGTCCATGCATACACACATATGCAGATACTGAGGCTGTTTGTTTATGCTTGAATTATTTGGTACAGAGACAAATGGTGATGTGTGCACACCACAAACACACAACATGTGAATAAAGAAAGGCACATTTCAACATAGAGCTTTCACTGTTGTGCACACACACACACACACACACACACACACACACACACGGAGAGAAAGAGAGAGAACCCATTTTTGAAACAAAATGGATGCATGCCCTTTGGGAGTCTTGGCAAATGAATACTGTTGACAGAACAATTAGCATCTAGAGACAGGATAACCTTTACTCAATACATCATCTTTATTATTCTCGACCTTCATTTTAACTCTGTGTTTAGTAGCCATGTGTGTGTGTGTGTGTGTGTGTGTGTGTGTGTTTACGAGTGCATGCTTTTGGGCGGTATGCTATATGAAAATGATTTCAAGGCTGTGTGTACATGTGTAAAGAACAGTATGGAGCTGGGACCCTGAGGAACATAAGAAGTGTTTAATGTGGTGAAACAGGTGCAGCGAGACAGAAAGGGCAGCCCAGCCAGAGCTGGTAGGTTAGTCACACTCTGACCCATACATCGCAGAGCTGGCAGCGCTGTGGGCGGAGATGTACAAATTGCTTTGCTTTCCTCCACCTTTTCTCCTCCCATGTTCTCTCTATCATTCTGCCACTCTATCAATCACTCACACATTGCTTAACACCTTTTCATAGAATCACTTACACTAACATATTAGTTTGCTGATGAAGTCCAAAATAAAGGTTATTCGATCACAGTGAGCAGGTTTGTTTTTATTGTTATTGTGTGGAAAGATTTTATTTAACAGCTAGTTTAGCTTCAGAGGGCAAATTCCAATTCATAAGATGTTGGCTCATTGAACCCCTCATACCCAGAATGCAGTGAAAGGATTGGACTGTATATGCATACATATATCTGTTTGACTGCTTGCGTTTCTTGCCCCGTCTCACCTATATTCAGACTTCTTCCAAAATATATTCCCTAATTTGGTCAATGAATTGTGATGTGGAGATGCGGATTCACACATCTACTTATAAATCGAGGACTCCCTGTGTTTGTGCGAGTCTTTCAAAGACTGCATGCGCAAAAAGTCTTCACATGCAGCAGCGGGGATGAGGTAGTCCCCCACACATATTAATTGCGGTTCACCTGTTGTGGTTCTGCTGCTTTTTTGCCCATCCTGTGTGTTCCGTATCTCCCGTTCCCCTGTGTGTCTGGCTCCACATGGAGGGGGCGTGCCTAGAGGAACTGGGTCAAGAGGCGTGGCCACTCATCCCTGCTCCGTCACCTGCACAACTGATTCCCATTCCATGAGTCACCTCCACAGCATTTGTACATTGGCTGACCACCTCTCCAGCGCCAGATTGTTACATACAGTACATCTTCGTGGTAACTTGGAGCAGTGTGTTTGTTAGCCGCTTGGTTGACTTAATTATACCGTGTCTTAATCCAGTTCTTCCTGCTTTGTTTGCTGTGCTGCTTGGCATTCCCTTCTCGGACCTACAACCTGCTATTGGAGTAACATCCACATCCATTAAAAACACTTGAACTTACTATCAGTGTCCTGTGTTGTATCTCTGTGTTCTGGGTCACCTTATAACCTTAACATCACCGGTTCACTTCGCACTTTTGTTTCAATATTGTATATGGTAAATGTTGTATGCGCTGTTGTAAACTGTTTGTCTGTAACTGTAACCCTTTGGAAATACCTGTATAAATAAAAGGTTAAATTAAAAAAAGAAAAACCTGAAACAAACAGAACTTACGAGCTTCTGGACAGCAGCTGAGGCAGATTCAAAAAGGAGTAGCGACCAATCTAGCGACTTTCTTTCTGTGAAGAGAAACGGCCGCCACTATCACCTCTTTCTGTCACTTCTGACTGAGGAGCAGCGACGAGTACAATGCTGTAACCCTAACCCTGTACCATTTTCCATCAGATCAGTTCTCAAATGTTTTGGAAGGGAACGCCACCCGACAACGCTGCAAGCAGCTACACTTGGAACCAATTGTTTTACAATTGCATTTTCTGTCACGTTGTTTGGGAGAATTTACTAAATAAAGTTATTGGGGAAAAATACTGAGAACAAAGCAATCAGCCTGTTCCAAACAAGCACACACACCAAAACTGGCACTGCAGTAGTTTCTTCAAAATCTTCAATTGGCGTTCAGAGAGGTTGGGATCTTTTAACTGTGAAAGCCACAGTCAAGTTGTATACCCAACACATTCATTGCCCCTTCATTCTCTGTATATTAGCATTTGTGGAGTATTTCCGCAGGGTTTTTAAATTTGATGTGTTACCCATCTCTAATTAGTAGTAGATTATTAGATTCTGATACACTCAGGTCTCCCATGGTATATTTAGTCAAAGCTAACTTTTCTTGGCTGCCTAGTAGTCATGTTTGTTCAGATGCTGAGGTATTGCCATCCGTTGCACTTCTGATGGAACCTTTTAAAATTAAGTGGTTTCAAATTGATTTTCAAAGTCAAACAGCTACTGCATGCAGTACTAGGAGGATTCTGACTGAATACATTTATTACATTGGATCCTCTGCTCAGCGCCCCACGTGAAGTATATGCTGTAGAGGCGAGCAGGTTAGGAATAACGTAAAATGATTCAATTGATGGCTCCATCCGGGTGTGATTCAACATTATTCACAGTTTGATTAGTTTTTCCCCTTTATTCAGACGGATCAATCAAGTGAATTGTATATTCACAGCACTACGTGGAGTTCCCAGAGGAAATTGGGCCTCTAATCACTGTTTATTGCACTGCATTAATCTAGGAAGTACAGATGTATGATTTCAATTTTTGAAATGTAGTTTTGTCGGGGAAGAGATACGTGGCTGCCAATGAAATATTCATTGAGCTGTATCCTTGTTAGCTGTATAGCACCGTGTCTCCTTCAGTGTCATTCAGTTTATTTTTTTATTTGTCCTTTGAAGTTTTCTCCTAATAGGAATATCTTTAGCAAATTGAAACGTATATGTCTTGAAAGCACTCTATCAACCTTTAGACACCATTTCATTGGCAAAAAACGTCAGAGCAACTCATAATGTGCAAGATTCGTCAGAGGATATTGATTTTATCCACCACTCCAGGCAACTGTTTGATTTACTTGTGAAGGCTTGCCTAGCACCATGTGCCATTCATGCAGCATTTAACTACTTGTATTTATTGCATCAGTAATTTACATTTCCTCATGGATGACTTTAGTGTGTGAATTTTGGAGATTGGGTGCCAGGTACACTCAAGATGTTGAATTTTCTGTAAAACCGGAAAAGGCATCATAAAAATAGTTGGACAGGTTAAAGTTAAAGGCAGTTTGACTGTTAACTGGCAACGTGTCAGGGCACAAAAAGAGGATCCAGACTTGGAAATGTGACTAACTCTCAAAAGTGATTGGAAACCAGGAGAAGTTGGCATGTAAGTGGCTCGACATGTGATGCATGCAAGCTTCTCTGAAAACTCCAAGTCCGACCCCTGATGAGATTTAAACGCTGCGCACCCAACCTGTTTATCATCTACAACTCATCATCAATGTAATAATGTATTTTAAGGGGATTTGTGGCTTCTCTCCATCACAACCCCCCATCAGCCTGTTGATAGACTGGTATATCACTGCCAAAAGAGAACCACTTACCCTATATCTCCATCCAAACTGCCTCCACACAGAAATGCGGAACCACCCAGACGTGAAATGTCACAAACTCATTTGTGATATTTCTCTCTTAAACTGAACATGAAATAAAATACTAAGTAAATATGGTCAGAATAAATCCAGTGCCTGTAAAGCTGTCTTTTTTAGTGTATTTAATTTCACACATATTTGCACAGGGAAATTACATTTTACTTATCTTATATAGCCGAGGACCACAGGTAAATAGCCAACTGTATTCTTGGATTTTCCCTTGGCTATTGAAACATGAACATGACCCAGGACTATCCTCCTTGCAGGTGGACTGCTCACACACACAGACACTGCGTTTTAGCAGAAGAAAAAATAAATCCTATTTCACTTTTATATTTGCCTTTGTTGAACTAGCACAGTATGCAGTGGGGGAATTTTAAAGATTGTGTATATCAATGTTTAACAAAAACAACAAGTGAGTTTTTGGATGTATTGCCTCTATTGGCGAAACAACATTGTCAGTTTCTTCCAAAACCAAATTACTGGTACAAAAGGGATTTATTGGATATCTGATTTGCCACCATTATGGTTGAAGTTTGGTTAGTTTGAGACACAAAAAATACGTGGGTAATAAATAGAACATAGTAACAGAAATAGTATGTAACCAGTCTTTGCGAAGCTAAGCTAACTCCCAGCTTGAGCTCCATAGTTAATGCTAGCTCATGAGAGTGGTATCAACCTTCTCGAGATACCTTTGGCAAAAAAAATTAATATTTTGGCATGGCATTTACACTCTGCATGTAAGCTATTCACAATATGTCCCTGAATTCACCCTGCTGCCTACAGCTGTCTAAATTTGGGTCCAATCCCTGTTGTTGTTTTTCTTAACCAACCTTGACAATCACCACCAAAGACTTTGAGACCAAGGATGATCCTTTAATGGAAAAATAAATCATTTAAATACTGAAAAAAGGCAATGGTGTAGAATTAAAGGAGAGATGTGCTGACTACTTTTTAGCTGAATACTAAAAACCCCACCTGTCACTAATCGTAACCAAGTGGGTTAGTAGTCTCAGCCATACAAGTTTTCCAGGATGCAAATCCTGATCTCCAGTGACATTCTTTGGCTTTCTAAGACAAACCATGCATCTCTACCTGCCCCCCATGTTTTATACACAAATTAGGAAAAATCTTGCATTCAAGGTTTAAGGAAAGAATTGTGTAAATTTGTTGCTGAAGATTGTCCTCCTACTGAAAAATGACTCCATAAGTTGTGGTTGGGAGCAAAGTAGGAAGTCATGTAAGATAGTAGGATGGGTAGAAGCTTTGGTGGATGGGTCAAACAAAGACAGGTCTTTGACCAAGGAGTGTTCATATCCCGTTTGAAACTTAAAGTCAACATTGAGTTTTCTGAGACATCGGGGGGTGAGTACCAGGCAGATCCAGGGTGTTGATGCTGTCTGCCCAGCTGCCATCCCCCTTCCTGACAACCTGACAGCCAGAAAGGCTGCTGCCTGCCGTAAGCTTGCAGGCGGGCGCAGACCTGGCATGAGGCATCAGGGGTGAGTGCCACCAAGGTAGGACTCGCAGCAGGGGTGGGGACCCGACGATGTAGGATGAAGCCAGTCCGGCAGCTGGTATAGAGGTGAACACCGCTGGAGGTAGAGGTCTTCATTCTGCTAGCTTGAAGAAAAATAGGGAGAAATGAACTACAGGTCCACTTATATATGGTGGACATAGTTGAGGCCCCTGCTGGATGCAAGGGCAGGAAAGAAAATCTTCACAACTGCGCATGCGCAAAGGGATGATGCCCAATGCTGTCAGCTCTTAGAGGGCTACACCTATACTCATAGAATCTGGAGTTACAATTCGTAACTATTGTACTGTTTCCTGAACAAAATAAAGTGTCAACATATTTTGGTGTTTTGGTTCATTATCGTCGATGAGAAGATATCCATTTTCCATGTTCTAAACTAGGTTCAATAGTTGCCTTCAAAAGTAACAAGATTATCTTCAACTGGTCTTCACACGTCTGTATTGTGATGTCTTGTAAAAGTTCCCTCCTCCCATCTACTGGGAGCTTGGTAAGGCCTGACCCTTCTAACACCAGACCAGTTATTCAGGGCCTGAGATGTTAAATTGCTCCTAGATGACAAGGCATTTATAGGTGAGAAAACCAATGCCAACACGTTCTCCTGGCATATCAGTCCACCTTAAACAAGACAGACACGCACAGTGAATATCCTCCACCATATTTAGGCACTGGATCTAACAACAGATGCAAGAACCTATGCAACTACTGCATTAATGATGCATAATAATTGCTGAAAACGGTTTTGATCAATACTGTGAATCGCAGCAACATGAATAAAAATCAATTCTAGGTGCATAAAAGCTTTACCTGATGCTTTTCCCCTCAAAGCCACAGAGAGTAAGTTTGAAGGACAGAGGAGGTGTAATCCATCTTTCTCTGTCTACCCCACCAGCCAATAGCAGTTAATGTGCAGACTGACTGACAGTTTGTGGTTAAACCGCTTGCTCTCCAGAGTTTTATACTCGAGCCACAAACTTTTCCTTGGGAGGAAATAGTGGAGCAATTTTGCAGTCAATATTTCTGAGACTCTGACATGTTATGACTCATTCATCTGTTCATCCAGTGTAGGGATTACCTTTGAATTTAGAATTCAAAACAAAACGTCAACATGTGAAACCTATCCACAGAGGCTTAGAAACACTCTTCCCTGACGTAATTTAGCATCAGTTTAAAGCGTCTTAAGTGCTGTTTGTACTGTATAGTTACGTTGTACAGATTTATGTCAGCCTGTAACGAGGGATTTCAACTCAATTTCACAAATAAAGTAGTATGTGTGATTTGAATATCTCCAATATTGCATGCATGTTTTAGTTGTTAAATAATATAACAATAAAAGCTATTTTTCGTCCCCATTTAGTGTATATATAGAAAACAAGGAACAATCAAGTGGAAACCTCCTGTGCTAAAAAATTAACCCATTGCATTATTGCCAAAACTGCAGTTCATCAGTGGTATCATACAAAAGCCAGACACTATATCATATTAAGTTGCTGTGAGCTGTTAATTCACCATCTCTAAGCAACGGCAGAATGTCTTATTTATATACAGTATATAATATCTATCATCATCTCCGAGCTGACCGGGCAAAGACAGCTGTCTTCCTGATTTGACTGACTAGGTTGTGTAAGTGTGCTAACTTATAACACTTAAAACATTACCGCTGGCAAAATGCCTCAGCTAATTAAATCCATACTTTAACATTACTTTATAACCGTTGAGCCACTAAGCTTGTTTAGAAAGAATACCTCTGCTGAAGAGTTTACCTTGTCGATAATAATGCAGAGACGTGAACACACCGCACATATTAAATGCTGATTGCGTGATATCCATATGCAAAATCGTCCTCCCTCTCCGACAAACACACATACACACAGACAGAATGTTTGATGCATGGCGCACCACCATGAGTCTATGAGATTACTCCTCATTGTTATAGTGATATTTTGTGATAAAAATCTGAATCTGCAACATAAACCAGTAACATTTCTCTGTCAGGTAAATAGTTTTCCTCCTGAAGTAAAAGTACACAGTGAGTAGTATACAGTGGAGTACCATGGTTATGGAGAAAGCTAAGAGCAGCAATACAGGCAAGCAATTGGTCCATTACAAACAGGCATTTTGAGCAGGTACTAGTTCTATAAAAGAGCCAAAACCTACCATAGGTCTTTTTCACAGAGGACACGTTGCCATGTCACCGTGAGTGGGTCATAAAAAAATGAATTGGTTTCATGTTCCTGGTAATACATGGCTTACTGGGACACTTAGCTAGAATAGAGCCATCGCAAATGTTGTTAGGCTTTTACATTGACATAAGGAGATTACACAATGTCTGACGAATTTTGACTGTTTTAAGGCAAAAACTGAATATATCAAATTAAAATTAAAGGAACATTTGGTAACATAAATTGCACCCATAATGTATAGAAATAAAAATGTACAGAAAATATCATTTGTTTTTGTTTTTAACACTTAGGGCCCTATCTTACATCCGGCGCAGTCTGGCACAAAGCCAGACACAAGTGTCTTTGCTAGTTTAAGACTGACACAGTTGTCACTTTCCCGTCCAGCGCCCCCGTCGTTTGAATAGCAAATGCACCTGTGCCCATCTTTGTACCCATGGGTGTGCTGGTCTTACAGGGAGGTGTGTTCAGGTGCATTCTGGGCGTATTGCTATCTTGAGGCAGCGGGAGGTGATCGCGCCATTGTCAACAAAAACCTCTAAAGTCAGTAATGCAGCATTTTGTTTACAGCACATTAGTAAAATGGGCCCGGACGCACAAACGCATGTTGCATGTATGCATGTTACACACACACACACACACACACACACACACACACACACACAAAAGGAAGAGCAGCAGCACACACACACGTAAAAGATTACAAATAAAAATATTACAGCAAAAATCTGCCATCATAACAATGCGCCAAGGTCCAAATGTGCCTGTCTTTTAAAGGAAATAGGAGAGGACCTCTGATTGGTCGATTGCATGCCACGCCCAGAACACACCTATGAATTAATGAACACACCAAGTACAACCCTTTTGAACCATGCGCCCGGCACACAGATCCTTTTTTCCATGGTCAAACTAGCAAAAGTGGGTTTGGACACGCCCTAAACACACCTGCACCAGGCGCTTTACACCATGCGCTAAGATTGTTAAAAAAGAGCCCTAAGAGTACAGTTGGCGGCTTGACAAAACGTTATAAGGTGGAGTTCTGCTGGGGGAAATTTTGGCAATGGCCCTGATTGAAAGGCCTGCCTCTGCTCAAGGATTGTCTTTGATGCTGGATGTTAATGGCATCCTTGTTCTTAATCTGGTTGTCCTGGTGGATGACCTATGACCCCCTCACCACATGATACTATGTCCGGTTTTGGTCTGGTGTTTTGTGATAATGACACTTGAAGTTCAATTCAATGAGCAAGGATATGAACTATGGCCTGGAGGGGAAAACAAGTAAATGAACATTGAGTTGCAAAGATTTAAATACAGCACATAGACACACTATAGAAAATACCCATTAACCCATTAAGAAACCAGAAAAATATGAACCCCTTTTACATTGGAAAAAACACTACTTGTAACGTATAACTCATTGTCAACATAGAGTAAACCTCACACTGCAACACAACTAACAAATCCCAAAACCTCAGTGGGATTGAGAGACAAGGGAAGCAACAGCAGTCTGATTTGTGACAAAGTGATCACCATTTTTAACAAGCTGCAGATGCTGGTGTTCCGTTCCGATGCTTGTTGTCCAAATGAAAAATGCAACAAATGCCTCGCCGAGGTGCACATGTTGCATGTTGTAAGCAGTCTTTTTTTGCAACTGATCTCAGTAAGCAGGAGGGGAAAGAGGATTGGAAAAAAGACACAGGAGGTCCCGCCCTTCCCTGCCGAGAATGTTATGAACTTGTCTGGGAAACGGAGATGTGGGTCCCATGGCTAATACAATATTTATTATTCTCGTTGTGCCAGCTGTAGACACAAACAATGTATAATGGATCAAATATCTTTGCTAAACAGCGCTCTCATAACCTCCACCTTGAGGGTGCACACAATCTGCTCGCTTTCAAGCACTTCCTTAATTGCATGTGCATGTCACCAGGCAGCAGGTTGGGGGATCAAATTGGTCAAAAGTCTAGGTTATTACTTTGCTGTGAGTGTTCGAATGTACGAACGTGTGTGTGTGTGTGTGTGTGTGTGTACACGTGCGCGTCCGACAGCATGCACATCACCTCTTCCAAACCCACTTTTGCCTGAAGTATAAGTGAGCATCT
The DNA here is from genome assembly GCA_026937815.1 of Etheostoma perlongum. NCBI lineage: Eukaryota > Metazoa > Chordata > Actinopteri > Perciformes > Percidae > Etheostoma > Etheostoma perlongum. Next base: position 34,643,008 of record CM049371.1, read on the forward strand.
TCAAAGGCATGGAGAACTTGTTTTGAACTACAAGCGGGTTTTCTTTCTCCCATCCTTTGTTCTGCTAATCATCCCATGGGCACGCACCGTCCATAACAAAGAATGGAACAACAAGCCGTTATCTTGTGAGAAAACAGGAAAGTAGATATCCCCATTGTGCATAATTTAGCGCTGCTCCCATTCTATTCACCAGTCATCAGAAGGAATCAGGCTGTACATTGTGAAAAAGGGAGAAGACAGAGGCTGGAGGGGGGCGGGGATGCAGAACATTGCATTTTCTTGTACATCCTTATTGCATAGCATCATAGATAAGCCCATTTTTGGTGGTATGTTTGCTGTGCCAAAGCCTCAAGCTCCATGTCACCATCACTTACTAGAAACTGAAGCTGCCGGGCCAAAGTCCAGACGTTTACGGGGCAAAAATACAAAACACATCAAGCGATTTCATACTGTAGAAACAGATTTGGCCCTGCTAAAAAATCCTTGCAGATTCATTAGGCATGTCGTGGTGTTTTTAGCAGGCTGGTGCGCTTCAGATAAGGTTGTTCTAACATGTTCACGTGTGTGTCAGTGAGAGGGAGAGAAAGGGATTAAGAAGGAGAAAAGGAGTCGGTACTGGTGCAAGTAAAAAATATTGAGTTAGCATTGGCTTACCTATGGCAGATCGCTGCACGGTGACTTACTGGGAGGGTAAATCAGCCACTAAGCCAGACGCCACATGCCTCTCACACACACTGACAAACAACACCACCACCACCACCATCGCCCGTTTCCCAAAACCCCCCACACACCGACAGCTTTGAGCATTGCATAGGATCCTGAGATGGGGTGAGACAGCAGAGATGTAAGAGGAAAAAAAAGTTTGAAACAAGACTTTTCGCATGCATATGCTGTCACATTGTACACAGCATATATATGCCTCTGTACGTTGCACACGGGTACGCATGCACATGCACACATACAAATGAATCATGCTCACAAAGTTTGTTGTATGTTGTTTTTATAGATTGTTTTGACCAGTTATCAGCGATGGACTACCCACCACTTTAGCTGCATGAGTAGTATCTAATGCCAAGTTAGCCTGCTAGCCCACCCTGGTGCCTCACTCTGCGCCTCTAAGAGAATTGGGAGAAGAGCGCCTGGGACAGAGCCACAGGTAACATCAGCCCCCAGCATTAAAGGTGCTGTAGGTAGGATTGTTAAGATCCAGGATTTAGCCAACGAATTTGAACATCAACTTCTCAGCCCCTCCCGCCCTTTCTGCTAAAGCCCAAACGGTCTCCTAAGCCACTCCCCCCACAAGGGAGAATGAATGGGTGTGCATGAGCAGTGATTGACCCTCAATTAGACCCAACCCTGGCCCTGATTGGTGCATCTGAACAGGGAGCTGTGGATATTTGCAAATCACACTACAGGCTGTAGGTGGTACCAGAGGAGCCGGATTATTTTTAAATGAGGTACTTCATGTAGTTCTACTGGAATATAGGGTCAGTTTCAGCAAATATGACGCAAATATGAAGTTTTATAAGCTTTACCTACTGCATCAATAACAGAGAGTTTGTTGGTATATCGGGGGGAGGTCCTTGAACAGACCATATCAGACTCAAAGCGCTGGCACCAGCCACTGCCCGAAATTGAGCCGCTACGGTAGTCAACTGAAGGGCTCCGGTCTGCCATGGAGATTTTAAACTAAATATATAAGAGGGAGAATATAAAAAAGTGTGTGTGTATTCATGCAGAAATGTGGTTCTGGAGACACCTACTGTTGCAGGAATTACCACAGAGGTGGTTCTGAGTACTTTGTCAGGTCTGTCTACAGACATAGGTTGTCCTTGTATTGCTTCAAGATGTGGTCAGAAAACTTTACAGATGTGTATTGAGATTAAAATGAAAGCTGAGTTTGACGATTTGACCTCTGTTCCCCCTCCCACACACACACACTTCGCACCCCTGGCATGATAACCGTGAAAAATACAGTTTTGAAACTTTACAGGTGTGTAGTTGACATCAAAATATAAGCCGAGATTGCAGATGGGTCAAAGCAAGGGCACTACAATTATGCTGCCAAGCAAAGAACAAAGTAATAATTTCAAAAACAAAAAAGGAATTTTCTGCAAAATAAAGATGGAACTTAATTTTTTGTTTTGTAGTAGCTGTATTTCCTAGTTGTGATACTACAGCAGATTTTAGCTTCATCTTAATTTAAATGTCATTGATGTTTGGGATTGCAGTTGATTGATCTCTGTTCCACCTCCTTGATTGAAATTGAAATAAGGATGGCTAAAATGCAAATAAGTACAATATAAAACCATTTCCCACAAATCTGTGACAAAGCAGCTTTTGTTTTGGTAAATAATAGCAATTTGATGTTGAAAGTGGACACGCAGTATTTATTGTGCAGTTTGAGTCAGTCGAGTCAAAAGCAGCAGGGAAACAGTCTGCGGCTAGAATATCAATTCGATACCTCACTTTCAATTGAACTCTCAATGTCAAGGCACTGGCGTTTTGGGTTGTAAATAGTGACAGGATTCTAATAAACAATCTGCCACGCTTCACCCTGTGTTAATAACCAACTTTCATCTGGTGTCAATCTTAATACAAAACACCAATTATCCAAGGCTTTACTGGAGTGGAAAGGCCTCTCCATCCTGGGTAAGTACAACACAACCAATCCACGTTCACACTCAGCTCACATCATTTAACTGCTCTCTACTTGCTCCACTGCTCTGTCTTCTTTGCTAAAAAAGGTGGCCCCGTGCAAGGCTACACTATTTTTTTTGTGCTGTACGTTATTGTCATATTGATAAAGTTATTATCCTGACTTGCTTCATGCAGATTCCCGTTTCAGTTGCAATGTGACTTGGTGCTAAAACAGTTTGGAAGATGGTATCTCCTTGCCTCAGGAACGAGCAATTTGCACTTGACAAATTTGTTTTGGCAGTGAGACAGTCAGACTGTGGAAAGAGTTGTGTTTGTCTTAGTCCTATCATTACTAATCCAGAGTTGGAGTTTAAACTCCATAGATTTTACTGAAATCACAACAGAAACTGCTGGTTGCTCTGTTGATGATGACAATGTATTTATTTAATATGTATATACTTTTATACAGAGCGTATAGGATGAACCAACACCACATACTGTACTACAACAAAATAGCCTAAGCTAGTTTGCAATGACTGGCCTCCAACACAAAAAAACTCATGAACAGCAAAACACAAAATACAAACAATATCTCTATAAAAACATGGAGATATAGAGAAAATCAAATATCAAAATATTCTTGACCAAATACCTCAGTGTCGATATTCCGACGATATTGTATGCTTGTATGAATTTAAGAAAATTTTATATACACAATGATTTTTTTTGATATTCTCCAGAAATGATGTAATAACTTGGGTAAAGGTAAAATATAGAACAGCTAGAACAGTCTGGTAAGTTCAGAAAATGAAATCAATGCAGCCTTTAAAACCAGGGAAAGACACTTACCATATTACTATATATATCTATATATTTCAAGTATCAATCTCATAAAACATAATTGCAACAGAGCATAAATCTCACCAAAAATACATAGAAAAGAGCACATAACACACCAAAAATAACTATAAACAGCGCAAAACACATCACATCAAACTTTAAGCACATGGGTTGTGTTAATCTAACTTGCTTAATTTGTTTGTTACCAACGGAGGTATTTCTTTATTTATAGTTTGTCCTACCAACATTCTATTCTAATTGTCTATTTTTGAGTGTAAAGTGTAACTGCTAAAGCATCTACTCCTCTGTAACTGTTGTGCATTTAATAAATAGAAGACTTGACCGTCAATGATACACTCCATGTAGGTATCTGAAGAGAGAATTGAACGTCCCCTTAGGTCAAAGTAGCCGCCAAGCTGCAAAAGAAGCCTCTCCTTGGATGATACGGCAACACAATCCGATTAGAATCTCAAGGCTTCCTCTTTTTTCCACCTCAGTTTTATGGCAGGTAACAAAGATTACAATGAGCATGCAAGGCTCAGTGAGCATCAATGCCGCAAGAGGCTTGCCAGCTATTGGTATCATGATGGGCCAAAAGGTTTCTCCATAACAGGACATTATGTGAATAGCTCTCTGAATAAAATGGCCTCTGAGATATGTCTGAGAGACAGATGCTTGGTTTGCCGTGATTTTCTAAAACATTCTGAAAATGTGTTTTGATTTGCCGACACAAACATCCTATTTTCAGATAATAACTAAATGTAATAAATGGGTGGGAAAAATGGAAAGCAGCAAAGTAAAAGTAAGTCCAAATAAACCTTTTTTTTATCTTTTGTTTCTTTGCTGATGTGTGACCTTGCAGATTGTTCTGAAGAATAAAAAGGAGAGAGAGAGAGAGAGAGAGAAAGTCAGGAAAATAAAGAAACATCCTCCTTTGTCCCAAGTGTAGGAGTGTAAGGCTTTGGGCTGTTTTCTGGCATCCTGCCGTTGCCATTGCAATGGCACAGCTGCCACCTGAGATATTCCACACATGACATTTATCCAGGGGAGGGCATTGACAGATGCTTCAAAGCAGCTTTGTGGCACGGCCAAGAAAGGCCCCTCGTCACATTAGATAAGGCAGGGGACTATCATATTAACCTGCATGTTGAAAAGCACATAGGACCAGCCTGTGCACGCCTGCCTTGCCTGCAGCAAACCGCGCCTCGCAACACGCTGCGCCCTGACGTGAGAAAAAGAATAAACTGCTTGACAAAATGCTCATTGCCACATGCATTCAGGTGTTGTGTTTACATGCAGGTTGGATGTTACTGTCCAACTAGCGGGTGTTACAGGGTGCAGTCTCTGAGGTGTGGATGATGTGTGTAAGTGATGATGAGGTGTACAGTGTACGGCTGCAGGAGTATCCGTCATACCAAACTCAGACCTGATGAGTCAAAGAAGATATCACTTTTCCACACGTTTTCCCCTCTAATAGGGATAAAAGGTGTGTAGGCTAAAAATCTACCTTTTATTTCCAGTTGCTTCTCATTCAGTAGAGTAGATATGAGTAAAATTGGAAAGTGTGACACAGCAAATATGATCAGTAGCTACAGTAAGTCCTGCATTTTGGATGGACATACTGTAGGTGCAACACACTTTCACTTTCAACCAGAAAGACTAGTGAAATACAGATGTTTAGCCTAAAGTTACTCTTTAAAGAAAATATACATTCTAGGGTACAGCGTAGATATTTTTACAATGCTCATATGTGCATTGAAAGATTGAATGAGCCATAATCTTTTTCTTTGCATTGTAACGCAGTTTGATTGCAGATATGATTTGAAAAGCCTAATCCGCATTACCAAAGATAATGTAACTTTCTAAAACCCCTTTGACCCCTCAGATTTATTTTTGAAGTTCAGATCCCTTTTTAAAACCCTTGGTAAGTGGCTGGGTTCGCGCAGTTGGTAGAGCAGGCGCACATAAATAAAGGTATACTCCTCAATGCAGCAGCCGTGGGTTCAACTCCGACCTGTGGCCCTTTGCTGCATGTCATTCCCCCATCTCTCCCCTTTCATGACTTCATCTGTTCAAAAGGAATTAAAAGCTGCAACACTACCGTCCTTTTGTGTTCTCTTAATATGCCTCTTTCTCTCAAAGAAGCACTCCTATTTCCTTAATACATGTGCAGAATATATTATGAATCCACCAGATTGTGTGTGTGCGTGTGTCCACCCAAGCTTGCTGCTTTTCTGGCAGAGGAGGTTTGGGTGGTGTGGGAGGTTGTTGGAGGTGTGTCTAAGTAACACTAATCAATCTTGTCTTTATTTCCTGGCATTGCCTCTGTCTGCCCTGCAGTCATGCTCCAACCAAGCGGCACAGAAGAGCCAACAAGCGTCCAGCGATGCTCCAAACTGCTCCCCAGGCACAGTGCACTGGCCGAGAGTAAGGTGCTGATCAAGAGGCAAAGTCAAGGCTCATCACAATTTTCACTTCAGTGTTAACCAACAGCCCTGGCTGACCTTTACAGGCAACTGTCTGTATTGATCACATCCGTACGTCCTGTCGCACCGTTGAAACTCCCGTTTGTTTGTTTGGTGTTGGGCATGCCAGCTCGCATTCTTCTCCCAGACGGAGCTCTGCCTGCATGTGTGGGAGAATGGTGAGGCGATGGCAAAGCCAAAGGTCAGAATGTCATTACTGGTGTTTCAAAATGTTCAACAGCCACGATGTTGAGCAGAATCCAAAACCTGCTGCTCCATATTCTCCTCAAATGTTTCTTTCAAAATAAGAGTCATTTTGTTTTATTTCTGTGTCACAATAAAAAAAACTTCCTCATTTATCTGTGGGATGAAGAATTTGTTTTGTACTAAATTATAAGGTGTATTTTAATATATGGAAAATAACTGGAGTAAGATACTTTTTCTCCTTGTGGAAATACACCACAATAGGATTTGATTGTGATTTTAAACATCTTGTGCTATTCTGCAATGTGCTGCAATTTATTACCTTAACGGGAAACTATCCACACCTGTTTTTTTTGTTTTTTTTTAAATACAATATATATTTCTCTGTTCCTCTATTGCTGGAAAATTGGATCGTTGAGACGACATTATTCTATTATCAAATAGTCAAATTCTCAAAACATTGATACTTGGCCTCCATGTATTGATACTGTATTTGCATGGAGAATATCCATGAATATCTATAATATATATGATACTATGCTGTATCGTAGTTAATTACACATGGTGTAGTCTGGTTTATGGATGTGCATTGCTGGAATATAGCCTGACTTGTCCTTCCTCATCTGCTTTCTCTGCTATCTATTTTGCAAGGGCACCGTTGCTGCATCCGGTGCTTAGCGCCAACCAATATGATTGTGATTGGTTAAAAGAAATACAAACAACCCAGAGCGTTTTTTCCTCTATACTATCCCAGAATGATAAGCCGGTGTAGCCAGTCCATTCTCCAGCGCTGACACAGCACTGTGGAGATAAGCCTAGCTATGCAAGACTACATGTGGTGTATCTATTAAATAAGATTTTAGGGCTACTAGGTCATCACATGGAATGAAATATAATTTACAGTTTGTACTCTGAGCTTTGAATATGCATCTGACCTGAAACACACACACACACACACACACACACACACACACACACACACACACACACACACACACACGATCAACCTACAAATGGGTCCAGACAGTGCAAACAAGGCCTGGATTTGTCTTTTTGTTTGAAACAGAGCGCTGTGCAATATAAATCAATCAGGTTTGACAAAAAGAAGATGCAGGACACCTTATACATATTCACTACTGAAACACCCCAGTACAGCACCTTTCTCTCCTGTCTCAAAGTGTTTTTCTTTTCCGCCACACAGCCGCAGATTGTTATGCATAGAGAGACACGACCTGCAGGCGTTGCTCAGATTCTTATCGTCGTGCTCTCATCTGATGGGAATGCATGCTCTGACAAAAGGCTGGTCCTCCTAGATTCTGCTCATATCTGCTTTTTAACAATTCCATCAGTGGCGGATAAGCCTTTTGGCAGTAAAGACGAAATGGCAATACATAGAGGGATCTGGGCAGCATCTGCTCACAAGAATGACCGATAGCGCGGTGCTGTTTGAATCATCAAAACGTGGTTGAAGAAATGATGAGGGAGAGATAATGCAGGCCATTCTAACATAGGCTCAGGTAGAGAAATGTCAACGAAATGGCTCAGTCACAGCAGACAGACATCAGATGTCATTTCCTCATGATGGATTTTTTTTTCATTCTTTCATATTATTCATAGGTTACAATGGCAACCTATAACTTAGCGATTAATGCCCCTTAGGTCGTTATTGTGTCATGTATATGTATATATATAATTTTCATACGTCCAAGCCTTCTTCAATCTGACAGCAGATTGAAGTTGCACTTCCACAGTCATTCCTGAAAGGCACATCTGCTTTAGTTACAGACATAATTGTTGATTGTATAGATTGTTTTTTTTTTTTTTTAAATGATAAAGATACTTTATTGTCACATACATGTAGCAAAATTCCTTCTCTGCATTTAACCCATCCCTGCCATTTACAGCACCCAGGGACCGACTCCAGGTCTGAGCCAGATGCCTTGATCAAGGGCACTGACTGAAGAACCTACATGTTTTTTGATGGTGGGGGGAAACCAGAGGAAACCCTGGTTGGGCAGAACATTCAAACTCTACACTGAAAGGCCCAGAACAACCTGGATTCAAACCCAGAACCTTCTTGCGGTGAGGCCACAGTGCTAACCATTAGGCCACCATGTTGCACATGTTAATATAGATATATGACAGCTTCAGTGGCCTTATAATACTAGACTGAAGCCCAGTGAAGAAGGCAAAAGAGGAGAAAGGGTAATATATTGAAGCCAGATAGCATTATGTGCTAAAACTGATGAATGTAGATTTACTTTACTAGGATACATAGGTTACACTCATTAGCCTATGGCTGACATTCCCAGCTCTGGCCTTTACCATGGCAGATAAGATATTTAAATGACTACTGGGTTTACAAGGCTATATCTTTAGTCTAAATCCACGATGTTCCACTTTCGGGACTAAAATTTGGCCAGATGTCCATTTCTTTCTATTTTCTTTGTGTTGGAATTCTAACCTCTGGTGGATTTCTGAGGACTATGGTTAACTATTCCTCAGATCTCTGCAGGGTAAATCCAGACAGCTAGCTAGACTATTCATCAGACGCTGACAACCAAAACAAGTTCCTTCCTGAGGCTATTTTGCAGACGCACCGTGGCTCCGTCCGGCGCTTAGAGTCTCCCAAGACGATTGTGATTGGTTTAAAGAAATGTCAATAACTAGAGAATGGTTTGCTCCCATCCTGGAATGCTATGTAGACTAGTCAGACCCTCCTCCGCAACCCTGTAGAGGAAGGTCTGGCAAAGTGAGACTATATGATCGTTAATAATAGGAAAAAATAAATGTGCATTTACTTACATTTTGGCGACTTTGGTGAAGCAGAAACAACCTATAAACAAACATATTATTGACACTTGACAAAGGTGATTGGAGCAAGATTAGCATTAGCTTGGAGTCTTGTTTCTGGAACATGCAGGGCAGTTGGTTTGTTAGAAGCTTTTTGCTGAATCCAGTCCCCTGCCATGGCTGGCAACGACACTGATGAGAGCCATGAGAATGGACCAAAACATTAATGTTGAGGGCCAAAATAACAAAATAAATAGTTGCAACAACCTGAAGAAAAAGCTCCACAGAGCTAAGAGGGACTGCACAGTTGGTTGATAATTCACAATGTTTGTTACTATGAGCAAGCCTTTCAAATTGCATGACAAGTACTATATCGTAGATTTTGATTCCTCCAGTGGTGAACTCATTGTGCCTGGCCACTCGATGCCCGACACAGACGAGCCGCATCCTGAGTGACAGGCAACTCCCTGCAGAGCTGGGGAGGGTAATTGGCATCCAGGATCATCTGAATGTTCGGGAGGGTGGCAAATTTTGTGAGACGCCGCTTCCCTGCCTTTTATCCCATGCCACAAAGTTCCCCAACCCGTACCCCATTTGCACAGAGGAAGAGGCTGAGAGAGAGAGAGACTACTTTGCATGCAGTGTGTTGGCAGAAGCATCCCTGAGGGAGACATTGTCGGTGAGGGGGAAACAGCTTTCTATGCATGAAGAGAAACCTCCTTCAGGTTTGTGTTGCAGCTACCGATCAACCCCCCCCCCAAGCCTCAACCATCCTCATCACCCTCCCTTCCCAACTTCTTCCACCCACCCTCCTAAAACCCCCCACACCCATGTCTGAAGGGATTTATGACCTGTCACCTTAGCAGCTCATGGGGATGGGAGGGTGGAGAGTAGGAAGGAGGGTAAAGTAGTGACAGTTTGGAGGGGGGGGCTCTCTTCACATCACTCCGGCGAGCACGATGTATGTTTATGTTGTCCATTCAACCGTACCACAGCGAGAAGAATTAACGAGAGTTTCGGGGGACGCGGTGCAAGGTTATTTGGATAGCTCCCACACCTAAGCTGTCTCCTAAAACGGATTTCTCGTTTCCCACTAAGAAACCAACAAGGAACTGACGGGAACACGCTGCCCCCATTAACATGTAATTTGCTAGGCTGTCAAGTGGCATGCGGTGTTTAAGGAAAAGAAAAAAAGATAACAGAAGTGGCAATCAAACAAAATGCTGGGATTTCGTTTTAATTCGAGAGCAGCGCAAAGTGGCATGTGCATACAATGCGCTGCATTGTATATTTCTCTGTGGACATTTGATGGAGGGCATTAAGATGTAGATTTCTGCCAGCTACCATAAATTACTCGACTGTACCTGTGCCCCTGAGGTAGATCATTAGTGTGCTTGATAGGTATAATAGCGTAGCTCGGTGCCTTGCCGTTCCAAGGCTGTGTACTCATGACTAAAGAGCTCTCTGTATACAGAGAATTGAATTATGCCTTCTGTCAAACAGTTACTGTGAATTTAATGCATACCGAGTCGAGAATCAATAATTTGTCAAAAGCTGCTGATGCATTATTGTCAACTCTGCCAAAACGAAATTATATGGAGTTATTGACTATAGAAGGCACAACAGATTTGCCTGAAGATTGCAAGCACAATTCAGAAACTATGATTAAATCCTACCAAATATATCAGGATATAATCCTTATAAATACCTCTAGATTTGCTCCTGAGAAACTCTTTTAATCTGCAACCTGACTGTACAGAGGACTCTGATAACATAGCTGCATTGTGGAATCCTGATAAAATCAGAAATTATAATAATAACAATGCTAATAATAAATGTTTAGTAATCTGCCCTGGTATTTTTATACATAACATTACATATTAAGAGAAGAAAAGTAAGTAGCTTACTGCAAAAGTCAATAATCATTAATAGAAAAAATGACAATACAAATATAATACACATCATGGATTTTCACAAGGGATTTGATAGTGGCGTGGTACAGTGATATCAGCCACTAATAACAGTTTATTATAACTTTATCCGTGAAATTTCAATTTAGTACAGAGATCCATCAGCCTCCAGACAGATAAATATTCACCTGAACCTCTCAGGAGAAAAAGTCCTCATCTTAAAAAGGCCCTCTGGCTGTTCTATAAAACCATGCCAGATATTTTAAAAGAATGCTCAGAATCGAGAAATTCTGACTTTTAGTCCATGATACCGGTCAAGTAACACAAAAAAATACATCCTACACTCCCCATAATGCATAATGCTACTGTAACAAAACAGCATATTTCATTAGACTCCCTCTGCCTGGGGCGTGTTCAATCTCTTAATCTCAATCTCTTCAATCTTTTGGATTTTTGCTACAGTTTCTGTTGAACTCGGATGGCATTGAGATGTTCTCTCTCATTTGGTGGGTGTGTCTCTATTGGCTGTGTCACAGGTGATACCCAATCAGCAGAGACGTGTCTGTAATCTCGTGGTAACAAACGGTAAATGGCCACATCCTTTATGTCATGCAGACTTTGTGGTATACATTTGAATTCTCCAAGGCCGGGTCTGAGGACATCATCTGGGTTATTTATTTAGACTTTAAAAAGCTCCTCCCGAGCCAAAAAAAAAGTTAGATGTTAATAATAATTATAATATTATAATATAATATCAATAATAATTATGATTACATATGTATATTATATAATACTTATGAGAATAATATTAATTTTGACATTTATTAACAAGGGAATAATCCCCTTGACAGCACCAAGGGAGACAGCAGCACAATAGTTCCATATTTAAAATATTCAGTAAAAAACAGACAGCATAAAACAGAAAAAGACAGATTCCAAAAGCATTCAAATACATGCTTTACTTTACTTGCTTTACATATTCACACCATATCATAAGTCTTCTGTAAATGCAATAACAATAACTTTCTGTTTCTGCATTTTGTCTCACAAACAATCTGAATTCTGAGATCCTCTTCAGAGTAAAACAGTATAGACAGGGTGTTTTAACTATTCATTCAACCCTTGAATGTAATCTAGTGATATGCCAGGAAAATGGTACACATTGAGACAAGAGCAATAAAAGATGAGGAGGGATGAGGAGAGGAATTTTAACGACGAGTAGGGGAGGTGGATATAGATTCAGGTGGGGGTTGTGGAGTAAGTATTTCTCAAAGAGATTCATTTTCAGCCCCATTCTAGATGAGAAGAGGTACCGCTGGTGTCCTGACTGGAGTGGGAAGGTCATTCCAGTGCTGGAGAGACAGAAACTGAAAGTGGAGCAACGACGTAGCTGCAGAGAAGGTGGAGCTAAGCGATCGGTCATAGCAGAGTACAGAGTCTGTGTAGAGGGGCCGTGGTCCTGGAGGTACGGTGCAGGGGAGTGGTTCCTTTGGCAGCCCCATGCACCAGCAGCAGGGCTCCACGTTGACTATAAGCAGCCAGAGTTAGTGAGCGAAGAGGATGCAGAAGGTGGCTGACACAAGACAATTTCATGACGTTGAAGAGTATTGTGATGAGTGAGAAGACCTTAGCCAAAACCAATTTCTCATTCACAGCAGCTTACAATCTTTTCTCGCAGCTCAGGCTCACGCAATTTTGTGAAACAGAGCTTCATGAGATGGGGTTTGCTTTGTAGTTGTGGAACTCTAAAATGTCATGCTTTGGACAACAATGAAAGATTATGTTCCCACACCATGAATTATATCACGAGGCAATTATGTTACGCTTGAGATTAGGCAACCCAAACAACTTGTCCTCACCAAAAACAATAGCATTAGCTGTTTGTTCAAGGGATATTTTTTTTTTTCTGAGTATGAGTAATCGGCAAAAGTACAGCAGTGTTGTGAAAAGTGGCATCATTAGCTAATAAGGCACCCTTTATATAAATGTAGGGTTTATTAATGTAATTAATGTATGACTGTTTTATTGAATCATTAAAGAATAATGTTTATTGCCTGTACTATATACTGTATGCTCTCACATACCAATGCATACTGTGTATACAGTACATATCTCATCTGTATACACTGTATTCATATCATACCCCAGTTCCAGTTGTTTATTATATATATATATATATATATATATATATATATATATATATATATATATATATATATATACTGTAAGTGTTTATTGTACTAACACTTGCACTTTATATTTTATACTGTTCATACTGTATCTTTGTATCTATGTGAATCCAAACATAGTATGAACAGTATTTATACTGTTATTACTGTTCATACTGTATCTACTGTATCTATATTCTGCATTTTACTGCTTATTGCTCCTCTGGTTAATGCTAAACTGCACTTTTACTTTAAATCTAAATTGAATCTAATCTAATAACATGAATTATTAATAAGAAATGTGCCTTTTTGCTAGCTCTTTAGCTCATCAGGTCATCAGCTGACTGTTTTTTCTGCCTTTTTATCACTGATATAAGTTCCAAGAAGCTCTCCAACCTCTTCTGTTCTTCATTGACTGTTTTGGACACGTGGCTTTCAGACGAATGCTTCTGCACCAAAGTCATGTAAACATGATTTTGGCAACTGCACATTAGGTTAGGGTGTAAGGTTACATCAATGCCTTATTAATGCCTTATTAATATTATAATACCATTTTACTTCTGGCTTAATACCTGAGGAGTCATAAAATAAATCTAAGGGGTTGGAAGATGAGAAACAAAAAATAAAGAGAAGACAATCTCCTTCTAAACTGTTTTTATTTTCTGACTTTTCATAGTTCCACTGTGAAATATTGGACCTCTTGAGGCTTTTAAGAAATATTACAATAAAACAAGCAGGGAAGGGGACATTGTTATGTGTTGAACTGCTCACAACTCATAGACATTATGCAAATTCATGACAAGGGATTGGTTTTGAGTAGACAGTGCTTTGCTTTAAAAGGTCACAAGACAAACATGGCAGGAACGTCTGGCTTAATATATTACGCCAGAATCTGAATAATGGGTCACAGGTTTCTTACTTTCTAAAAGACCTGTGACCCATTATTAATGAAGTTATTAAGATATTTAATTGCAGATGACTTGGTATTGTTGCTGATGTCTTCATACAATGGTTTCGGGGGTTGCAAACCAGGTTTTTCTGACTTTATTCTAATTATTTTTCAGTGTTAGATAGCTTTACCTTTTGAGGCCTTAACAAACTATTTAAATACAGCATTCAGTGAAAGAACTTTTTGTTCAACTGCTCACTCATACTCATAGAAATGCTTATTATAAAGTGATAAACTCATTGGTTATTAAGGCTACCTTATTAGTTAGACGTAACAAAGTCTTCATAGGGATGAGGCTGAGGTTTGTTTGGCATACAAAGTGGGGACCATGGCCTGCACCCCGCCGACAGTAAAAGTCAGTCTCTTGTTACCATGAAGCTAAAATGTTCCTAACCATAACTGTGCAGCATATTAGCTAAATCTTTCAGATTTACATAGTAATGACGCCAAATAGTGTACAAAGGCCTTGATAAATAAGATGCAACAGCCTTAGATGGCAGTTTCTGAAGACACACACACACACACACACAGACATATGTGGTTGACAGAGAGCCATACGGAGTTGTTATAATTTAACATAATATGATTGTAAATTCTAAGCTATTAATAGCTACAGCATAATAATGGTATAGTTGCAGTATTACAAATGAGATAAATATCAGTTGTAGAGATAGAAAGATTATTTCAATACATGTTCTCTCCATCTGCCTTATCTCACTGTTGCCATACCACATCTAATGTTGACACAGAAGCAATCTCAAGCCAGAGAAGCCCAGTAAACTATTGATAGTTGACTTTGCTACACTGTTTTAATGTCTCTCACAGGGTGACCTCTTCTGCCCTGCAAAGCAATCGCTGTGTTTGTCTGAGGAGAAGCCATGAATACTGTATCTCCCACCTGCTGCTTTAAGCAGAACGCCTTCACCACAGGACTGATTGAGGAGACATCTTCCGCTCCAACGGCCAGTGTAGACAGAATGATGGAAGCCACTAAGGGAAGCGATCCTCTTTTCTCTGGCCTTAGTGTCTGGCTGGCAGCCGGTCAATCGTCTGTGACTTTGTAATATACAATTGGATTCCTCTTGACTGCCATAACATCCTTTTGCAGATTAGACACTGGATGACCCGCCAAGGTAGGTTCGAACATATTGACTCCTATGCATATGCAGCAGCTCCCTGTCAGCGGGGACTGCCGAAGCAGAGAAAGAGGGGTCGTGGGGTGCTGCTGCGGGGACCGTTGACGAAGAAGGACATGCAGGACTCTTTCCTTTTCAACAGAGACTCACTTGAGAAAACCTCATCCATTCCCTTCAGAGATAATGTATGCACCTTTGTAGGCCGCGCCGGTGCTCGCGGCATAGCTGACAGAGGATGTCCAGCAGTGAGATGGATTTTTCCCGTTTTACAAAACAATGCTCTATGCACATGAAAGTAAGAGGAGAGATCCTTCAAGTTGCAACGGCTTTGCCGCAACAAGGCCTCCCACTGAATGAAAAGGCTTCCAGGTTTTATCTGTGAAAATATTCCAAACACTGATGGGTCTTTTTGCATCTCTTTATTCCAGGCGGAGACACATTCCCACAATACAAAGCTGTGCGGTGTCTCTTTTTTTTTATTACATCATCTCTCTTGACTCTATTCAATGTTGTCGTTGTAGAAAGACACACGATACCTCAGAGTCCTCATTTATTCATAAAAGTAGTGAAGATTTTTGCAAAAATGTTATGTTTGTTTAAAGCTCTAAATCATTGCGTGGAAGCATTTCATCTACAATTCAGTTTTTCCTATTAAGAAAGAGCAAATTTTGAATGCTGGATGTCCCCGCCTCCTTCCCCACGTCTCTGACTTATTGTTGCAACTGCTTCCGACTCTGTTTAGCTATTTTTATTCCCACTATTTTTTTTTTTGGCTCCAATTCTTTCATCCAATTTTCTTTTAGACACAAAAGGTATCTTTGTAAAAGACTAGGAAGAAGAATGACAAGTCCTGAATAGCTTGAGAAGTGTGTCAGCGGGTGTCATTTGGAAACATCTTCTGAATTTTGTTTGATGAGCAACCCGAAAAAGCTGTCACATCCTCCATTTTATTAAATAAAGCGGCTGTTTTTTCAAAGTATTTCAATGATTCCACCACCTTAACTATTTATCATACAGATAGATCATCCGAGCTGGATAATATTTGCCACAGTGATGAAAAAAAGACCCAATTGTTATAGAATGAGAGCCGAAAGTTGCTTATCAGGGTGACCGTTTGAGGCAAATACAGGTCTGATGCTGACACAGAGCCCTTGTGGGACTGACCTCAGCTGAGGAAGTGACACAGAGCCACAGCAGAGAAAGATTGGCCCAGGTGTGACCCCTGACCTCCGGGGAAGTTATAACTAGAACACTGAGCTCAGTTGTGATACTTTATCTTAATTTAAACCCAGGTTGTCTCAGCCCCTATGGCCCGGACATTGACTCTCTGTAAAGGTGGATGAGCTTTTTGTTACTTTACAGAAAGTCCTCAAGGTAACAGCTAAAACAAGGTTATCGGGCTCAGCTGCTGGATATAGTGTGCTTTTCAAACAAAAAGGAAGCTTAAGTTGCTGAGTACAATATGCTATTATGGATGAAATGCTTTGTATTGATTGACAGTATTAAATACTCATCACTTCTGTTGTCATGGGAGGACCTTTTAAGTCCATTTTGTTTTCCTTTAGTCTTTCTTTTATGTTTTTACGTAAATAGAAGTATTACATATTGTGGTTTTGATTGAACAAACATATCTAACCTCATGTTCCATGGCATATATATGATGCCTTGACTAAAGAATCTTTTCAAGTTGAATCAACTTCCATTTTCCTCAAACTGGAACTGGATTGTCCTTTTTTGTATTATCTCTATACTACTGTCCCATCATCCTGTGGGGTTCTGTGACCTGCCTGATAACACGTCCACATGCCAACAGGGACAGCCAGTGATTTAACTTTTTACTTCACAATCAAGCTCTGGATCATTCACTGACTCACACCAGTTTACAACAAGCACTCACATTAGGGAGCATGTCAGCATGTCACCAAGGACGCACCCAACATGACTTCACTAACTACATTCACTCCAAAAAACCAACAATGGAAATGTGGAAGCATTAAGGAACACAGTATAAAACAATAACACCACTAACAAAGCCATGTCCATAAAGTTGGTTGCCCTGGTGCATGCTGGGATGCTGCCTTTCAAGCCTATATGCCAGGATGCTAAAATATAAACTCATACAAAATACAGATTTTAGTTTGACCCTCATTAGAATTCTGAATACATGACTTCAGCCACCAATTAACTGTAATTCAAATAAGAAATAACACTTTGGTCAAAATTATTTAATAATGAAGGCTGTTGCAATTGCAAAATGTATGAGAAATGAACAACAGCATTGTTGTAGAATTTTCTGAATATCATCCAATATTACAGTTTGCAATTCAGCACCAATACCACTAAGCTTTACAGTACAACTGTATTATTCATTGCAAAGCATCTGTATTGGATAACATTGTTATACTCTGTCATGGAAGAAAGATTTATTTCTTTGTTGTTCTTTCTTTTGTTTATTAAGAATAGGATTACAGGGTGCCACAAGCTGTACACATTGTAAAGCCTTTTTAGGCAAATTTTTGGTTTTGGGCTATATAAATATTTTCCTGTCATCTATGTCATTATTTTTGGGTATTTCAGGTATTTCACTCTCCTTGCAGACTTAATCATCATCCATCAATACCCATGAATTGGCCCCAATGCTTTGATGAGCGGCTCACCGTGCTATTAAAAGAGTGTTGGAAATAACACAAGATAGGAAAAACAGACAAAAACAAAATATTCTGTCAAATTATTGAGACAATACACACTCTAAACAGAATGGATGAATGGAATGCACTGGTATTATTAGATCGTAGTGCTGCGTTTAACATGGTCGACCACAACATATTACCAGACAGACTGGAACACTGGGTCGGACTTTCTGACACAGTGCTAAATTGGTTAGTAATTAGTAATGTATTTGCTAAGCAGAATTATACATTAATGACCTCTGAAATCATCATACCTTATTATCGCTCACTAAATATAGCCTGTGCTTTTCTTCACATTATTATTATTTTTTCTTACAGAATGGGAACTTGTTAACAATAAATGTAAAAATAAGAAACAACATTTTTCTGACAATATGCAGCTATTTAGTGCTTTGACTTTAAGAAAGCAGTGAATTAATTCCTCCCTCTGTGTCAAGAGGATTTCTCTGGTGTTTGTCATCAGACAATTGCTTAAGCTATATCCTAGGAGAAATAACTTCATTCAATTCAATTTCCTTTAATTAGTCACAAACAATAATTCTTCTATTTTCTAACTTCTTGGACGACAAGGGGAAAAAAAATTCCTTTTATGTTTGCAAAGGATCGAAAGTGGAACATCTTTGCAGTTTTACAGCCAAACTCACCAGAGTAAAGGCCTCAGATTTTGTTGTTTTCATTTCATATCAAAGTTAATGCATGTACTGTACATTATCAAGAGATTTATGTGCATACAAGATACAAGTTGATGACATATTAATCAGTGGATGCTTCCAGGTATAGCCTACTTTGATTTGAATAAATATGAGATAACCAGCTTGCAACACAACGAGGAACAGAACATTTAACACTGTTGTTCCCGGCCAACTGTCAAATCCCAGGCTGATTAAAATCAAATGAAAACAGGGAAGACATTGCCCAAAGCTTACTAGATGTTAAATCACAACATTCTCTCCCTGTATTTGATTCTTACCGCGAGTCTACTCAGCTGAAAAATACAAATAAAATGTTAAATTGTGGCTTATCACGCATGCAAATGAGATGCGATAAAGCCTTACAGCGATTTAGTGCTGTTTTGTTGTCACTGTACTAATTTACAGTGTTTTTTTATGTTATTTTTTTACAGTTAATGACATTCATACACGTCTGCCGAAACAAACAACTATCACAATATGTATTGAACATAGGGTTGGGTACTGAAACACAATGCCAACAGGGAACCGGTTCTGACCTAAACGGTAGTAACGAGACCGAATAAGAACCAAGATTTCAGAGCCTGACTTGTTTTTTTTCGAGAAGCATCGCTTCGTTACCGTTAGCTAGTAGCTGGATTAAACACTGGTTCAAATGTTGACAACTTACATTAGGCGGTGTAAAGTGTGACTGTGTGTCCCTGTAGAGGACTCCAACAGCGGGACGTAACCGTCAAAAAACAACCTAGAGACGGTGCGTTTACTTGAAACTCGCCAGCCTTGTGGTGCATTTAAAGTTGTTGTAAAATACCCTTTTCCCATCTGGTGCTTGTTTTTGTCATTTACTAGTAATTGTCTGGTGAAATAAGTCATTGTTATAAGTTATTGCATTATTAATCATTCATTTCATTTTTACCATAGGGCCTTAGTAATAAACAAGCTGTTCATTAGCGTCGCCAACTGTCATTTGGTGCTCCTTTTTTATATTTTATATTGTATACATTATAAATATATAAAGAGTAATAAAAAAAACATCTTTTGGAAATTGATCTTAATGCCTTAACTAAAAAAAATTTGGAAAATCCAACCTTTTTTAAGACACCAATTTTCTTTGTGAATGAATAATGTATTGTAAATACAAACTGTTCTTCCTTAAAATACAGGGGGCATAAGTATACACACCCTTATGTTAAAATATAGGGGGCATACGTATACCCCCCATGTTAAAATACAGGAGGCATAAGTGTACATAGCCCTATGTTAAATTCACACATTACACACATTATTCATTCACAGAAAATTGGTGTCCTTAAAGGTTGGATTTTCCTAAAATCTTTTTAAGTAAGCCGTTAAGATAAATTTCCAAAAGATGTTTGTTTATTCCTCAACTTTAGCATGGGTGTGTAAACTTTCAAGCCACTGTATATACTGTATTTCAGTTCAGGCATCGTTTAGGCACCGGTATCCGAAAAAACCCAAACGCTACCCAACCCTAATTGAACAGTAACAAATCACCTCATTTAGTTTATCTTGATTGACTAAAATTCCAAAAGACGTAAATCCATGTTAGATGAGTTAGATGTGTCCTTAGCCAGTGATTGGACACAACCATTTTCTATTAGGATTATACTGAGCTAACTAGCTACAATCAGTGGTTAGCATTACTTTAGCAACTTGTAAAGCTTTCTGTTACATAAGTTTCAAGTTACATAATTTGAGAAATCTGGAAGCGGGAATTACAGAGGCATCATTTTCCCTACTAGAAGTAAATGTACCATTAAAATTATTTTGAAGCCTATAAACAAAAAGCATGACCTGACTAACTTAGCTTAGCACAAAGACTGGAAACAGCTAGCCTGGTTCTGTCACAAGGTAACACAATAGTCAAGTCAAGTGGTTTTTATTGTCATTTCAACCATATACACTGCATATAGTGAAACAAACCAACATTTCACCATGGATCACATGGTGTTACACGCTGAACATGCTGTTGCATTTAAAATATATGAAAACGCATTTGAGACATGCTACATTTAATGCACACACAGTATAGCTTATACATAAAGTGCAGTGAACTACTTAAAGTAGAGCATTTAGGACAGACAAGGGACAGGACAGACAACAGGCAACAAAAGCATAAGTAGACTTGTGACACAACATTGATTGTTATAAATTGGGTTCAATCTGCATATTAATTAACCAGTAACTTAGTCACTTCCTGGAGTCTGCACTGGTTGCCATATAAATGGTCTTCTCATCAAACTCTGTAAGAAAGCAAACAAGCACATTCCCAAATTGTTTAAGTAAGCCAACTGATACCATAAATCCACAGTTATGTTAACTAAATTGTATAAATGAGTGATAATCAAAATACAGACTTGTTTCAAGCCCTGGCAGTTTTTGTCCATGTCTCCGACAGATACAAACGCATCCCGTAAAAAGGGAAAACAATCCCACTGGATACTCCTCTGATGCTGTTCTTAAAATGAAATACACTGCCGTTGTTCATGGATGCATAAAATTTTATTGTCCAACTGATCTTCAGGACACAGTGGGAGCTCTGCTTGACTTGTTGCATCTTGTCCGGGCCAGTGGGTAATGACTGATATCAGCCCACTTTCCTCCCGCCCGATTTGACCGGAGCCAAGTCGCTGCCTGGGCCCCTTGCTATGGAAACAGCTCCTGTAAGCCTTTGCCAAATGGATCTGATTCTAGGTGACACATTTAGCGCATGATTTAGCTTGCAGACCTACAGCTGTGTCACTGACACTCAAGACAAGACCATTGGGGCATCCCATGAGCATAATTAACCCCTTCATTATGTAAATAAGCAAAAACATTAGGAATAATTATTGCATGCTGGATTGTCGGGCTGGATTAAAGCAGATGTGGCGGCGTGCTTGGATGACTTTGAGCTGTCGGTTTCACTGGAGCAAGAGATGACATCATTTAATGGTCAGGGACCTTGAAATGGGCAAAAAAATGAGATGTAAGGGAAGGATCCATACACTCAGGAAACTGCTCCCAACAAAGGTCCCTCTGTTTGGCTCATCTCATCAATCTCTAACCCTATTTGCCATTGGAATTTTTTAAAGGTAAAAAAATAAATAATCAAATTATCTCTGGTCTTCCATACATTAAGCCGAACAGGTGAAGACATTTCTAGGGTATGTTAGGCATAGAGAAATAGAAATTGTGGTCTCAATTGATAGAATAATTTGATAGAAAAGAGATCATTATTATATACTGTGAACCTGAAAAGCCGACTACTTGTATTACCTTGGATTTTATGCAACAGACAGACAAAAAGAGGTGATGAAGCCAACCACCAGTGCATCAAAGCGTAAATGTTCGAAAGGCCCTTGTATAGATGTCTGTAATTGGATATCAGATCCAGTCTAAAGGCTAAAGATTGGCCTTTTTATTCAGCTGTAAAGCAACTGGATCACAGCTTATGGATCTGTTTTGCTGAGTCAGCATAGAGGTTTTTCATGTAATGATAAAGTGAAGTGATTATCAAAGTGCTTTGTGCATATTAGCCACCCAGGGTTGCCATTAATATAACTAGTAATCATCAGGAAAGAATCAGTGGATTAAAATAAAGCATCACACATCTCACATTTGAAGATATTTGTTTGATGCTTACAAAAAATAGTCCAACATTTAGCCATGTCGGCTCCTTGTTTAGACATTTAGAATTCAAGAATCTATGAATTTGCAAAAAAATCTGTTTTCAAAAGTCCTTTTTCAGTGCACTGTATGTGCACTGAAGGCTTACAGCCAGGGGCGGGGCTAGAAGGTGGGTAGCACAGCCCCCTCCCCCACCCCCCACCTTATATACGACTGGCAATTGTGATCTCCATAGAGTGGCGACGTCCCTCCCGATCGGGTGGGCCGCCATGGCACCTTAATGAACGGCAGTGAATAGGGAAAGACAAGCAATGAATTACAAATATGATGTTTGTCAGCTCACAAGATCATTTTGCAAGTCAGGAAAGTCTCAGTTAAAGGAAAAGACATATCTAGAAAGACTACCCACTTCAAAGTCACATGGATCATGTCTCGCTGTAGCCACCACATCTGTGTGTATCATACCGGGATGCAACACTACTCACACGAGCTGCAGATCTTGCTACTTCTTTCGCTTCTCACTTCTCTGATGATAAAACACATCAGTGCAGAGATAAAATTACATGTGTTGTGGAAGAGAGCTAAGCTAGCTTGCTAGTGAGCAAGCCGAGCATCAAGCAAGGTGACGTTTGTTGCAGGAGACGAGAGATGTATTTCTCTGGGCGGTTTCACTCAACACTAATTGGTACTACCACAAACATCACGAGTGTAGTAATCCTTGGCTCAATTCAAAGGGGATCAAAAACTAATTTGTCTCTCCCCATTCACCACCATAGTTTTCCCAATTAAGATCCCAAGGGAAGGGACTTATCTCTTGGATCAGAGTACTGTCACTTGGCTGTCTCTTCGGCCAATCTTCCCTGCCCTTGTCACATGACCAATTCATGTTCCCATGATGACTATTCAAAATTCTGATGCACTGGAATCAAAAACTTGAAAATGTGTATTGTATTTGTTTAAAATGAAAACGAGTGAAACTAATTTTTTATTAAGCAGATTACATTGTCTTGTTCTATGCTATCCAATATTTCCTATATTTGTAAGCAGATCTTCTATGCTGTATTCTGATAAAATGTCCCTCAGCCCCCCCTCTGACTGATCATTGGTCCCACTCTGTGCCCCTGCTTACACTTCACACTTGTATAAGTTAGATATTGAACCATGTTTGGCTTACAAACTCCTGGTGTTACA
Organism: Etheostoma perlongum; assembly: GCA_026937815.1. Lineage (NCBI taxonomy): Eukaryota > Metazoa > Chordata > Actinopteri > Perciformes > Percidae > Etheostoma > Etheostoma perlongum. Next base: position 34,666,313 of record CM049371.1, read on the forward strand.
AGGATGTTATGAATCCCATTTTTGCATACTGTATATGAGTTAAACTGAGATTCAAGGTGAGCACAGAGAAACTTTCCTTGTTCAGTTCATGCATGTGCAAACAGCCTAGTGTCAAATTCAGTTTAATCCACAAAACAAAAAGAAAAGGTCAATGTTCTTACTAACCAAAAATATCCAGCCACTCTGCATTCAAGCTTGTTTTCACATAAATCTTCAAATCAAAATAAAACAAAATCAAGAGGCTCTGAACACTCCTGCCTGAAATGTAAATGTGTATCTGATTTGATAGTGACAGTGGACAGACGGGAAAGGTGGGAGAGAGATGGGGGATGACACGCAGCAAAGGGCCACAGGCCGGACTCGAACCCGGGCCACTCAGCCTACATGGGGTGCATGATCTAGGCCATGATCGTATTAATCGTGTTCCTCCCTGTGTATTCAACACTCACCATCACATAAATGGGAAAAGCTTGTGCTTTGACATGTGTGTTGTGTTGTGTTCACATTCTATGTATTATTGTGTAATATGGATTGTCTATATTGTAATTGTATAATCTCTATTCTATGTCTATTCATGTAGACCAAACCAAAACGGGTCAGAAGTGTCATCAGAGTCCGGTTTAGGGCCTCTGAAACACCAGAGCAGAGGGATCGAGAGGGGGAAACGTAGCAAAAGATTTGTTTTCAAACCAAAACGTAGCAATGTAAATGGAGCCTTAGTTCAAGCACAGGTTCCAGATCAGTGGCGTGGTTGGGGTTTGATTCCCTGTGTGCTGTTTGCTCCTGTTTCCCTGTTATTTCTTCTGTTTTCGGTTGTTTTTATTGTCTCCTGTTTCTGTCTCTTCTCTCCTTGTTTTGGATTCCCGTTCCATGTCCATGGTCGTGTTTTGACGTTTCAGACTATGTCTGGATTCATATCTACACTATCTGTGTATTCCTACTGTCTAGTTTCCTCGTTTCTTGTGTTTCTGGATTTTTCTTTTATTGCCTGTCGATTTTTGGATCCAGCTTTTGTTATTAAAGCTTGTTTTTTTTGTTATCAACTTGCCTACTGGTCTACTGTATTTGGGTCCTCCTTTCAAATTTGTTAACCTTGACAATAGGATTAACCCAAAGACAATGATGCAATCGCATGTCTACGAGTTACCAATGAACTGCACCTGATACTAGACTCAGTTATAGCGTGCATTTCACAGTTAACTCTCAGGTGAACAAAATTGTGTTCATGCCCAACCGGCTGATGACAATACCCCATTTACAGTGTATCAAACTAATATTTTAGCCTCAGTCGCTGTATCTTACTCTTCTCAGCTCCGAGGAAATTCAAGTCACTTGTATTAACCTCTGATCCTGCATGTTGATCATCTATTATGCAAATCATGGACAAATTTGAGATTTATCATACTGAGCACAGTGTCAATGACATTTATGAATGGGAAGGCACAGCTGGGAAGTAGCCCTTCAGCATATGTGTGTGTGTGTGTGTGTGTGTGTGTGTGTGTGTGACATGAGTATATTTAATAGGGTGCATTGATGTGGGTGTATGTGTATTGGGGCTGTTAGAATTCAATAAGGCAGATGGGCCTTTTTAGAGTATTATCTTTATTGCCAAAGAAAGGGCCAATCTGTTCCTCTCTTTTGCCAATAATACACATCAGTATGTAGAGCACATCATCCATTTTGCTTATGTTTTCCGATGCACTCGCATTGTGTTTATTCTCTCTTTGCCTTTAGTTTCCATTGGTTACAGCCGTTGATGAAAAGAGAATGCACCTGAACTCCCTTTCACAGCCTGCAATTGAACTTAAGAAACACAACAGCAGTGTATTGTCAGGTTTCAAGAGAGAGGAGAAAAAGCATGACCCTTTTAGTGTGAGGCTTTTACTGCAGGGATTACTGTGTTTTGGCTTGACAGCGAAAGCCAGTCATGGCGCAGACAGCCTCGGTGGAGTAAGGAGAGAACGGAGATGATCCACCTGTACCGTGGCTCTCTGAGGGCTGGCTAAGTCAGAGCTGTGTGCTTTCTAAATGACACGAGCACCTTAGCTTTAAATACCACTAAGCATATTCCTCCTGTTCAGCCTGGCAGAGAGGATTCACACCTGCAAAGCTGAGAGCATATTATATTACAATGAGAGCAGGAATGACATTTAAGGAGAATTTCTACTCCTTTGGAAGGGGATAATGCCGGGCTGAAGACACGTTTTAGTACCAGATGTAGTTGTTATGTGATAAAGGCGCCTGCAAAATCAACAGATGGGTGTGATTTAGAGAGGAGTAAGTAGTAAAGAAAAATCAACACGAAAAGGGAATGGAAAAGGAAAACATGCCAGTAAAGCAACGTTTGCTGACATCTAGACAAATTTTGGCAATATTTCTTCTGGTGCACATAAATCCAGAATAATAGTCTCTGAAGAGAAGATTCCTGTGGATAGATGACTGAAAAAAATATTGGATAAAAAACTATCCATGCACATTCTATAACGGCTTGTCTTGTGCAGGCTCGCAGGGGCATATTTTATCTTCCATGGTAAATATCACATTTGCCTAGTGTGGCTATCAGCAGACCAAGACAAGCTCAATAGATCTGAGACTGAGCATTGGTCTGGGGAGTCTGCTCTGTATTTCCTCTGCACAAGAGGCGTGGCCAACGGGCATAGTTCAAGTGACTCTACGCAATTGGATAGTCCTTCAACCAATCAGAGCAACAATCTAGAAGAAGCGACTGCGGCATCAACGGATTGCTGCACTTTCCAAGAAGCTGCTTGGTCGCTTCTCTATCGTCATTGTGTTAAACCAGCCAATAGCACGCCAGGTAGATAAGCTTGTTTGTGATTGGTTCCCGCAAAATTGTGACTTGAAGCAGGAGAATTAAAAGTGCAGGTTTCCAGATCGAGCTGCAAGGCGAAATCAAATCGCCAGCAGGGTGGGCGGGGCTTACCCAGTCTACAATTAGTGTGTTAAGTCCTTCTCAATTCACAACATAGTTTTATTGTTATTTCACCATTTTGGACTCTGCCATTGTCCAATTTATGTAAACAAGTGCAAGGCATGTTGGGTATGAACTGGGCTGCTCACACGTCCGTCTCCATCTTTTAGCCACGCTAGCGGCATGGCTCCAGGGATGGCAAAATCAGTTACAAAATCTAAACTATTTTAATTTTGCAAACTACAAAGTAGTAAAATTAACTGAAATGAATACACATACAAACCACTTTAACATTGTTTCACTTTCAAAACAAATAGTTGTAGTTGTATAAAAACCTCGACCACAGGTAAGTTAGGTTAAAGTGGAAACTAAACTAAAGTGGAAAAAAGTGACAAATCGGTCTGAGTTTTTTGCCAATTTTGTTTTAATTCCGAGGCCATAACCACCATTACTGTAATCAAAAGAAGCAGCGTCATCATCCGTGCTCTGGTTGGTAGGGTCAGGCATTTTGGGAAATGTAGGAAATCAGAATGAGAAGAAAAGAAGGAGAAGACTCAGGTGGGGAGAAAGCAGTCACACCAATAAATTAAATTAGGTAATTACAGCAAGTAAAACACCACAATTTGTTGCAAAGCAACTTCTGTGCTGAACACATTAGCGTGAGAAGATTTGATTAAATTCCTTTAAACAGAGGTCACATGTGTCCTGTTGAAATAGAAGTGATTATACAGCCTGTTATCAAAACTGGAACAGAAAACACAAGATTGAACCGTGTCATTTGTTGACACCATGTTGCTAAAAACAGCGTGTGTGTGTCAAATGTATTAGCATGCTGGCACATAGTATTAGCATGTGGTGCACTTGTGCATGTTCGTAAATAAACACAAGCATGCTTGTGCATGTGTGTGTATTTAAGTAAGTGTGTGTGTGTGTGTGTTTGTGTGTGTCTGTATGTGTATTGCGCAGCTGAAATGTTCCCAAATGAGGAACTTATGAATATTCATCAACACATTTGACTGCATATTATCGTCAGGACTCAGTGCCAGTGACTTAGGCCAAATAAAGACTGTGACTGATCCTGGGACAAGCTGGAGCTAAGGTCAAGTCAGATTCCATTTATTTTTAGGTCGCCATGTTGGTCTCAGAGCTGTTTGCTGAACAATAAAGGTAACAGTAGATACAACTGGTGACATTCTGCAAAACAACTGTGTGAGCCTGAAGTGATGTTAGGGGTAATAATAACACAAGTTCTTGTTGGGTGTGACATCTATAGTACGAGTTGTTGGAGTCAAACCAGGGCCGGCAGTGGCCATGGGCAACCTAGGCGATGGCCTAGGGTGTCAAATGTGTTGGGGGCGCTGTGTCACCCTTAGGTCTACTTCCCATTAATAATAGAATTAGAACGACAAGCGAAATAAAACATGTTCATTAAACATGATCATCATAGGGCGCCCCTGTCTCATTCAGAGACCAGAGTCTCTAACGGGGCTCTGAGTCTGTCAGGAGGTGTGAGATCTACCGGATCAGGAGAGCCATAACGTACTGCACAGCAGACTATGGTGCAGGTGGATTATGTTCTGAAATATAGTGACTTCATTCTTGTAATAGCCAATTGTAACTTTATTTTTCTTAAAATATCACAACTCCTCTAAACCTCAGAGAACACAGATGGGATGAGTTATATTTTTAATGTGCACAGAGTATTGGACATATGCAGATATATGCATATGCTTGCTTAAACATCTGAAATATTACAGTCCAGGGGTTTATTAATTCATTAAAATGAATTAATTTATCACTGAGGTGAATAATTGTCATATGCACATTTAAGGAGGTTACATCCCCAACAAAAGATGCAAAAGAGGAGGAAGAATAAATGATGCTTGAACTACATGTGTGCTGACTCATTACAAAAGTCGATCTACAGGAGAATACAAAGATGAAAGCAGTACAGAATGTCTGAGAGGATTACTGCAAAATATTCCATTATGTTTTTATATTTGGATTGTAATGTTTACCTTTACATTAAGATGCTTCCAGCATACATTGATTTAGAAAAAGGTAGGAATAGGTGCATAAAAATTCACCAGAATGCAGGAAATGAATTTCAAAATGTTCAAGGGGTGGACCCCCAGACCCCCACATCATAAGTCACCATGCAGACAAATCTGGAAACAAAACACTGGGCCGTGGGTTGCCAGACCAGTTAGGATTAGAAATGTTAATTCTATGTAACTTACATGCAAGCTAGAAACTAAAATGAACATACTGTACATTGCTACTCTATCACTGACACAGTGCTGTGGAGATCTGGCAATGCAAGACTGGTGAGGGGGGGTGGCAAAACTCAATCTCGCCAACCAATGGTCTAGAGCCGGCCCTGAGTCCAACACACAATGCTCACAGCATGAATAAATATACAACATCGCATATGTATCTCAATAGAGCAGCTACCTCTATTGAGAGTTTGAAATCACTTTTAAAAACACATCTTTTTGCATTGGCTTTTAACATAAGCTGAGCTGTGACATTTTATTGTAGTTATTGCTTTTGAGTAAGGTTTTTATCTGTTTTTTCTTGTTTTTGGCATATTCTGCTTTAGAAGGGTTTTTCTATTTATTATGCTTTTTTTCTTATGCTGTTATCTGTATTTGTAAAGCACTTTGAGGCAGTAGTGACTCTTTGTAAATGTGCTATAGAAATAAACTGTGACCTCTGACCTTGATGTACTATGAAATAGTATATAGTAAATAACTGCCAGTCCATGTGTAGATTTTCACATTGTATGGAAAAAACTAATTCACCTCATACTTCAATCAGAGAAAACGAAGGAATCAGTAATGGCTTGTTGAATATTGTGGCCATGAAACAACATTTAAATCAAATCAGACTTGTGTTAATTTAGAACACATACACACACAGTCACTTACTGTAGTGCTTGATATTTAGTTCCTACATCTATAAAATGTCAGATATGTTAGTAGATAATAATGAATACAGAGATAATAGCATTTGAGGAGGAGCAGCTATGATTACCCATGCAATGAAATTATATTGAATTCATACTTAGATATGTATTATTGAATTAATTAATGGGCAACCCTCCAACTGTAGATTATTTATAACATGCCATAATGTAGTATTAAAAAAAGCAATATTACCATTTCCATTTAGGAGATGCCCTGGAGCTTCTGATCATATCACATGATCATCAGCAGGAGGTGTTTGTCGTTTGGTCATTTGTTGAATTACAGGATGGATGTCTTTTCTTTTTTTCTCCAAGCATTATAACAACTTCTTATCCGTGTTAAAAGCTGATGTTCAAATTTGATGTTTGACCTCAGAAACAGCCAAATCAAATCACAAGGTACATATATATACATACATACACACACACACACTATCGTTCAAAAGTTTGGGGTCACTTAGAAATGTCCTTATATTTGAAATAAAATCACTGTTATTTTTCACATTACAACATTAAACTAAATCAGAAATACAGTCTAGACATTGTTAATATGTTAAATGATTCTTCTAGCTGGAAACGGCTGATATTTAATGGCATATCTAAATGGGTTTACAGAGGCCCATGTCCAGCAACCATCACGCACTCCTGTGTTCTGATGGTACATTGTGTTAGCTAATCGTGTTAAACGGCTAATTGATGATTAGAAAACCCCTGTGCAATTACATTAGCACAGCTGAAAACTGTTGTGCTGATTAGCGAAGGTAAAAAAAAAGACGGCCTTCCTTTGAGCTAGGTGAGTATCTGGAGCATCAGCATGTGTGGGTTTTATTATACTTTCCAAATGGCCAGAAAAAAAAGAACTTTCTTCTGAAACTCGACAGTTCATTCTTCTTCTGAGAAATGAAGGCAAAGAAATTGCCAAGAAACTGCAGATGTCCTACAACGGTGTGTACTACTCCCTTCAGAGAACAGCACAAACGGGCTCTAACCAGAATAGAAAGAGAAGTGGGAGGCCCCAGTGCACAACTAACTAAGAGGACAAGTAGATTAGAGTCTCTAGTTTGAAAAATAGACGCCTCACAGGTCCTCACTGGTAGCTTTATTAGATGGTACCCACAAAACGCCAGTCTCAACGTCCACAGTGAAAAGGCGACTTCGGGATGCTGGCCTCCTAGGCCGAGTAGCAAAGAAAAAGCCAGATCTGAGTGGCCAATATAAGGAAAAGATCAAGATGGGTAAAAGAAGACAGACTTTGGACAGTGGAAGATTGGATAAAAGAGTTATTGACAGACAAATCTAAGTTTGACTTGTTTGGATCACACAGAAGGACATTCGTGAGACGCAGAATAAGTGAAGAGATGCTGGAGGAGTGCCTGACTCCATCTGTCAAGCATGGTGAAGGTAATGTGATGGTGGGAGGCTGCTTTGGTGCTGATAAAGTGGGAGATTTGTACAAGGTAAGGTAAATAAGGAAGGCTATCACTCCATTTTGCAACAGCATGCCATCTTTGGACAGCGCTTGATTGGAGCCAATATTCCTCCTACAACAGGACAATGACCCAAAGAAGCAGTCACCGGATCCCAACCCTATTGAGCTGTTGTGGGAGCAGCTGGATCGTATGTAAGAAGTGCCCATCCAGCCAATCCAACTTGTGGGAGGTGCTTTAAAAAGCGTGGGGTGAAATTTCTTCAGACTACCTCAACAAATTAACAGCTAGAATGCCAAAGTTCTGCAAGGCTGTAATTACTGCAAATGGAGGATTCTTTGACAAAAGCAAAGTTTGAAGATCAGAATTATTATTTTTTTAAAAAATCATTATTTCTAACCTTGTCTATGTCTTGTCTATATTTACTAGTCATTGGGCAAGTCATTTGATGAATAAAAGTGTGTGTTTTCATGGAAAACATGAAATTGTCTGGGTGACCCCAAACTTTAGAACGGTAGTGTGGTGTGTATATATATACATTTTTATATTATTTATTTATTTTTTATTCATTTTTCACTTCTTTATCTGTTATGTAACCTTTTCTATGTACTGTACCTTGTGTGTTTGTTGTGTCTATGTAACCACAACTGTAAAGCATCTTTGAGTGTCTAGAAATCGCTATAAAATAAATGTATTATATATAGTTTTCCCTCCTCAAAAAGGTGCAAAGCCAATTTCTTATATATATACACAGTATATATATAGTATATATATAGTATATTTTTTAAAGTCCTGTCTATTGCCCCATTCCCATTCATGCTATTCAGTATCAGCTGAAACCAACATAATGCATAATGCTCATAAAAACAGTGGTCCGTAGCATCAGTAGTGGTTAAAAGACTTCCTTTTAAAGTGACACAACTTCTACTAAATGGACCTAGTGATTAAAATGAAAAGCATTGTTCAACTGCCAAGTTCAAGAATGAACACCGTACCTCACAATAATGCATGCAATGTGTATGTGTGTGTGTGTGTGTGTGTGTGTGTGTGATGGAAACAATCAATTGATATTAATTATCCCTGTCAGAATTACTATCCAAGCTTCTTTACCTTAATTCCCTCAGAGAAGCTGTCGGGAAATCCACTTCATTCTGGAGTAAGAAAGAAAGAAACAGACGAGTAAACAAGTAAAGAAAAGAGAGAATAAAACAAGTGCAGATTCACTCGTATGCTGTTGACAGCAGGTGGGGTGGGGGGGGGGGGTGTGTAAATACAGAGGGCACTGCTACCTGCTAACTTCCTCTAATAAATATCATTGTTTTCTCCCTTTTATACAATTAACAGATGTTTGGATCTGGCTGCTTTTTACTTTCATCCACCATCAGTAATGAGACGTGATCTTCCTGATACACTCTGCATCTCTGAACTCCAAAGACCACAGAGAGAGAGAGAGAGGATAAAATAAATATATAACATAGAGATGATAGGGCACCTCAACGGGGGGTAAAACCTTGGTTCTATAAAAAAATACATGACAGCTCTGTTATCTCTTTCGCATCGTGTGGTGCTGTACACAATGTTATTATTAATGCACAAAAAACATGGCATCCTTTTAGTGTCAGTGCTATAATGTGTGCAATATGTTTTTGAGTGCTGCATGTGAACATGAAGGGTTGCAATGTGCACGGTTAGCTTCGCCGTCAAGCTAAAGGTTGCAGAGCTGGATATTCTCGAAATGGAAAAACAAAACACTGATTTGTCGCTGCTCCTATTTCACTGGGACTTTGAATAAAACATTAACATAATCAAAACATGTGTTTGTCTTTTCTCATAAAAAGCACATGTGAATGTTCTACATAGGGACTGTGTTCCATGTTTTTTTGACGTGATGAATTCACAGGCCCATGTGGTCTTATGTATATTTTTACATGACACATTTACGTGAGATATACTGTATATGTTATGTTCCCTCTCTGTCCATCCAATCTGTTCTCGCTCCTAACTCATAAAATACTGACGCTTGGTCAGTGGCTTTCAGTGTCAGATACCATTGCAAAAATCACCCTTTAACCCTTTAACGTCTGTTCTTCTGATTCTGATCCTGTATGGAACGCACTGGGCAGAGCACTGTGAGATGACGTAGTATTAAGACAATGGTAGCGAGTAGTATGAAAAACATAAAATCCATGTAAGGAGGTTGGTTGGGGTAGTGAAATGTGAAATGTGACCATTTCACATGTCATTACCATTTTACATGGAATAATTTAAAGGCTTGGGTTTATTCCCTGTAAAATGGTAATGTATTACATATGCATGTATTTATATATAATGTACGTACATTCATATGTGGACATGTTTTTGGACATTGCATTTGGGTCATATTAGGCATCAAATAGCCGAAAATCACATTTTGCATAAACAATTGTGCACATGTGTTACATAAATGTAAGACATCTGACAATAGGACGGCTCATTTTGAATTTTTTTTTATCACAAATAGTTTGATCAATATGAAAATGACGAGTACTTACCCCCCATAACCCATTGGTTTCTTCAAAAGATGTTGCATTTATTGAAATAAAAAACTGTGAAACGGTGTAACAAATCAACAGTGAAAACAACTTCAACTGTGAAATTTCCCTTTGCTTAGATGAACAGCCCTATCTGAAAACAACATATCTTGTAATATCTGATGCAGAACTCCACAGGAAATGTATTTACATATAGGTATACGTGGTGTCCGGACCACACGCGAGACATCAAGCGAAAACAGATATGTCACATCATTTATGTGTATTTTGTATTACCAATTTCTCAGATCATATGCACACAAGTGAGGCAAAGCAGGCTCGGATAGAGATGCTAAATGACATGCTCACATGCCTGTTTGGATAACCATCATTAGAAAGCTTTGAAAAAGAAATAAGAAATGAGAACACTGGGCTATTCACTACCACTGTATTCCATTTACAACTAAATGAGTGGGTAAAGAGCAGTAATTTGATAATGCATCAACTCATAAAAGAATCTAATGCAGCATATGTCTTTGAATAAAGCTCTACATGAACACAACATTGAAATAACCTTTCTTCTCATGAATCTCCCTAGCAACTATAATTACTATATTATATATGAGCAAAAGAGCTCTGCTTTGTGTGAGATATTTTTCTCACTGATGCCGCCAATGAGGGAAAGCGAGGCGTTTCAAATGTATTGAGCGACTACATGTCATTATTAGACATTTTCCTTTTGAAATGTCATGTTTACACAAATGGAAAAGCTTCATCCATCAAACACTAACTAGCGGAAAATAACACAAAGGACAGAATGATAAATCAGCACCGTACAGTATGAGCGCTGCTTATTCATCAGTGGGAGAACCCCAATTATCTAAAGCGTGCATGAAACCTCACTCATGTTTGTGCCCATTAAAGCAGTCAGAGCGTGGCAATGTCTGTTTTCAGAAGAATCTTTTTATTTTTTTATTTTTTTAATTTGCGGTAATTTAATGAGATTGCGTGTGTATGCATGTGCACGATCCCCTCCTTCTGTACTGTCAAAGTTCAATTCTGCAGGCAACCTGGCAGTCTGACCATACACACACACACAAACACACACACACACACACACACACACCATGGCAGTGTAATAGCAGTACTTCAATTTCATTGGCTCATGAAGGAATTTAAATGTTATTGTAGTTCCAAACTTCGTCACATATGTGTTGATTCTTGCCTTTGATTCATTATTTGCATTGCACCATACTGTGAATTTTATTCTTTTATTCTGGTATTCAACCTGTTTTTGATTAAATGTTTTTAATTGTGTATTCATTTTTTTAAACTTTTATTTAATGTTCTTAATTTTGCATTAATATGTAAAAATGTTATTTAACTTTTAATAATAATGGGTTTGATGTTTTATGTAAAGCACTTTGAATTGCACTGCTGCTGAAAAGTGCTATACAAATAAAATTGCCTTGCATTCCCTTGCCTTGATTTACAGTGTTTGCATTAAAGATGAGGTACACATAATCTCTTAAATTATTTTCAATAAGTCTTTCCAATTACACCACGGAGAAATGAATTTCTGCTGGTCAGAGGACAGTGCCGATGTTGCGCTGCATCCAGTCCGGCAAGCAAGTTCAACCTGCTTAAGCGTTTGAGCTGGGCCTAATAAGGCAGGCTACATGTAGTTAATGCACAAAGTAATGCACTGTAATTTGCATGTATTCCACATATGTAGTACTGTATGCACCACAATGACTGTTGCTTTATAAAATCTGCGTAATGAGGAGGTAGGGGTGGGTGGGTGGGTGCATGGGTTCCAAAAAACAGCGTTTTTAAGTGGGGGAGCTAAGTTTGTGCCCCGGAAGAAGTTAGGGGGGAAACACAAGACTTTCACCCAGGAAAACGGGTGTTTGTGTCCCGGGTGTACTATTTTCAACCCGTCACTCCCCGATGTGAGTCGAGTGCAGAGGTTAGTTAAACGGTTTACGGCATAACGTGTCATACTGATATTGGTGAAATCCATGAAAAAATAAACTTTTCTCATTACAAACAATAACTGAAGATGTGAATCATTTCATAAACGTTTTAACTATCTATGGTGGTTTGGTTGTTAACAATCCTAAAATTAAATATGGAGTTGAAGGAGTGATGGAGAGAGTCGACCAACATTACTTTATTTACTTATTACCTGATACCTGCATACTCTGAAAAAAAATTAAAATCTAACATCCCTGTAAATGTGTTAAAGAATAATGGGAGATACTCAATGATTTTTAACAATTCTGACACCAGAAAATTGTTAAAAAACAATTTAACAAACGTAAGCCGCTGATACTATGATTTGGTTATTTTGTATAAGAAAAGAAAACGGGTCAACATATGTAGCCAAGGACTCATAAAGGCTGAGTCCTTGGCACCGGCCCAGGTTTGAATCTGACCCATGGCCCTTTGCTGCATGCTGCCCCCCCTCGCTCTCCCCTTTCATGTCTTCAAGCCAAAAAATTAATAAGAAAAGCAAACACATTTGACTATTCCTTGCTATATACTGAATCCAAAATAAAAGGCAATAACCTCCTTGGAGATATAATTCGAAAAATTGAATTAGCATACATTTCTGTACTTTATATGACTGGACTTCAGGGCCCAGTGAGAAAAAAAATTATCTTGCAAACATTAAAATGTTTATAAAAATATAGTGACAGCTACAATGAACACTAAGTGATCTGGATTTCCGAGCAACAGAAGAGCATTCAGGTGGCATTTTCAAACCTTCCCCTATTGTACCGTAAACTTTGCATTATGTTGTTTACTGATACTGCTCTTCCCACATAATGAAATTCAAGAATAATGGATGATCGATCCCAAGCCGCTGTATTCAAAGGAGAGGAAGAAAACCATTGAGAGACTGATGAGTTCACACATTTCCAATGGAGATCTTAACATCTTAAATTTCGGGCCAGTTTTGCCAGCCGACTGGATCCAGTATCAGTGTGTTCTATTTGGAACCCAGTTAAAAGCTGTTTGAGATCTCTTTTGTAAAAAGAGCCAATTGATTGAAACGGGATGACACTTGGATGTTGGATGCAAATCTGTCTTCACACAAGGTTAAAGTCTCTGCTGATCTAAGGGACAAAGCAAGATGATGTACTGCTGCAAAAGCAAAGTATATAAAAACTGTGCAAATGTGTTCCGTATGAATCTCCTTTCATCTACAAAGACAGTCAAAACCATTTCAAATACTGAAGGTATGATGTTTTTCCCTGAGCTTTAGCCAGCATGGCACCATGATTGATGACGCCTCGTGCCTAGACATCCCTCATACCAACAGCTAATAAATCTGCCTAAACCCTTTTGCTACATGTTTCCTGTGCATTTGAATTGGCAGCATCTGAAAGCGTCGCTAACATGTCTTACTTTCTCTTGCCACCTTTTATTGAGTAGCTAAAATGAGCTAAGCACAGATTGTGTGTATCCTTCATGTGTTATTTCAGTCATAGTTTGAATCATTACTCACTTTAATCATGTCCACCTCCTGATTTTTTGATATCAATGTGTGCAAGGAAAGTTGAGTGGTGCCGCATAGCAGCAGCAGCCCAGTATGTTAACAGATGAAGCAAAATGAAGGTGACTGGTAATGGTTATTGTTTTGTCCCTCTCTGCCATTTAATCTCCTTTCAGAGAGCTTCATTAGGCGCTGGAAGAGATAAAACTTGATCTGTTAGCCAGGGACACTCAGGACAAGCCAATATTCATTCACCTGCTGGCCCAAATGGCATGAGCACCAGTCCAATGTTGTGCCATATGAGCACTCTGTCACAGATCAAAGGGTTTTTACTGTAGTTTATTTCAGTGCATGATTTTTTTCTCTCAAAACTGTAGCATGGTGCACCATAATCTGCACTTTTATGACAAAATGTGACTTTAAACATATATTAATACAAAAACTAAAACCAAAAGTCAGAATTTATTCACAGGGGTGCTTTGAGGTAAATGCTAACATTAGCGTGCTAACGAGCTCACATTTACAATTATAAGATGATGATGTCAATGCCATAGGGGTGCTAGAGAAAAGGCTAGGGCATCACCAAAATCACTTATATTCAGTTCATCCCCCTGGGAACATGCATTTGTCAAATTTCATTGTAATCCATTCTTTAGTTGACAGGATATGTATTCCTAAATCACAAATGTCAACCTCATGGTGGAGCTCGAGGAATATTCTGGAGATCACAAAAGTAGTTACAATACGTCTGGAAACCATGAATGTCACATTTTTGTGCCAATCAATTGACAATTAATTCAGTTTCATTCACTTAAAACTTCCAATATTCCAGTATTTGTTGAGATATTTCACTATGAAACAAAAATGTCAGAGGTGTGCTAGTGAAAAAGTCAATCACCAAAGTCCTACGGTTTATCCTCTGGAGACCATGTATGTCTAATTTTGTGACAACCCAGTTTATGTAGTGTATGTTGAGATAATTCACAGGAAAATGGAAGGAATCACCAAATGTTTTTGGGTACCATGACTGTCTATACAAAATTCCAATGCAATGAGTCCAATAGTTGTTGAGATATTTAAGTCTAAGCCAATGTAATGGACTAATTGACAGACAACATTGCCACCTATAGAGCCATGCTGTTACCATGTTTAAAAAAATCTATGTGCCAACCAGACTCAAACCCAACACTGGATGGTAAGTCAAGTACTTTAAATCCAATCTCTCCTTGTATCAAAGCCAGGAATGGGACTCAGAATGGAAATGAAACATGCCAATCTCCCCAAACCTATTTTAAATCTACCATCCACAGCGATAAGAGGAAGGTAGACAGTACTTTGGCTGTGATTTGTTTCATGTGAGGCACCAGAGAAGTGTGGAAATGTTCAGTTGTTATTAGGAAGGACACGGAGGAGGAGGAAGAGGAGGCGAAGATGACTGCGGCTATGGGAATGGCGTGAGCATATCAGGCCGAGCAGATTGTGTGGTCTGAGTGGCTATTAAAAGTGACAGGATGGAGGCCTTGGAGTTGGTGAGCCGCCTGATTATACCTCTCCTTCCCAGTGCCCCTATTGACTGTGGTTAGGACGTAGCTTTCCATTTCCTGCTGAAATAAATTAAAAGTCAGAAGTAATTTGCCTGATGGGGGGATGCAGGTGTTTTCTCTTCTTTCTTTTTTTTTCCTTCGAAGTTTCTGAATAAAAATTCTCCTAGCCTGGAAATCAATTGAACCCTTGGCTCTTTGATAAGGAAAGGGCTTATTTTCAGCCTGTGACAGTTTTGTGGCAGGGAGGCAAAAGGCAGGGATTTGATTAAAGGGGAGATAGTGAGAGATTGAGGTCTTGTTCTTGCCATAGAAAAGATCAAGGCACGTAATCATGTCTGATACAATGCTGGCTCTACCGCCATGCTCTTGCTCTCGTCATTCTCTCTCTCTCTCTCTCTCTCATACACAAGTACACATACTTTTGATTTCTTTCACACATATAGGCCTACACACATGCACAACCACGCACACATACTGACGTTTCCTCGTGTGCGCTTTGTAGTGACATCTGATAAGTCAGGAATGAAGGATGGGGAAATGCTTTATTTTGTTCTGTCCAGATCCCAGTTGAATGCGCTCAGATCCCTGTTGTTACGCCTTCCCTGAGACTTTGTCTATCTGTCAAGACAAGTGGCGGACATGCAGCACCTACACAAGCTCTCCAGCAATATCCTGCTGCTGTTTCCCAAAACCTGCTTTTACAACCTTCTAAATCATGTAGCGCCGCCTACGCAGTGAGAATTTAGGTAGTTTTGGATAGATGCCTTGAGAGCGCCAGAGTAAGGGCATGGGTGTGAATACTCCCAAAGCTGTTAAACTGGTGAACTGCAAAGCTTTGAACAGCTAGCTGCATGACAGTGACGGCTGTCTGTGGGTAGACTACTGCCGTCGGGATAAATATTGCATGACTTAAACAGTGACAGTGAAAGAATATTGCGAGATGACATGAGCAAAAGTGTATCAAAAGGGGAACTTTTGACTGAAATGAGTGTAATTACTTGAGGAATGACACGATCAACAATCCAAAAAGCGTAACATCTCTTTGAGGAAGTCCTTGCGCCATTTTGGACACATCTGCCTGTCCACAAAGCCTCAAAAGGATTGCTTTCCCCTGCTCGCTGCTTGTCCTCGCGTTGCTGTCGAGAGCAAGGTGAACCCCTTGAACATCAAACGGGCTTTCATGTTTCTTTTATTCTAAATGGCAGTGTTTGTTCAACACCAGGAATCTGAGGCCTTGCCCTGCTTGTGCCTCAGTGGGAGCTTCCTCGTAACCCAACCTCCCACCACCCCATCCTGAGAAGACGCAAGGGGGCGTCTGGTCCACCAGAGGGAAGAGAGGGTTGTGCAATTTTATTTGTGCCAGTCCCTTTTCGACTGACTCAAACAACTAGATCACACCAAACCAGTGCACTCCCATATCCCCCTACCCCCTCAGAAACACACACACACACACACACACAGAGAAAGACACACGACTCTCACTGGTGAGGCCATCTGGGAGTGAAAAGAGGCCTCGCTTGAAGTGCTTCCCAGTCAAGGTGACTACATAAATAGATGAAGGAAGGAGGGGGGGGTGGGGGTGGGGGGGTGGGGGTCTTCATAAGATGGAAGAGAGAACGTTTGGGCACTTTCACCTTCGTTAATTTTAGATGTTGTTTATTCCCCTCCTTTAAGCTTCCCCAGAAGAGAGTTTATTGCCTCGGAACATATTTCCATTTCTCACCAATGGCTGCTGCAGGATCATTTCATCAGGATCCGCTGAGCTGAGGTTGTTCACTTGGAAAACAGCAGAAAGGCTGTCTGTGTTTAGACACATCCGAAGGGGGCTCGTGTTCAACACCGCAAAGACATCCACATGGAGAAATAAAACGATGACCATGCAATTTATCCTAGAGGAGGAGGAACATTAGTTACCATGAATGCATCATGGGGCATAAAGGACAATTTGGTATGCCTAAGCTGTTTGACAAACCATGACAATACTATTAATAATAGTAATACTAATAATAAATATGATTGTAGAACATGTTTAAGGTAGTCCCTGGTTTCTCAAACTTTATTCAGTATTCTACCCCCTTTGAATTGTGATAAACGATTATAATTATGGCACTCTTATCAGGATTATGTAAAAAAGGCTGCCTGTCAAAATGCCAATCCTAAATTTTGATCCATAGAAATAAAAAGCAGCCTCTTAAATTCCCTGTGCAGCAAACACAGTAAGATAACTGCAGTATTTTGGTCTGTGTAATGTTTTGGTCAAAGAAATAACTAAAACTATCTGGAAAGTGAGACTGCCATCACAGTAGAAAAGATGGTATTTCCATGAATGAAAAAGTTTGGAAAATCTTTGCGTTTCAGTCACCTAATGCTGTCCAGAGGGGTGATGCTGATTTCACTGACTTCATTTTGAACAGGGACTCCACATTTGCAAATAACCAGTGCTCATTTCAATAGATTACACAACACCAGAGTGGGGCAGAATGGGAGAGAGACAGAGGAAAGGATGGGTAGGGATAGAGAGAGAGACAGAGAGAGAGTTACAGAGTGAGAGAGAGAGACACAGAGACAGAGAGAGTTACATAGTGAGAGAGAGAGACAGAGAGAGAGAGAGAGAGAGAGAGACAGAGGAGAGGATGGGTAGAGGTAGAGAGAGAGACAGAGAGAGAGAGACACAGAGTGAGAGAGAGACACAGAGACAGAGTGAGCTACAGAGTGAAAGAGTGAAAGACAGAGTTACAGAGAGAGAGAGACACAGAGTGAGAGAGAGACACAGAGACAGAGTGAGCTACAGAGTGAAAGAGTGAAAGACAGAGTTACAGAGTGAGAGAGAGGGACAGAGAGAGAGTTACAGAGTGAGAGAGACAGGGACACAGAGACAGAGAGAGAGAGACAAAGTGAGCAAGGGTATAGACAGACAGAGAGACAGAGTTACAGAGTGAGAGAGGGAGAGACACAGATTCAGAGAGAGAGACGGTGTCAGAGAGAGAGAGAGACAGACAGAGAGAGAGAGACAGAGTGAGAAAGAGAGAGAGGGGAAGGGGAGACAGAGAGGAGAGCAGTGTGCCAGAGGGAGTCAATTCAATTTTCAATTCAAATTGCTTTATTGGCATGAATGTCAGAAATAACAATATTTCCAAAGCATCAAAGACAATAATGTGAGAAAAAATACATACACACCATTGACTGAGTAAACTAAAATATATACATTTAAGATAAAAAAAATAAAAAAGTCTCTCTCTCCTCTTCAGCAGGACCTGTCAGCCGGTGCCGTCAGAGTGGCTATAAACAAAAAGTGTTTTCTGCCTTAACAAGCTCAACAGGACCTTCAGTGGGGAGACGACACAGAAATGCATACTCTCCAGGGGTGACAGCCACTGTCTGCCATCAATCAGCCAGGCTCTCTGTGCTACCCGCAGACAATGCCTCAACAAGGGCACAGCTCAGATTCATCACAGAGGGAAAGAAAACGAAACAACAGACGTGATGAAATATACACATCAGCACTGCAAGTCATTTCATCTCACATGTGATGCGATGGGGTAGATTATGCAGGAATACACGCAATGGCAGCATTTAAAATAATTGGCATGTATTGAAACTGTATTTTCCTCTTGTATGGCATCAGAATTCCAAGTGTCTGCGAGCGTGTGCCGTGGTCTCGCTCCCTTACTATATGCTCGCACCTACACGTGCTCTCACTTCGGCATTACACCCTTTGAAGCACTGTCAGTGTTTCTGTCACAGAAATCATTTGAAACACTTCTTTTTGAATGTCACAGCCCTGTTTGGGCTTTGATCAGAGCCAACAATGTCAATTTTGGGAGGAACTGCTGTGTAGTAATGCATGATGAAACTGTCAGAAAGTTGTTTCAGCTAACTCCCCCATGCATCTTAAAATAATCATTAGGTTACTGCTTCCACATATGTCACCAATGGTGTTTTATTTGTCAAGGATGTTACCTGACAGGACACAAAATGGGTTACATTTGTGTTATAAGGTATCCTATATTACCGCAGGTAATTTACACGTGTAACTGATGTTTGCTTCCTCTGACGAATGCTTGATCTGATGATTGTCAAGATATATGTACAAGTATGCATGCTGGTGACAAGGCAGATTGTGATTGGGTGCTATATGGTGAATTTAACAACCAATAAAGAAGCTGCTACAAGCCTGAGCACAAAAGAGGCCTGGTTAAAGCTGTTCTCCGCCTGTTTTAGAGTATTATAGTTCAAAAAATAGCAGAGAATATAGGAATCTGCTGTTGTAATATGTGTATCTTTAACGTAGGTGAAACAATTTTTGTCATCATGCTTTTTTCTAAAGGAGTTCATGCTTTATCATAAATTAAACAAATATACTGAACTATTCCACCCAGACCATGTTTTACATCTTAATTCAACAAAAGCCACACAGTCATTATTTCTTATCTTATTTCACACTGATTATTTCCAGACTGAATCAACAAAAGTACATTTCCAGAGTAACTGCCTGACATTTCCCTCACCGTCTGCTCTCTGTGGCCCTCATTTACAAAATGGCCCAAAAAAGTCTGCAACATAGTTTTAGCGTGTTGAGGTTCTGCGCCAACATCGCACAGGAAAACCGGGCGCCATAAATGTAGTGACGGAGCCGCTGACCCGATGCCCAGAGAGCAGTGTCCAGCAGATCTTAGTGGTCCCTTAATAATATATCTGAAGTCTCTTTTATATAGACCTTAGTGGTCCCCTAATACTGTATCTGAAGTCTCTTTTATATAGACCTTAGTGGTCCCCTAATACTATCTGAAGTCTCTTTTATATAGACCTTAGTGGTCCCCTAATACTGTATCTGAAGTCTCTTTTATATAGACCTTAGTGGTCCCCTAATACTGTATCTGAAGTCTCTTTTATATAGACCTTAGTGGTCCCCTAATACTGTATCTGAAGTCTCTTTTATATAGACCTTAGTGGTCCCCTAATACTATCTGAAGTCTCTTTTATATAGACCTTAGTGGTCCCCTAATACTGTATCTGAAGTCTCTTTTATATAGACCTTAGTGGTCCCCTAATACTGTATCTGAAGTCTCTTTATATAGACCTTAGTGGTCCCTAATACTGTATCTGAAGTCTCTTTATATAGACCTTAGTGGTCCCTAATACTGTATCCGAAGTCTCTTTTATATAGACCTTAGTGGTCCCCTAATACTGTATCTGAAGTCTCTTTTATATAGACCTTAGTGGTCCCCTAATACTGTATCTGAAGTCTCTTTTATATAGACCTTAGTGGTCCCCTAATACTGTATCTGAAGTCTCTTTTATATAGACCTTAGTGGTCCCTAATACTGTATCTGAAGTCTCTTTTATATAGACCTTAGTGGTCCCCTAATACTGTATCTGAAGTCTCTTTTATATAGACCTTAGTGGTCCCCTAATACTGTATCTGAAGTCTCTTTTATATAGACCTTAGTGGTCCCTAATACTGTATCTGAAGTCTCTTTCCCAAAATTCAGCCTTGGTGCAGAACTCCAGCCACTAGAGCCAGTCCCACAACGAGCTTTCCTTAGGATGTCCCTTTCTGAGTCTGTAGCTATTGAGGGGGGGGGCAAGGTGGAGGCTTGGGGTTTGGCCTTTATCATCTGCCACTTTGCTTATTTGAAAGCCATGATGTCGCTCTTTCTCTCATGGGTGGGCCAAATTCTCTGGGCGGGCAAAGCAGAGAAAGGGGAGGTTGCCCCTTATGAGGTCAAAAGGGGCAAGATTCCAGATCGGCCCACCTGAGCTTTCATTTTCTCAAAGGCAGAGCAGGATACCCAGGGCTTGGTTTACACCTATCACCATTTCTAGCCACTGGGGGACCATAGGCCGGCTGGGGGAACTCATATTAATGTTAAAAAAAACTCATAAAGTGACATTTTCATGCCAGGGTACTTTTATAGGTATAGTGTTATATTTGGCAATGATTTTCAATACACAACAATTTCTTTCTGCCATTGACCGTATTTCAGCTTGTTTTTCAGCCCCTCTGCTGTCAGGAGACAGGGTCGGGGAGGTGGTCCAGCACGGGGGGGAGGGGGACACACACTCTTCCTCACAGCTCACGGTTGCCTGGCCCTGACTCATGAAAAACACGAGTAAAATAAAAAATACTGCATAAACTTTGCTACTGTGTGATTATATAAATATAGGTACACCAACATGCAGTCTTAAGAGATTGCAATATAAGCCTGTATGCTACTATTAGGACTATAGCATGTATGTCAAGGATGTATAAATTAAATGAACTTCAGCTGGAGTCCGGTTTACTAAGGCAACACTGTTGACTGTATCAGTGATCTCTTTCCATTCTGCATTCTTTCTACATTCTTAATTACCGTTTTTAGTCTGCCAAATAGTACATGTTAGTGCAAATGCACCTGAGATTTCAGGGTTTCGATCTCCACCTCTGAAAAGTGCCACTTCTTATTGAAATATGTCTCGCCATGTTGTAAATTCAATGGGCGAGGCCTCGAAACCAAGAATATATTGGGGCGTGATATTTAAATATATTATATGTGATGTAGCCTGACCTTACTGCACAGCGCTGTGGAAGTCTATCAATGCAAGACAAATTTCCAGATAGCATACGTCTATTCAGTCATCTAAAGTTCATCAAAGATCAATCTGGTATGTACTGTAAACCATTATACTCATGAAATAAACAATAGTTAAATAGCCAAAAATGAATCCTCCGCTTACATTTAAAGAACTCTGGATGTGAAAAACAAAGATTATTTGAGCTGACTGGTAATATTACCCTTGAATAGCCAACCAATTACAAAGAACAGGACCTAGAGTGATAAAAGTCAAGGCAATCCATAAAAATGGAGGTACATTGTTTTTTTTCTTCATGTTAACCCAGCTTAACATCAGTATCGTGTCCTTTGTTGTTTCCAACCAGTCATTTTGAATCAAAGCAGCAGTTCTGCTCTCAGTATTGCTTGTGTTGTCCTCCCTTGCTATGTGCAGGTGATGCTGTCACCAAAGACGGAGCTTGGGTAGGAACTAATGTTCTAGAAGCTTTTTATAATAAAAAAGAAGAGCGAAAGAGACATGTAAGAAAGGGCTAAATCACACCGCAAATCCACTCACTCTGATTCATCAGTAGACGGCCTTGGTACCTTGCAGAAAAATAATGCCTAAGGACTGCACCTTAGATTTGGCATCACACCAGTCAAATCCTATCACAATCAAAATACCGTTTTGTTCAGGAAAACACACACACACACACACACACACACACACACACACACACACACACACACACCTGCACACCTCAATGCAGAGAGAGAACAGGGATTACTGGGAATGAACATGGCTTCTAATTGGCATTGGCAGACTGATAGTTTGTGCTTAATATGTGTCTAAGGGAGCCAGTAGTTAAGACACCAAAAATGACTTTTTTTTACTTCAAAATAAGGCCAAAATCCCACTCTACTAAATAAAGATCGGTCCATCTAGTTTTAAAGAGCAGCAATGTCTGGTGGATATTTTGATCACAGAATGTGAAGATGTATGAACAAGATGGATCCAGGAGGACGCCAAGCAGCTAGAGACTGAGACACACAGGGGTCTTATGGGCTCTGAAAAAGGAGCGAGAAACATCGGTCATCTGTAGTTACTGGAATCCTGTAAAACAGCCCACCAATCAGTGCCTTGCGGTCAGCTTGGAAGGAACCAATGAAATGCCTCTTGCCCCCGTGTCCCAGAGGGAAGGGGGAGGGGTCAAACTGAACCCCGAGGTGATACTTTCAAATCTTGCTAGCTTTTCAACATTAACCTGGCCTTTAAGGTAAAAAGTTCTGAGTTTGGACTGAAAGGCCTCAACAGAAACACACTTACGTCCACAGGAAGATTATTACAGAGAAAGGGGGGCCCTGTGGCCTTGTGACTTCTTCTTAACCCTGGGGACAGACAGGGAGCCTGTTTTCTGAGAGAGAGAAAATGGTGACATTATTTAATCTATTGATTTGTGTACAGGGACACGATTTTTTCGTGGTGATGTGAAAAAAATGTAAACTAATGTATTTCAATGGGAAGCATCTTTCGTGATAACAGCATGGTTACAGTAGTGAGTAGTATTGAAAAGCCAAAAAACTGCACGAGGAGGGTGGTCGGGGGGGTTGGATGGCTGAAACAACACAGGACTTTCACCCGGAGAAATAAAATAAAAAATAAAAATAACGTGACCATTTCATGAACTGCCATGAGACCGGGTTGATTTGTCACTTGTAGCCATAAATAATTATGCAGTGTTACTCAATGTAGTTGCTATACTACATGATGCTGCCTATTTCTACTACTAGCAGACCTTTTTTCCCTGCACAAAACAAATTAAATAAAGCAGACACTTTAAGATGTCTGCATCATTTTCCAGCCATAATTCCTCACATCTTGCTTGGCAGAGGATTGCCCATTTGAGTCCATAGATTCGGTTGCTGAATGTGCCCTGCTATAGATTCCTATGAGCTTCTGTACATGGAAAATAATCCTTGGAGCAGCTGACGAGGCAGTATATCTAAACAGAGGACAGCACCATGAGCCAACATAATTTAACAACACATTAATCTCTTCACTAATGCAGTCAATAGCATATTAAGCGAGCTACAAAAGCAAAATTAATGAGAAGTAATGCGACGCAAGTCTGCAAAGCGCTCTAGTGAAATCCTGAGCAGTCAGCAGGACTGATCTTGCCAACTCATTTCTCAGCTGTGTCTCTTGCTCTCGCAGAGGGATATTGCCTTGGGTGAAGAGGTGCTCAGATTCCACAGATGTCATCCACAAATGCCATATTTCAAAAAGCCGGGGAAGTGATCTTCAGCCTCACTTAAAATACAATTCCCATTGTGATACTAACAGGGCGTTGATAACACTGACCTGAGTGCCAAGTCTCCAAAGAGTGACTAGTTGTGTAGGAAGTGTACATTGCATCTCCATCAAATTATCTCTAGATTTATGAAATAAAACAACCACGGATATTGACTCTTGAAAGTTATCACCCTTAACAATTCAGTTCTGGTTTAAAATGACATGGTTATCGATTACCAGGCGCTGTAAACACACTTTGAGCAGCTACTCAGTCAGAAATGCAACAGAAAACAATGATAAACGTGTGTATCTTAAAATGGGATGTCTTCTGTATCACTGTAGCTGTACTAAAAATATGTTCAAATGCCCACGACCGGCTGTTCCACTTCTTAAGATTATCTCATTGACTGGCATGCACACCAAAATATGTCAATGTCAATTTTATTTCTATAGCACATTTAAAAACAACAACAGTTGACCAAAGTGCTGAACAGGGTCGATGTCAAATACATCAACAACAAGTGTAAAGATTACTACAACCAAAGTACATCACAGGGAGACAAACAACAACACTTTAAAACATCAGAATCCAGGTTAACGAGGGTTAAAAGCTACAGCAAACAGGTGCGTCTTAAGCAGCGATTTAAACGTTTGTAAGGTCTGTGCAGCTTTAATATGCATGGGGAGGTTGTTCCATAGGGTGGGGGTGCCCACTGCAAAGGCTCTATTGCCCTTATATATGTGCAATGTGATGTGCCCAGATAGCTCAGTTAGTAGAGCGGCGCCCATATATAGAGGGTTACACCACAACGCGGTGGGGCCCAGTCTGACTCTGACATGCAGCCCTTTGCTGTATGTCATTCGACTTCTCTCTCCCATTTCATGTCTTCAGCTGTCCTATCAAAATAAAGGCTGGAAATGCCCCAAAAAAATCTTTAAAAAAGTGCAATATGCACAGTAGCTGGCTCTTGTTTACCAAATTCAGTCTAGTGAGTGCATGCATCCAACGTGGAAATGGCAGACTCTGCCACTGTCAGTGCAAGCTATTATATAGAGAGGCAACTAATAAATGTCAGCCATGAATAGTATCAAAATAGTTTTGATATAATTGAAATCTTGAAAATTATAACTTTGATTAGAGAAGGGTAACTGACACCTGAAATACTTTTAATGAACACTGGAACAACTATTATTCTTATCATACTTGTTAGATGGAAGATATGTATATATTAAACATGGTATTCTGCTAAATTAAAAGGAGAAAATGTTTTTTCAAATGTCATGTAAATGCACTACACAGTAATCTGCCCATGAACTGCCATTTTTCATTACAAGATTTGAAATTAGATGTGGATATAACTAGTGTCTGCACTCAAGTAATAAAACTGCACTCTGTAATAAAACATTGCAGGATCTCACTTTTGTCTTCAGTAGCCAATTTGTGATTAGCACTTGCAAATGGGAAATTTTTATGGTAATGGTGTCACTATGCAACGTCTGTAACATTTTTACTATATGTAATGCTTGCTATAGGCGCATCAAGCTGTTTACCACTGACGATTGGATGAAAGCATCACTGGGTGACATGACTACAGCAAAAATGAAAGCTATTGATTGTTATGTGCTGTAACAGCACTGAACCTTCAATTTTATTTACATCAAATATGTGTTTGACACAGCAACAGAGATAATTCTAAATATGGAGGAATGTCAGAGTGGACCATCTTTCAGTAAATCTGCCTCCTTCAAGAAGTGCTTATCATTGAATCCTTGAGCATGGCACTTAACTCTTACATTCTTACATGGCCTTACTCCGTGTTCAGCGTGTTTTCCAAGAGTGTTTTTTTATCTTGTCTGTGAAGTGTTGTAATCAGTCTTCTGTCAAGAAAAGGTGAGAGCTGCACCCTTTTAAAACACGCTGTCTGATGGCTGTGTTATTTTTTTTTGCTACTTGCAGGCAGTGGAGACAAGCCATAAACACTTACATATTATCACCTTTTTACCTAACTTTGGAGAAGGTGTTAGAAGGAAGTCACCTATGTACTGTAATACAAATATTCACTCTGCTTTTTGCTCTGATTTTGGTCTCCACCAGCTTTTAAAAGAAATATGTGTCTCTTAAACTGAGTAATGGTCCAGTATTACTAACGGTGGCTTTATCAGGGACAACAGCTGCAAAGATGTAGGCTGGATAAGGAAAAAAATAAGCTAGGAGGAGCTCCCCCGAGTTTGCTGATAATTCTATAGCGACCCCTATCACACTACAAATAGTCATGTGA
This sequence comes from Etheostoma perlongum, assembly GCA_026937815.1. Classification (NCBI taxonomy): domain Eukaryota; kingdom Metazoa; phylum Chordata; class Actinopteri; order Perciformes; family Percidae; genus Etheostoma; species Etheostoma perlongum. The sequence goes on from CM049371.1 coordinate 34,692,298, forward strand.
TGCATTGTTACCCTTTTAGAAAAATATAAATTAGAGATTTTCTGCTTTTGTGGTTACTTTTAAAACATGGATACTTATCAAGCATTTTTTTCATCAAAGAAATCGGTGACTTTTATGCACTGATTCTACAGTTATGTGAATGAAATCATGAAGGCGTGTGTGTGTGTGTGTGTGTGTGGCTGGAGGGGTTTTTCTTCTTCTCTTCTTCAGAATAAATATACAGTATACCATATACCCAACAGCATATGTGTCAGAACAAGCCTGCATGTGTTTACATTGAGGATAGAATGAGCTACTGGAATAATGCAGGCTAACTGTGATATATAACCTAATTAAGCATTCTAGAAATTTACATAAAAAAACAACAACTTCAATTAGCACATGAGCAATGACTGCTGGCATTTGATTGCAAGGGGGAAATACACGGGACAATAAACATAATTTACAAGATGTTTAATTTTGTGTTTGGAAAATTGAATCCACCGGCAGTGAGAAATCTGCTGCATGTTTGTGGGCAGAAGGGATGGTTGTGATTGATTGGAGGAAACTAATCTATGTTTGTTTGCGCTGCACAAGCAACACAACCCAACCTTTAACTCTTGGAAAGCAAAAAACCAACAGAAGCAAATGGCTGCTGCACAGGAAGAGTTTGTGTGTGTAATTTTGTTGCGGTTCAACCTAATCAAGTCTACCTCTGTCGTACGCAGATCCCCATGGAAATATAGAGATTCATCATCTTTTATACGCCACGGTTCACCGTCCCTGAGTACGAGGAAATAATTTCAATTTCTCCTCTTGATGAGCTTCTACTCATGGCCAATTATCTCAACACAATAAATGGTACCTTGGTGAACTATTCTGCCTCTGCTGTTCACAATATGAGTGAGACTGATAGGGAGAGAAAGAAAGAAGGGAAGAAAGAAAGAGATGAACCTCCCACTGTCATCAAGGCCAGAGAACTGCAGGGTGAGAAAGCTCCAGCATTGCCTAATTTGTAATTTGCAAAGCACAACAGCATGTGGATTGTAATGGCAACACATAAACCTATATTGATGGAGTTTTGTCCTTCATGATGATCAGATCATATTAATAATAAGTATAAGACAGAGGCAAAGGCAATTTAATGAAAAAAACAAAAGCCATACCAGCCAAAACAACTTTGCATTTGTGTTTGAGAACCATGATCCAGAAGTCACCAAGACATCAAAGAAAAGTATGCAATATTATTCATGGAGGGGAAATAAAAATGCTTGCTTGCTAGGATCTTTAAACTGAGGTGTACGTACATTTCCCGATTTAAAGGCTTTCATCCAAAAAGCTCCATCAGTTACTGACTGGTTTTGATTCCTCAAAGTTTGGATAAAAGCATATTATAGAGACATGTATGATTATGGGAGTCATTAGAGTCTTGGGACAAGGTGTGACTGGTTTCAAACAACAGGGGTACAGATGTTCTGACAGCGCTGTGGGTGGTGGACAGGGATTCCTGTTCTCACATTAATAGAGGGTCCTTCAATCTTTGGTTTTCTCTACATGTATATAAAACAAGTCTGTCCTCAAAGGTGTGTTCTTGGGATGGCCTAGGGGTTTAAAATGGCTGACTTTGTTATTAATATGTCCCTGGTTTGAGTCTGGAGTGATAGGTGCATGTCCTACCTCCTCTCTCTCCTCACCTGGTTGACCATGATTTATAAAAACAAATTTATAACTAACTTCATAATTTCTCTCCCATAACTTGATATTTGGCCACTTTGGCGCATTACAAAGTTTGCATGTTTTCTAGAATCTTGTCATATATTATCTGCCATATATACTGCACAAATATAAATAGTTGATATATGCATTCTTGCTACGATTGTAGGTGTACAGCCCTGGAATAAGAATACATTAGCAACCTGCCCACGTTTTTCTGAATTTGCAGCTTTGTGATGACTATTGTTATTCCATCTCGTGTTCCTGTCATCAACGTTGTGGATTTGGCGAAAGGCCTGTCCAGCTATAGCCCCAAGCCGTCACAGCTTGCCTCAGGTGTTTGTGCTCTTTTATTCGCCTCTTTAAAAGTCATACGTGCCACAATGGGGTTGGTACATTCTGTGCCCAAAAGTTCTACACACGTAGGAAAAACATCACACCAAAAGTGATAATGTGTACCTTTCAAAATAACAGCCTGCTCTAAATCTACAATTAACATCCACCAACTGCTGAGTATGATTCCAAGTCTGAGTCACCAAAGAAGAGTCCGTGTCACGAGTCCAGAGAATAGCGACTTGATTCGGACTCTAGTACGAGTCCAAGAGTTGAGTACTCCATCACCGCTTTTTAAAATAAAAACGTCAGAACTTCATCCAACATGTGACTCCTATTTCATAAATGCTCAAGTACAATTTCATTAATGTTCTAGTCCAAGTCACCTGACCGAGAATAGCGACTTGAGTACTCCATCACTGCTACACATAGTGTAGATCAAAGGATGTTCAAGTATATTTGAAAATGGCACATTGTATATTCCCATTTAAATCACTGTGTACAATTTGAAAATGTTCAACTTTGACCCAACCCCCCCAATGGTTGGAGGTCTCAACCTGAGATGAATGAGCAGAAAGCAACACATAGACTGTACCCACGTTTACCAGGATTGCTACATTTCCCAACAACAGCTGAGAGACAGATGCTACAATCACATCCAAATTCATAGGGGCTTTAAAGTCGACATGGTGGATGAATTCATATCATTTGCATTGTAGCACGGTTAGATACAGGGCAAAGGTGTTTGAACTGAATGCAATTGTGCAATGGGCAGAAATAAAATACAAATGCTTGCACATTCTGACACAGGGCTATAAATTCCCAGCGGTCGGTAGATCTCCCACCGCACCGGTCAGGCAGAAGTGATGGGAGTTTTCAAAGGATGTAATTCTCAGTAGCTGGCTAAAGAACATTTCAGTCATTTGGTAGTAATCAAGATCGCTGTTAAACCCCAACAGATATATTATGGTAATTTCATCCTATGGGGCATTGAAAATCGCACTAATTGCCACTTGATTATGTGTACTGTATAGTAAATTAAAGACTTTACAGCAGTTGTGTAACGTTTCACATTATCAAGTGTATTTTTGAGTGTCTACTCTACTATTCTACAGTTCAGTCACAGATCTCATAGTCAATGCACCAGAGTACGAGCTCCAGAGCCTCACAGCATCATTTTATACTTCACAACTTTCTGAATGTCTCGCATGTCCAGACTCCAGGTGTGATTCTATAAAAGTCACATTTTTGATTTACAGGGCCATTACCGGCCGATCCGGAGACACTGGTTTGGTGTCAAAAGAGCATATCATTATTCTGTTGTATGACAAAGCAGTTTGCCAAAGGGGACAGTAATTACATCGTTGTCTTATTTTCAGTTGACTCCCGGCAAGGGAATTATTGGTAATCATCCATGTAATGCGGTGCCACTCAGTTTTTGACAGCTGAGTGATACCACAGCGCTGTGGTTTTGTCCTTTTAGATTTTAAAATCTGAGGTAAAAACCCCAGCTATTCCCTAGGCTCAGCATGCTGTTTCTTATGTGTTTCTCCTCACTCATCTATAGTGCCCGGGATGCAAAAAGGTTTCACTGTGAACAATTTCAAAATACTAAAAGATGTTGCCAAAAATACAAAATAATACACAATATTTCTTTGGAAGTGTGTCATTATGCCTGATCAAACACACATATTTTGACACAAAACAACAATAACCTCCATCTCTAAAAGGACATCATTATTATTTAAAGCGTCCATCTCTGCTCTTAAACCCCCTCACTGTCTCCATGCTGGAAATGCCCTGTCCACATGAGTGGCCTGTTTTGTGTCTTTGTGCTGCCATTTAATATGCATTCTTTAACCTCAAGGGACAAAGTCCTTCTACTGACTCTTGCAGTGCTAGACAGGAACGCTGTGACACTAAAAAACCAGACCTCTTATCTGCCGTCTTCTCTGCCTGCCATTGTCAGCAAAAATAAATTGAAAAAAAGAAAAATAAGACAAACAAACTCCACTGAAGCTTCCGTCTCCAAACCGGTGGTGCTGTCAGCTCCTATTTAGAATCTGTGTTTATTCCATGCCCGGGCTTTTTATTTATTTAACAAAAAAATGTTAGTTAGGGGTGTTGACTCGCAGTGAGACATGTCAAGACACCCAGTGAAACCAGCAGTGTCAGGGCAGTTAACACTTCAGTAGACAGCGCTAAGAGTGCTCACACCCTGATTGTGTTGTGTGTCAAAGTCAACAACAGATGCCCAGGCAACGGTACTCTTCTTTAAACGCCGTGAAGTGCATACCTTGCACGTCTGTGAAAACCTATATCGAGAGACGCAGCCGTGAGCCATTTAAGCAGTTTCATGGTCAACAGCTCCAATAATCCCTCATCTTATATCTCAGTACTAGAGACCTTCAAGTAGGAAAAAAGGGCATTTTGAGCAAGTATTGTTTGACTTTCAGCAGATCAAGCCTTCAGCAGAGAAGAGAGTGAGTCAGATTAATAAATAAGAATGCATAAAGGGTGAGCAGTGCTTGCGGGTCTCCCTTGGATATTGCTGAGGAGTCTGCGCACCTGCCCAGACTGTCAAGCACCAGTAGGCTTTAGTGATTTGGTTTAAGATAAATTTAGCACAGGCCACTGGGGATTTTACATCTATTTTTTTTCATAATACAATAGACTTTGGAGTGGAGGGACAAGCCAAATAAATCATCTACAGGTGGCCAGTGGGGCTCTCAGTCACTGCCTTTGCCAAATTAAATAATTAGAATTCAAAAGGTGCCCACCTCCACACAGCATAACTAAAATAAGTCTTTCTGATGTATTAAAGGAGACTTCTATGAAGTGACACAGGTGGCCAATATCAATAATATGGGTGGATAGCGGGGCTTACGGAGATGAATGCTAAATATATAGCGGATAAAATGTTGCATTGTACATACTTTAGCTGGAGTCAATATTGGAGGATTAATTGAATTAAATTACAATTAATTAAAAATGAACCATGTTTGTGACAAATACAGAATGGTTAGGTAAGGAACATTTGTGGTTAAGGCTGATAAAAAGACGCAGTTACATTGCAAAGTTGTGAAACAAACTGGTCGCCTTTATAAAAGTCACACGTGCCACAAGTCCATTCCAAACTCTGGTCAGTGGTTCTCGGCGTTGGATACCAACTCAAAAATCACCCTGTCGTGTCTGTGTGGAACGCGGCGGGGATAGCAGGAGTTGGACCATGGCGCTTTGGGATGACGTAGTATTAAGAGTGACAATGGCAGCGAGTAGTATGAAAGACCTAAAATCGGGGAAAAGGAGGCAGGTTGGGGTGGTGGATGGGTTACACAACACAGGACCCAGGAGACCGCGGCGTTTGTCCCATCTAGATAGATAGATAGATAGATAGATAGATAGATAGATAGATAGATAGATAGATAGATAGATAGATTGAAAATGAGCAGAATATGGGCGCTTTAACTATTTAGATTGAAGTTATGGCAGAAGTTGTCATAAAAGCCTTATTTCCCTTTCTCCATGGCACACTCGTTAGAGTCTACTTAGCTAGTCATCGCCATTGGTATGTGATAACGCCGGTTTATAGCACACTCTGTGTGTGATCTGAGTGTTTATATATTATAAGTTAACTTTTATAATATAGTGTAGGAGGTTATTGTGAAGTGAATCTCAGTTTCTGTGCTCTGAAGGCTAAAAGCATTTAATCACCTCATGGTTTATTCAACGCATGTTGGAGCCTACTTGTAACATTGGTAACAGCTAATATTATTCTATATATAATATTATTAAGTTTATAGCTGCTGCTTTTAGTTCACGTAGTAACTATATTAACCACTGTTGATTCCTGTAACACTCATAATTAGAGCTCATTTATCATTGGCATCATTATGATGCAGCTTAAATTGATATTCTTTTTCTAGTCTTTCTCTAATCTGTGTTTCTTGTAGACCTCAAACACCCACACAAACAACAACTTCAGCTCAAAATAAAGCTCTGTTAACCAGACCCACTTCCTCTGGAGGCTGATTCTTTGACCGGGTCAAGTCCATATCTGCCGCCTCGACCAGATAAATTGCAGCGAAGTGTCAGTTCCTCTGTCGATCTTCCTTCAGACACATCTAAATGTGTGAAACAAGTAGGCCGATGCAATTTAGGAACAAAAGCTTCACAAACAGCAGTGAGAGGCTATTTCTAAATAAATAAAGTGGATAGGCAGGTTTTGATATTTCATCGCTGGCTTTAAACGCTAGGGGAACAGCAGAGAAAGGGGTGGGAAATCAAGAAGGGTGGAACTTAAGTTTCTGTTGATGCACCGAAAAGCGCAGAGTAGAAGTAAACGTGACTTTGTGAGATGGTAGTTAATGTACAGTGTAGGTTTCAGTGTGTCCGTGATTAAATGCTGCAGCGCATCTAGACCAACATATGAGGCTGTGGTTCATATTTGTCATTGGATGAAACCTAGGTCTGGTCTGTAACATTAAATGCACTATAACACTAGATGATAATACTACAATAAAACTACAATAAAAAACAACAACAATTTTCATTTATTTGTCTTAAATGTTACCATATCAAGTGATATGCTCCTTCAGTAACAAACTAATATTATTGGGACCACTACAGATGAACATTTAAAGGTCCCATGGCATGAAGATTTCACTTTTTAACATTAATATGCGTCCCCCAGCCGGCCTATGCCCCCCCAGTGGCTAGAAATGGAGATAGGTGTAAACCGAGTCCTGGGTATCATGCTCTGCCTTTGAGAAAATGAAAGCTCAGATGGACTGATCTGGAATCTTACCTCCCCTTTCTCTGTTTTGCCCTCTCAGAGATTTGGCCCACCCATGAGAGAGAGACAACATGGCTTTCAAATAAGCAAAGTAGCAGATGATAAAGGCCACACCCCCAGCCTTCACCTTGCCCCCCCAATAGCTACAGTCTTAGAAATGGCACATACTAAGGAAAGCTCATTGTGGGACTGGCTCTAGTGGCTGGAGTTCTGCACCAAGGCTGAATTTTGGGAAAGAGACTTCAGATACAGTATTAGGGGACCACTAAGGTCTATATAAAAGAGACTTCAGATACAGTATTAGGGGCCACTAAGGTCTATATAAAAGAGATTTCAGATACAGTATTAGAGGACCACTAAGGTCTATATAAAAGAAACTTCAGATACAGTATTAGGGACCACTAAGGTCTATATAAAAGAGACTTCAGATACAGTATTAGGGACCACTAAGGTCTATATAAAAGACTTCATATAAATTAGAGACTTCAGATACAGTATTAGGGGACCACTAAGGTCTATATAAAAGAGACTTCAGATACAGTATTAAAAGGGACCACTAAGGTCTATATAAAAGAGACTTCAGATACAGTATTAGGGAACCACTAAGGTCTATATAAAAAGAGACTTCAGATACAGTATTAGGGGACCACTAAGGTCTATATAAAACAGATTAGGGGACTTCTAGATAGATACAGTATTAGGGACCACTAAGGTCTATATAAAAGAGACTTCAGATACAGTATTAGGGGACCACTAAGGTCTATATAAAAGAGACTTCAGATACAGTATTAGGGGACCACTAAGGTCTATATAAAAGAGACTTCAGATACAGTATTAGGGGACCACTAAGGTCTATATAAAGAGACTTCAGATACAGTATTAGGGACCACTAAGGTCTATATAAAAGAAACTTCAGATACAGTATTAGGGACCACTAAGGTCTATATAAAAGAAACGTCAGATACAGTATTAGAGGCGCACTAAGAGGCCATAAAAGCATCCAAAAAGCATCCAAAAAGCACCATGTCATGTGACCTTTAATATCTATTTGTTAAATTATAAACACCCCCGCTGACTATCCCTGTAACAATTGGCTCACAATTAAGCACATTGAACATTCACGGTCTAGCCATATAATAAGTTTTGACCTAGTTTTGTTCCATAACCGGTGGCCTATTGCTTTACATATGATTGCTCCCTCACTGTGTAATGCTCTGCCCAAACCAGTATTTTCACACAAGACAATACATCACATCACATTAGGTAGGTAATGATACAATTTCATGGGATCTTACTTGTGCCGAAAGCAGAAAATTCTCTATCGCTATGATCAGTTTCAATGGGAACACTCATACCCACACTTAACAGCGGTCGCTCATTTCATGTAATTAGCACATCTGTTTTGTCTACATTTTTTATCTTAACTGTTTAAGAGTTGGGTTTATTCACTGCACATGTCAGTCTTTTGGTCTGCTATTTATTTTACCAATAGTAAGGCTAATGTGGCTCGGTGTACTAGAGAGAGAGAGAGAGAGAGAGAGAGAGAGAGAGGAGAGAGAGAGAGAGAGAGAGGGAGATGCTGGCAGTGGGCAGCTGGAGGCACGTACACTCGTTAGCCCTGCTTGCGCTCCCTTTCAAATGAGGCCTTAATGATTTATAGATGTTTGCTTTAAAAAGTCATTGGCATTAATCCCATGGCTCATTAACCATTTAATTAAAATTAAATTCTGTGTTAAGACTACAGCAGATTGAGAGTATTTCCTCCTGGTGGGAGGCTGTTGAATCACCTCATTTTCAGAAACACTTCATGTGAGGAGGACGTGTCCCGACACACAGCAACAACAACCACTGGCAAAGTCAAAAACAGGAATGACCACACAGATTGATCTCAGTTAACACTCGGAGTACAGTACATGATTTTCTATGGCTTATTGACGTGGGATAACAGTAACTCAAATGCATTAAGCACAAGCACACTGAATAGGTTTCTAAAGGAGTTAAAAGCAGTGTTGTCTGGTAATGCTCATCAGCAGCATTGTAAGTGCAATTAAGCTTTAAAAGGACAGCAGGTGAGACATGACCTGGATATAGAGTGGTGTCTTTTTCACCTGCTGGGAATTAGATGTATAAACATGAATTTGAACTGCGACACCACACGCGTCGACATATTGGCTTATAGTTTCATTATCCAGGCCACCGGCTGAATTCCTGATTCCAAAAACATCTCCCTATGCAGCTTTCCAGTGTTTCTGATGGCAACTACAGACGTGAGAGAAGGGGGGTATCAATCTTTGCATCTCTAACTCTCAGTGAGAAAGCAAATGAGGGATGCAACTGCAACATCTGTGGTTTGATTCCAGCCGTGGGACCTTTGTTGCATGTCATTTTCCTCTCCCTTTTCGCGTTTCTAGTCTGCCACTACACTTTCTTCTGTCCAATAAAGCCAAAAAATGGGAAAATACTGAAAATAGTCTGAAAAAAATCATGTAATGTATTTGTCATTTGCTTAAGAACATCTCTGGAGTCATCTTTTTTTATTTTCTCCTAGCAACACAGCAACAAGTCATATCGGAGAGCTTTTCTGCAATGATGATACAGTATAATTAAGAGGCAACACTCCATCACTGGCCCTAGAATCTGTGTAGTACCTGAAATTGCTTTCTAAATGGGTCTATGTTACCCAATATGTGGTTTTATCTGCGTGTTTCAACAAAGTGAAATGAACTCTGTGGGAGGATGGAAGTAAAAAAGCTTGATTGATCTGTGTGCTCATTGGAGTAATTCAACCCCAGTCATTTTCCTCTGCAGGTTGGTATAGCATTTAAAATAGCAACGCTCTAATGGCACACACACATACACACACACACACACACACACACAACACACACACACACACACAGAAGAACACATTTGCAAGCACTTTGCAGGACAAGATGTGGTCTAAAAGTGCTGGGAAATGAAATGGGGTCGAAGGGATTAATTCATGTCTCCAGAAATACTCCTTTGAAAGTATATTGGTTTGCCACCTATGTAAGCTGAGATATGTTGGTCCATTTTGGTTATCTGATCATCTCCTGCACGTACAGTATCTACTCATTGAGAATTCAGGCATTTTACCAGGATTTTTCGTTGGGTGCCGTATGTTGCATGTACGGTATGGGCTGAGCTTCTCACTGCCTGGCAGTAAAGCCTTGAACTCTTACCACTGCTAACCATTTATATGGTCCAGAGCACGGGACGATTTGCAAGCTTACTCATTCAAACTATAAAGGAAGTCAAGCATGATGTAGTATTGAGTACCCACAGCACATTGCATAGCAAATGTAGATGACTTGTTGGTCACTTTGCACTCTCATGTTGTTTAGATTTGCACTAAATAATTTCTCAGTGTTACATCCCAGTCACAAGTGTCATTTAAAAGTGTGAAACAGCCTTTTCATTGACATGTGAAACTAATTACTGAAAAGCAACAGCACATTGAGGAGGTGGTACAGTTCCAAACTGTAAAGTCAGTACTTTAAACCAGTAAAGTGTTTTTCGTGCCACCACTGAGAAATAATTTATTCTCTTTCATTTTAATACACAATTTAAAAGCGGACTCCAGCAATTGAGTACTGCATTCCCATGAAGAAACAAGACAACACTACATCAGTCAGAATGTCTCAGCATAACCTGGCTTTTAATCTTAAGTATGGATCAAGCCCCCAAATACAATGTATGCTACATTTAACATAGGACGACCCAATGGTGTCTTTCATTACGCCCACGTTGCCTGGTAGATTATTATGTCTTTATATGCACCAAGTTTGTAACATAGGTTTTATGCTAAAATGTGTAGTTTGCAACTCCAAGCCACACACACCATTATTACACTTGGTTGTTTTTCACATCTGAAAAGCCCCCCTGCAGAGCCACAGCACAAAACAACTGTTTTCACGTGTGTCTTTTCTGCTGCAAACATATCTGCTCGGTAAATTTCATGCCCTGTGTTCTGTGAAGTCCCATCCCATAACATTGCATTCAATTTGTCTAAGTAGAAGAAGCACTGGTCTAATCAAATCATTTCAGGCTGGATTTCCATGAATCTATACAATTGCTGTTCTGCTATAGTCCTAATGACTTACACCATACAGCAGCCTGCTACATAGCACATGTTCCACATTATTTATATAAAACCTGCAATAGCATTAGTGTTATTAACTTTTTCATATATCTACTGTACAGGGACCTAAACATGCAAACACATCTTGTTCTGCAAACAGACATCCATATGGACCGGTGTACTTCTATCATTGGTAAGCAAGCTAGCAATTTAGCTACTCAAAGCATTAAACAGCTCAGACAATTTGGAAAATTTGTTTAGTTTAGTTGCTGGTGTGGTCCTTACCGTTTAACACCACTGCTTATAAAACTCTGTACACACATGTCATTAGCTTGTAAAACATGTTACATTACCAATGTTCCCCTGTCTGGGCTCAGCCTGCCAGCTGCTTTAGATCTTACACAGACACGCCATTTCCCCAAAGTTTTTTTTTCTTATTTTTTTTTTCTAAATAAAAACATATTTTCTTACAATGAAAATGGGAGGATTCCTTTACAATTCAATTAAAATAGAACATTGTCTCACGTCTTTATATGCCTTTAACAATCACTGTATTGGGATTGGATAAGAAATGTCAGAGACAGATATATTCAACTTTACCTTGACAAATAAAAACCTAATCTATCTGCATGAGTGATTTTGGTAAAACAACTATTTTAAAATGAGTTTTAGTGTAAATTACAGAAGACAGAAATTCTAGTTTTGTCACTCTTCAATATGCAATATTAATGGGTATAAGTAACACTCTGAAGCACTGGCAGCCATGAGTAAGTAATGCACCTGTTTCCATTGCTAGACCAATCATGTGCTATTTTGCAGTTACAAATATTTGCCTTTGACATGCATGTAAAGCTTATAAATTATGTAGATGAGAGACACATTAGCATAAGGAAATGACGAACATGGCTGCTGGATACTGCTATGGATGCAGTGTGTGTGTGTGTGTGTGTGTGTGTGTGTGTGTGTGTGTGTGTGTGTAAGATGTCACCTATCGCCTTGATGGATGGTGATGTGTGCAAACACGACTCAGAGAGTAAACCTTGAAATGGCCGCCTCGCATCTTTGTTAGGGCAGACAATAACAGAGCTGCTGGTGGGTTATGACTTCTCCCACTAATGTCTTTGCTAAAGTCTGGCTAGCGGCCAATGGGAAGAGGCAAACTGGCAGACGGCACCACATCAATATCCCAACTAGCCACCAGAGCCTGACTCAAACGATCAGGGAGTTTAAAGGTAGCAGCTGGCGAGTTGATATGGGGCTTCCCGCGTTTTGCCGAGGGGCTTTAGATTCATTTAAATGATAGAGATTACTTTTAAGTGCTACACACATTAATTGATGGTAAGAGCTGGGAGATATGGATGCAAGAGGATCGGCTACCAGAGATGAACATGAATGGGTTTATCGGGTCTCTTAGTTTTCTGTGACTAAACAGACTGATATGTCCACTCACACACAAAAAGAAACGTCTCAAGAACGTTTTGCTCCACCTATCTTTTAAAAGCCAGACCTGGTGTAAATCTAGTTCCCAGGTAGTTTGTTATCCTTTCAAAGACAAGATATTCTTTTCTGAACTCTTGTGTCTGAAGGACCTCTTTTGACAGAGTGTGCTTTTGATAAAAGTATCAACACAGTGAGTGACCCCTTCCCACCCCCCCCACCCCACGCCCATTTGTATTGTGCGTTTGGTAAAACTCCCACCTCTCTCCTTTCACTATCTGCTTCTCGTGGGCCTCATTGTGATTCTTCCCCCGCTTGGTTTCCATCTTCCCTCACTTAGTGGCCCAAGAGGTGCTGCAGGCTCCCTGAGGAGCCTTCTGGCGCGCGGTCAGAGGCCCTTTGAGCTGCCAAGTCAACTGAGGCCGTTGGTCCCCCTACTGTGTGTTCCTGCGCTGAGGCTGCTGGGATGCTGGCGCAGGCCCATTGATTTACTGCCTTTGGCTAGGACACTCTCCAAGGAGCTCCTATTCTGGCTGGGATATCATTTATTTGGGACACATTTGGCGATGCAGGCATCTTGGCCCTCTTTGAAATGCATCGTCCAGAGACAAAATAAATGAACGGTATCAAAGACATGTCAACCATGATGCTTTTTTCATGAAGGATGGGAGGAAGGAACGGCACACCAAAGCAATTGTGTCCCAACGCAGCACAGCACCCTGCTCAGAACAGACATAGCACCAAGTCACAACAAAGCCTGACATGAATAAGACTGTGAATGCATGTGTAATGCACATGTCAAAGTCATCCAATAGAGTTATGTCTGACGTTTCATAATTTCCCATCCGCCACTATAGGAACAAGTATTTTTATTTTGCCTATGATCAGACAGATTTCAAAAGCATCACATTCTGTCAAATGTAAGTGGTAGGATGTGGTTGTGCGACAGTGTAATGTTTGTTACTTCACACTGTGTCTATTGGGCACTGAACGACAGCCCAGGCATTCTGAGATGTCTTTCTGCTCCACTGTTTTCGAGGTGAAATTTCTGCGTTGATACATAGAGACCGGGGAAAAGTGAAAGCTGTAGTTGAGTGGCAGCATTTTGTTTTGCATTTGTCTCCAAACAGATGCATAGCTGTCATTCAAGGTCCCATTGAAGATTGCTATCAAATGTAATCGCTTCAAAGCTTATTCCCATGGATGCCTGCTTACAGATACAGCTTTTTCAGGTGTCTGTCAAAAAGATGTTGCAGAGGGGCATGCAGCAAAAGCTTCAAATATATGAATTTAAATATAGAAGGGGCAGAGACATTATGATTCACATCAGGCACTCCTAAAGCAACACAATACATTTGGTTTTATTGTGTTTTCAGCTCTATTGCTCACTCACTAAAGACTACTAATTTGCTTTAGAAAAGACAGAGATGAATGGAACTGTTTTCTGTTAACTAAATCAGTGCAATGTTTATGTTAATATTTTGAAAATCTTCTTTGCACAATACATCAAATAATCCTTTCATGATTTTCAGGAAATCAAGCAAGAGGTAACTTTTGTAGAGGCAATTGTTTGTATACCTACCTTGATCAAGCAATTGTTCCCATTGGTTTTCAAACTCTCATCAGAGCTGCTTGGCCAGGCGGTTTAAATTTTGCTCAGCAAATTGTCTCTGAAAAATCAATTAAATCTGACCGCGGTGTTCGCCTTTGTAATATTTGGAATCAATCAGCTCATGGCTTAGTATGGATTTGCAATAGTACACCCTTCAGTCCTCTTAAGAGCAATCACAGCTTTTCAATCACACTCTGTAGTCACCTCAGGCTGCAAACATGTCGGCTCGGAGATGTTGCCATTTAAAAACCATCACGCTATTCTATCAGTGAAGTGCTGCAGGAAAGGAACATTGTTTTTAGACCATGAATAGCATATTAAAACATTGCTGACACAAGTATGAGATGTGAAGTGCCTGATAACTGAGGAAAATGACATGGTTAATTTTTTTTTTTCAATGACAGAAATATTGGAAGAAAGCACTTACAGGTTTTCAAAACTGAATAGATCTCAGTCTGGTGTCTATCAAACACTGCTGATTGTAATTCTAGCTGAAAGCCTAAGCAGGTGTCTTGTTTTAGACTAGATACCCACCAAATTACACCAAATAAGAATAAAACAATTATCCGTTTGAGAGAAACAAGTAAAAGAGCAAAGATACCAATGTCCAGGTCAGATGGCTGAGGTTACATACATACATAAAAATCTTTACTATAGTAAAACTGCATTCTTACTGTTTTTCAGAAAGTAATACAAGTGAAAGCAATGGAAACACCACATTCATTGGTATTTAGAGATGATGCAGACATCCAGTGTGATGAAGACAACTTGCCACATGATGCTGGATCAGAGGCAGGATCAGTCACACTATTCTTTCCTACTGTTATATGGTATATTTATTTATTTTCCAGTAATTCCATAAATTACTAGTGACAAGATACTATATTGAAGCAAACTGCTGATTTTCATTACATCTTGTTTGCCTTACGTGAAAATTGGTACATTATAAAATCTATATCCTTTCTTTAAAGAATCTATTGAATAGTGTGGGGTAACTCAAATTGTTCTAACTGTAAAGATGAGAAAGTTAGTATTATCTGTCTTGGTGTTGGATGCTAGTGTTTTTACTCTCAGTGTGTTCTGACTGACAGTGTGTGTGTCTCAGTGTGTGTGTCTCAGTGTTTGTTATCTCAGTGAGGATTGGTCATAGTGTTTGGTGCACTGAGCCTGTTTTGAGACGTGTGTTGTGTTGAGTTGTGTTGCTGTGAGTGAATTTTGCAGCTGATGTGAACTGTTAGCTCAGGTGACTGTTGGTAGTCAGACTGGAGTTAGAGTTTTGCACATGTAGCTCCAGTTGTGTTCACTGTTTAGCATTTTTGACAACTTACACTACCGGTCAAAAGTTTGGGGTCACATAGAAATTCCCATTGCACTCCACTGTAGACAGAATGCCAGCTGAGATCAGTTGCATTGTTTTTTTTAACCAGGGCAGCCATTTTCAGATTACATTATGTGCTTACATAATTGCAAAATGGTTCTCCAATGTTTTTCTAGTTTGTTTTTTTTTTTAAATGATAGATTAGTACACAGAATGTGCCTTTGGAACATTGGATGAATGGTTGCTGATAATGGGCAATGAAGATATTGAATTAAAGATCAGCCCCCCCACCCAAATTAGCAGGTATTCTGTCTATAATGGAGTGGTATGGACATTTATAAGTGACTCCAAACTTTTGACCGGTAGTGTTTATCTAAATACTCATATCTAAATATTCTGCACTTGGGGATACCTCTTCACCATATACGGAGCTTTTTATTGGTCAGAATTGGCTCCCTCAGAGCATCAAGGGAAAATCAACATGGCGGTTAGCATTAAAGCTAGCGGCGATAAACGAATGATGATTAATTATGCACATAAAGTGTATCAATCTTGGATGTAACCGTTGTATTGCACAAATACCCCAAAAAACAATGTTGATTTTGTTGTAAACGGGCTCATAGTTTTTTTTTTTCCGATTTGTGCATGTATCTTTTTTTAGACATAACATTCTATGATCCACTAGTCTCAATTGCAGGATTGATAAGCTCGGACCTTATTGATTTTGGTTTTAAGAAATTTGGAGCCGGGTTCTAATTGAACTGGGTCTTGAGACCCATCCCTAAGCATGAATAGTTTTTGAGACAATTCACTCAAAACCATATATGTTAACCTTATGGTGTGCTTGAGTGAAAATCAAGGCCTTGGGACCCAGGGACTGGGAACCATTTAATGTCTCTACCATGTGTTATGTCAATCCATAGATGATGAGATATGCCACTGGATATGGCAAAAGTTTGACCTGCTGGAGGCACTAGAGAAAAATCAATGGATTACCAAAATCAATAGGATTTATCCTCCGGCCGTTGTGGATATCCAGCCCAGTCTCATGGCAGTTCATGAAATGGTCACCTTATTTAATCTGTTGATTTGTGTACAAGTCAGGTTAATGCCGTTGTTTTCGTGTGTTGATTATAAATTTTGAAGTAATGTATTTCAATAGGAAGCCTATTTCATGACCACAGAACGATTACGGTACCGAGAAGTACTGTAAAGCCGAAAATCCACGCAGGGAGGTTGGTCGTGGGGAGTAGATGGGTCAAACAACACAAGACTTTCACCTCCGTGACCGGGGATCACATCCTGGTGTTGCAGTTCCTTTCTGCGTTATTTTCTTCCTAACCACAACTGTCCCGTTGTTGTCGGCGTGTCCCGCATGTGACGATTCCTTTCCCCGTTCTTTTTTTCCTAACCACAAGCGTCCTGTTGGCCGGCGTGTGGCGTTTCATTTCCCCGTTGTTGCATCCCCCAGAGCTGTCCAGTGTCATGGTAGTTTGTGAAATGGTCACAATAGAAAATCTTGACCTGCACACGAATCAGTAAATCAAAATAACGTGACCATTTCATGAACTGGCGTGAGACCGGGTTGGGATATCTGTCCCACATTCCATGTCATGCCGTCTGGCTCGTAAGGTTAACCTGTAGGTGATTCAGTCAGAACTAAAGTGGTGGACGTTCTTAGAGAAATGTTTTGAGATACTTTATTGATCCCCAAGGGGAACATTTCATTTGAAACATGTTTTTAATCATATTCAGTACTGGACTGAAATCCAAAGGATTCAAGATTCAAGAACACTAACCATTTTATTTTGGTTATGCAAATTCCAGGGTTACTTGTTACCAGCTTAAGCACATCCATGGCAGAACAAGGACATTTTAGTTTTGAAAAGAGGCCTTTTAGGTTTGAGGCTTAATTTGGTGGTCACGCCTATTGTTGGCTTACAATAGCATGTTCTCTTAGTAGGAGTGTGTGTGCTGGCACTGGGGACATGCATATGTATAAGTAGATAGGGGAAATCCTAGGGGTTTACTATTGTAAACAAGTCATTTCCGGCCCACGGTGACTCGTCCCCTGCAGAGGACACAAGCAGCTGTGGCACAAACTGAGGCATTCATGCCAAGACGCCTCAGCTCTAGTCAAAGATGACATGTCAATGCTTCACACCACATATCATTGTCACATATTGTGTCCCTGCTGGTGACAAGCTGATGACCACAGTTACCCTGCAACCCTTGAGTTAGCCGCTCCGGAGGCCGCAGTGGAAATAACACTGGAAAGCGAGGTGTGTGTATGTGTGTGTTTAAAGTTGAGTTACCGCTACTCTCTTCTGACATGCTGTAGTTGATTTAGGCTGAGAACTTCTAAAACAAGCTCAGTTGCAGGGATTCAGGATCCAGGATTTAGCCTAATAATTTGAACATCGACAACTTCTCAGTCCCTCCCCCATTTCCGCTAAAAGCCCAAGCGGTTTCCTGAGCCCCTCCCCCCACGAGGAAGAATGAATGTGTGTGTTAGTGTTACTCTTACCTACTGCATCTTTAAAGCCCATGTTGCAGGTTTAATTTTGCAACGAATATGTGCAATTTGCTTGTTGGTAGTAAATATTTGAACTGTTATCCATTGTATTTGATGGTGTTGGATATCGCAAAACTGAATATAATACAAAAAGTATGCACAATTTTACAGTGTTTCCTTTTTTCCCCCACAATGCATTGCATGACGTCACATTGGGGAGATAACAGAGCAGCCTGAGTCGTATTTACCACTGGTCTGGCCAAATGTGGCTTTTGGTCTTTTAATATTAACAGTCTATGGTCTCGACCGAGTCCAAGTGACTTTATTATATTTATAATAATATTGGAGGGAAAGTGAAACACAGCTTAGACAGGGATGTTGTTCGGCTTTTCACATGTTTAGACTGCTAGCTAACGCTGCGCCGCCGGACGTTAGCACAACAGCGTTAGCCTAGCCTGCTAGGTAAATATTACGACTGCCTTTGGTGTTGCCTATATATGCGTCCATGTTGTCAACATTATACATGTGGCATTAGCGCACCTTTTGTACCATAATTGTATTGAATGAAATAGTAAGCTTCGCTCCTACGAGATGGGTGGGTTTTTGTTACGTTACACACAAAGCTAACTGGCTATAGTTAGCCTGTACGGATGCTAGCGGATATAGCTAACGTCGCGTAGCCAGCCAGCAACTTCGGCAGTAGAGTTTCGGTAAGCTAACACGACCGCGTTGTCGCCCACAATCAACCTGCAGTGACGTTTAAAATATAAACAATTACAATCCTGGTGCGTGCTGGTTGGGGAGGACCATGATCCTGTCTGAAATGTCACAAACGGATTTAGGCTAAGGTGACCAGATTTCTCAGACAAAATCCGGGGACATTTTCAGCTCAGAAGCGTAAATACGTCCAAAACAGGTCATGTTTTTATCTTTGTAAACTTAAAACGGGGACACAGCCCCAGGGGCGTCACTAGACCTAGAGCTGCACTGGGGCACAAAATCTTGTCTGTTTTAACATTCACTCTTCTCTCCCTGTCCTTTCTTGCTCTTATCTATTTAACTAGTCTTCCTGTCCTGTCTTCCACCTGTCCATCCTTTCCACTCCCTACAAGGACCAAAGCAGAACAATCTGACTGATTTTGTGAACTAATTACTGTTAGTCCTCAATAAATATCATGTTAAATAAATAGCATGTAAAGTATGTTAAACAATGACATTTGTGGCTCTGGAAAGAAACAAGTAACATTGTAAAACCTACCATATACAATGCATAGGAATTATAGCAAAAATAACAATAAACCTACTATTAATTACATTATCTTAATGCAGTGTAACTACTTCAGCATGTAAATAATGTACCTAAAATACAAACGTGAGCAAGGGTGTTCATCAATCGCTATTATATCGAATCAACAGCCAGATGCAATTTAGCTAACAGCTAAGTAACTAGCTACATTGTTAAGTTAACTTAACAATGTAGCTAGCAGGTGAAGAATAGCAGTTAAAGAATATAAACAGTGTTTGTATTATTCACTTGCTAGCTAAATTGTTAAGATAACTAGTGATTTTCGTTGTTTCAAACAACGAAAATCACTAGTTAACTTAAATCTGCAAGAACTATAGACTAATACAATAACTGACAACATAAGTTACGACTTACGGTTATCAAGGTACGCACACACAAGATCTCAACTGGCTATCATCCAGAACTTTTTTTCTTTCACTCCTTTTTCCGCCGGGTGGCGAGCGTGGCTGCTTGTGGTGTTACGCGCGTGTCCGCGCTATTCACTAACATGCACTCTAACAATCACTGTTGATAGACAGCCTTTTGTACACCCAGTGAAAATCGGGGACAGATCATTAAAACCGGGGACTGTCCCCGGAAATCGGGGACGTCTGGTCACCCTAATTTAGGCATCTTCAGATCAGCTGATTGCGGGGCGAGCTTCCCGACCGGAGGCCCACTCACCTACAGCACCCGCTCTCCACCCACTCACTCCCCTACAGCACCCGCTCTCCACCACAGCTTCGCCACCACACACACAAGCACCGGCCAAACAGCGACACGTTTTCACCGGCGGAAGAGGTAAACACTTAGAAATAACACTCGGGGATGCCTTCTATTACTATATCTAGATAAGTGTACCAGTAGCCTACTTATCTGAACTAACGACATGATCACTGTCACTAGATCAAAAGAAAACGTTGACGTTCACTCGGTGCTATTCACTGACAGTAAAAAGTAAAGTCATTGTATGTACTGCTGCGTTGCTAAATAAAGGAGATAAATGAAGGAGATAAATGAAGGAGACTTCCCCACAATCTTGACAATTCCTCATTTGCCCTCTCACGTCTGGCAGGTTCGTAATTATTCGGCTGCTGGCCTTTCCTCCTCTTCCACATCCCAGTCAGTCACCATAGTTCTAGTGCCAGGCTGAGACTTCGCTCCCCAGTGTGACGTCATTGCCGAATTCACTTCATAAACCCGCAAACACCAAAAATTACCAAAAACTAACTTTTAACACTATTTGGAGACATTTTTAAAAATTATATACATATCTTGAGTGCTTTTTGTACCCAATAATCAACAGTGGTGGTTAACCTGCAACATGGGCTTTAAGTGAGATGGTGGACACATGTTTGTGGTTGGTTGGTTGGTTGTGTGGTGAGAGCTTTAAGTGTGCTGCATATTACTTATTTATTTATCTAAGTAACATTTCAGCAGTAAATATGAGGATAGCCAGTATCCAGTTAGCTTAGCTAACCACAAAAAAAAAAAAAAAACACAAGGTGTCATTTTCACTCTTCATGTTTTTGTACATATTAGACAAATGAGATAAACATATTATATTACCGTGTGGAATTTTGATGCCTTTGGACATAACCAGGCTATCGCTAGTTATTCCCTTCCTGCTTCAGCTCTTTGTGTTAAGCTAAGCAAACCAGCTGCTTTCTGCAGCTTCACATTTACCATACAGACATGAGAGTGGTATTGATCTTCCTATCTAACTCTCAGCAAGGAAGCAAATAAATATTAGTTCCCAAAATATCAAACTATTCTTTTGAAAATAAATCCACTCAGTATCCTAGTACAACACAAGGCTCTTCTAGACCGAACAAAAGAGCAACTGCAAAAAGAGATGATGCACCAGAGGGGGGAGAGCATTAATTAGATTGTGAGACACATTCAAAATTGTTCAAATAAACAAACAGTAATATTAGACAGCAAAACTATCTCTGACCACAGAAGTTCTTGGCAACTTTAGCACTGAATTTCGGCTTGATCCCAGGTGTTCAGTGCTGAGTGGATTATTGCCTGGTTTGAGGTCAGATATGATGCCTTATTAGCTCATGAAAGAGCAAGACAGAGTGCCAGACCATTGTTCTCCATACTGAGATGAAAGGCTAGCTGGCTAATGAACATCTGCCAGCCAGCATAAGGACCCCAGCAGACACACAAAACCTTGAATTGACCATTGCTGTGAGCAGCTGCTCTGATCAGAAAGATTTTGATGTAAATGTAGACTGAGGGTCCACCGTGGAGCAGCTGTAATAGCCAGAGAGCAAGATTAGGAGGAAGGCATACTGCGCTCCTCTTGTGTGTCTGAAATGCCAAAGTTCATCAGCCAAACCTCTATCAGGCTGCAGAGCAGAGTTCACTTGTCCTGTCTGCCGAAATCTGGATAATAAAATAAGGATGATGGTCACTGTCATTGTTTCAGGATATGGAAAATTCTATCTGATTTTATTCTTGACTCATTTGAATTGGTATAATTTCCAATGGAACATCCATGACTTGTTTTGGTCGTGGAAACATTTCCAATTTTTCATACGAAAGGAACAGAGCCACATTGGGTAAAAGTGTTTTTGTGTGTTTATGATTAAATATGAGTTATTTATTTCTGGATTTTTTTGTGGTTATTTTCACAAAAGAACAGCACATCTATGGCTTCTATGTAGATGCATATTCACTTTATAAAAGATCAAAGTTCATTAAACAAACAACAGCCTTGAGTATTATCTTTTTTTTCAGAAAAGGCTCCATCTAGACTGCATGGGTGTGGTTTGATCAGATGTTACTAAACAATGTACAAACTTTCATCAGATTTGAATTCAAATATTGACCAATCCTGATTATGTGACATCACCCAACATAGACACATCCATTGAAACACCAGCACAGATTACAACTCAAAAGACAGAAATGTCTCATGTAATAACTAAAACTCTTCCAATAGGGTGTTCATGTATGACCCCTTTGGTTAGATTAATAAGCTGATTAAGAAAAAATACTTTTAAAGAGGCCTTTTCTTTCTGAGCTTATGACAAAAAGAATATAGCTTAGCAACACAACCTGAACACTATCTCCTGTCATGTTAAGTACAACTGGTTAGGGACATCATTAAGTTATCCCCCCACATGACTCTGAAGTCATTTACATAATGCAATAACTCTGAACCCTAAAGTGCAATTGCATTGCTCATACCACCATGCACTAGGAAATGATTCCCCTAACTACAGTGTCAGAACGCATCAGGAAACATATCAGAGCAGGATCTGAATGCGGCAAAGGCTACAGTGCAGTGTTAATTAGGTTACTGATACTTTCCACTGGCCAATTACTCTGTCAGAGTGGCTCATCCTTCATTTCCTCTGGTCACCTCCTTCCCTCTTTGAGGCTTATCCTGGGAAATTTGGTCTGGGGAGTACACTGCTGAAGGCAGTAAGGTAACAAGCAGGGTAAAAGCTTTCAAACTTATTCTGATCCACACCTTTGACCCAGTGTCATTTTGGGAAAAAAACATTGTTTACCAAAGTATTAGTGCTAGGCGATAGGGAGAAAATCTAATATCAAGATATTATTGACCAAATACTACCTCGATATTGATATTGCGGCTAAATTCTAGGGTCGGCAATTTAACAAAATATCTTCACACTTAGATTTTAGATTAATAATCATCAGTAATGTGGACATAGTGTCTAAGTGGGGAAATAATAGAACAGCTGGTAAGTTCAGAAAAGTACATAATTAGGAAAACCAGGAAAAGACTTAAAACATTTATGTCATATCGCGATATTATGATATATCCAAAGTCTAAGAAGATATTTAGTCTCATATCAAGATATCAATATAATAACGATATATTGTCCAGCCCTACACAGTAAACCCAGGCCCCAGGAGGTGCGAAGCTAATTTGACATTGCAGCATAACAATGAAATTAAAACTTCTGTGTCCCTCATGTGATCCCATGGCGCCCAAAAATACTTTTCCCATTCACTTACATGGCAAACGTCTGTAAATCAGTGAACATATTTTTTTTTAGCATCCCCTGCGAAATGACTCATTACACTACAAAAGTCTAGAAGTATAATAAATAAGTTAACCCCTACTCAAGTTAAACTTCTAATTTTATCTCATTCCTCACTCTTTTCTCTTTACGGAACCACTTAATCTCACTGATATTTTACAGGAAAGCTTGGCTATAATCTGAATAATTATCATTATTCCATGTTACTTATTATGTTGTAATTGTATGCTCTGGTTGTGATATTTTTTATTTTTTGCTGATATCTGTTTTGAATTTTTGGTTGTTTGGTTATTTGTTTCTGTTTGGTTTTGTTTATCTTGTTCTTTTAAGTGCAATGTTTTTTGTGGTGTCTTGTTCAGGACCCCTTTCGAATTTTCAACGTTAAACTTTTTTGCAACTCTCATTGGAATGAACGGGGCTGCGCCTTGAACGCCGTATCCAGGTTTATTTTTTTCAATCCACGGTTTACATTCGGACATCAAATAAAACATTGAGATACTTGAGCAGTTTTTGCAGCGGTGGTGGGGGAAATGGCAGATGGAGGCTTCAGGGGAAGCTCTCACAAGCTGGTATAAACAGTGCTTCTTGGACAAATGTAAATAGAGGCTTACCCCCGGAAGATAGAGGAGGACTGTGAGGAAATTGTGTAGAGATCCTGTGCTCACTATTGAAGGGGGCTGATGCGTTTTGGGGAAAAAAACCTCAGGGATTAAAGAGACCCCAGGCAGAATCGCCGGGTCTCACATCCTGAACCATCCAGGCCTGAAGCGAAGACAAATCAAGGTGATGCAGCAGTTTGGTGTGTGTACATGTGTGTGCGTGCATAGATGTAAGTGTATCGCTGTGAGGGAGTGCATGAAACAGGGGGTAATTGGTATTAGCAGTGAGGAAGCTTTCCTCAGACAGTGAGGTTATCACCTGCACTCTGTGCTAAACTCCCTGTGTTTTCAGGAGGAGTTCTCTCCGGTGTTGCCAAAGCACCACGGACCAGAGCCGGCTACTAGTCCATTAGCTAAGGCCAGCTCTGCCAAGCCAGAACTGCCTCTGGGAGAGATCCAGCCTATTACATGAAAGAGGAGAGTCATTTGGCTCACCACACAAATATATGGTGTACGTCAGTATCAAGTGGAGGGTGTAGGTTTCACTTGAGAGTGAGTGAGAGTTTGATGCTGGGTGTCAGCTGTACCTTTTATGGTATGGTAACATCTTTATGATCAAGTCAACTTAGCATTGTGATGGAGGGATCCACAAGGTAGGAAAGACTGAATTACTTTGTAATGGTTGATAATGTGTGGCTGTTTTTTAAATAATAATGTCTGTGTATCCAAAAATCCTGCAAAATCACCAAAACCAAAAATATATTAGCCTGTTTCTCAACACTATACCTTAGTCTGCCTGTGGAAATCAGCCTCAAGCCCATCAATTTTGACTAGAGAGGTAAATCAAATCACAAATATATACAGTTCACAAAAACATATATATTTTTTAATACAGCAGGACACTTTAAGTCAATGATATTCAAATAGGAGTAAATAACCCAATTGGCTGGGGGCTGTTTCCAGCTGCTGATTACTCCACATTTGATGCTCTGCTGAATGTTTACAGTAGCAGGATGGTGTGTGTGGACTTAAAAGAAACTAGTGCCCATGTTCATGGTGGTGAAGGAACATGTCACCCAGTGTCCCAACCGTGTCCCAACAGTGTCTTATTGATGTATGTTTGGACAGCAATGGAACTCTATGGCACAGGAGAAAAATATCAGGCTACGCAGATAATTTATAATTACTTATTAATAATTTATGCTGTTTATTGATCCCCATTGGGGAAATTACAATTTACACTCTGTTCCGTTAGAAATCACTACACATAGGCCCAAAATACACACACACACACACACACACATACACATGCTCAAGACCTATTCGTGCACAAATGGAGAGATGTCAGAGTGAGTGGGCTGCCAGCTGGACCAGCACCCTGAGTGGATGGGGGAGTACGGTGCCTTGCTCAAGAGCCCCTGGCAGCGCCCAGGTGGTTTGGTTTTGGTCTTTTCCTTTCATGAAATTTGATGACAATAAGAGAACATGTAAAATATTGCTTCCAATGTACTCTAATTGTACACATGACAAACTGTTATATTTGAGACAAAAGACAAGACATTTTGTGAAATGCCGGTGTTGTGTTATCCAGGGTAAGCTGTTTACATGACTCTTTGATACCCCGTGATTAATGCTCCCGGTTGACATGACTTAACCAGCTGACAAAACATTCTTATCCACAGATAGAACCATCCGCCTGTAAGTATGAAATGTTACACCCACCAGCTTCCCACACTCTCTGAGTGAGCAGGAGAAGGTCATAGCTAATGGAAAAGAAATGATGATCCCTTTAATAATGTGCAGTGTTATTTTTCTTTCTTAGCATGAAAATGCACCCAAGACACCATGTAAGTCTGAATTTGTTCACACAGTGAAAATCCAAAGTTAAAGCTTTATGATGTTTCCATGTTAAAGTAGCTGGTAGCCATGACAGTAAGTTTGAATAAAATCAAACATGAAAAGACACAATGATGATGTATGAAATGTATTGAGAGGGGGTGATCATATATCTCTCAAGACAATTTGGTATGTATCTAGATACAAAAACAATTCACACACATTGGAAGAAAATGTAATACAACATTTGACTTTTGGTAAAATGACTTTACAAATAAATGTACTTATTATAACTTCATGCCCTTATTCAGAAATGTATGTCTACTGTCATACCGACAAAAGAAACCATGAGCAGAACACCCTGGAAAGCCTTTTGGCCAGTCCTCAATGAGGAAGATTTATTTCTGAAATGCTGCAGACTGGGTATCCTTCACCACTTTTCCTGGCTCACTGACATTCATCTAAATCTGGGCACATGCTCCTATAAATAAAATAGCTTTTGGCCTCAGTTTTTGCCTTCAAAGGAATGCAGAGTTCATGACCACTGTGCTTTGGAATGGAAGTATTGCCATAATGCTAAAGTTCCGTAACATTGGACCTAGACTGGTTCAGAACTATAGTTGAATATTGACATAGGAAACTAAAAGTGATGCAAATGTCATCAAAGCCATAGGCTAAACGCATAGTCTGGCTATCACCAGACCAAGCCAAGCTCAATAGCATCAGTCTGAGGAGCCTGCTCTGTATTTTCTCTGCACAAGAGGCGTAGTTCAAATGTCTCTGTACGCAATTGGAAAGTCAGCTGCTTCTCCTTTTGTTGTAAAGGAATTGTTTGGAAATTGAATAGGAAGTAAAAGTTGGAAAAAAGTGATGGTAGGTTGCTTAATAAAAACTAGTTTTATTTACAACCCATACGTTGTAATTGAAAAGCTAAGGTTCAAAAGTACAGCTCAGTGAAGGCCGGATCGATACATTGTCGAGAACTTTTTTTAACGACTACTTCTTTGAGTGTGTTTGTGTGTGTGTGTGTGTGTATATTTTGTGCAGGTGTGTGGGAATGCAGGTGTCTACGCCGTGTGTAATGAAGACAACTTGGCTGCGTTGCAGGGATCTTGAATGTGTCACAGCCACTCTCAGACCACAGGAGAGGACAGGACGGCTGTTCAGAGCTTGAAATATTGAGCTCTAGTACGGGCACGTGTGCATGCTCGCCTCCAGCACCTACAGTCATGACCCCTCTCTGAGCCCTAGGCAATTACAATAGATGAGAGCCTGGAACTCAGAAGCACAAAAAGCCTTCTGCAGAAACAACACAATAAAGAGTAATTCCAATTCCACATCTCCCTGCATGTATTGAAAACATATGAATGTATTCTCTTTGCACAATCGACTTATTAAACACAGTGGAGAGGAGGCAACGGTGATAATAAGAGTGCTCTGGTTTTTGTTGTTGTGCTTCAGTGAGCAATGCTGGCGCGCCACGGATACATAACAGAAGAGGGAGATGACATGGCTGCGCTATACCTGGAGCAGCTGAGCCAGAGCCAGTGGGCTACAGCAGAAGCATTGTGTCGCAGTGGAACAATGGAAGGAAGGAACTACCTCCCTGCTACCCAGCTCCACTCACCTGCTTTGATCACCAACCGGAGTGTCATTCATCACCTACAACCTGGTGTAGGCTGAAGGGTGTGTGTGTGTGTGTGTGTGTGTGTGCCATGTAAGACAAAGAGATCAGGAAAAGAGAGAGGGAGAGGGAGAGAGTGCCATTTCTGAATACCAGTATTGTCTCTCAATTCTGTTTCAACTTTATTTCTCTGAAGTCCACGCCGAATGTGAGAGGAATGAAAAAAAAAGGGCAGAAAAAGATTGAGTCTTCTGGATAATTTACAGGATGTACCGCCGAATGTCCCTCACTTTTCGCCCCTTTTTGGGAATTTTTGTAAGGATTTAAAAAGAACATTTACTATGTAACTAGCTAGTTTTAGGACCTAAGGCAGGGATAAGACACAATAGTTGGACACAATACACCAGGCTGGTTAGAGATAATGAGGTGTAACCATGTATCAGTTCATTTAAATAGCTCACGTGTTGTGTCAAGAGCATACTTTATTTAATATATGTGGCTTTTTCTTTTGCGGTGAGCAAATGGTCCACCAAAACAAGTTCCTTGCCAAAAATATTTTGCAGAGTCACCGTCGCTGCGTCCCGTACTTACCAACGCCCAAGACAATTGTGATTGGTTTAAAGAAATACAAACAACCCAGAATGTTTTTTCTTGGGTGAAGGAGTCAGATCTTACTACACAGCGCTGTGGAAATAGGTCTGGCAATGCAACAGACACACAGATGCACAGACAGACACACAGATGCACACACAGACACACAGACAGATACACAGACACACAGACACACAGACACACACACACACACAGACAATTTTATTTAATTTTCATTTCATTTCATTTAAGGAAGATTGAAAATCTATTTTTGCCAACAACTCAATATTTTGATTCCTTGACCAATTATCATAGGACATAAGGACAAACATGATTCCCTCCTCTTTTATTTGATTAGTGAGAACATATTAGGATAGAAATATATCCAGTAATTATGAAATCCTTTTAGTAGACCGGAGAGCTGTGAATCACACAACACAGGATGTGAATTGTACAATCGAGGATGTGTACGCCTGTCCATTTACATGCTGCTAATAACAGATTACTTAACTCTGCAGAAACACTGCCACTAACCTGATAATGACGGGAACTTCAAGTGCTGGTTCTAACTTTTGCCAGATCAGGTTGTTTTTGGGTTCAGCCTTTGATATTAGAACTGAAATGAAAGTTTTTAAAGATAATTTAGATAAGGACAGATTAAAAAACATAGATAAGCTTGGACAGTCATCTGATGTATGTATCATAGTGTTTTAGCTGAAGCTAATTCCCAACACTTGTCCCTTGTAGGGCTTTCGATTAAAAATTAAAACACAGATCAACATGATTAAAAATATGATAGAGATGAAATAAAATGGAATGAAATAAAAAAAGGAAATAAAGTATACAGTGAGAGCAAAGTGTAAAAACTAAATGTGAGAGTAATATTGTTCCTGAATTAGCCACAATTTGGTATTTTATACCCAAGCTGCTGTTGTTAACTTTATGAAATGCTTGTTTAAGCTCAAATCCCAGCAGTAATCACAAACCTGAAGACAACAAAGTGAAGTTATTTTGGTTGGGAACATAAAAATGTCACTTAACTGGAGATTTGAAACATAGCTTATTAGCATGGCTGCATGAAGTTGCAGCCATTTGGCCATGTCACGTGCCGTGTTGTGCTTTGTGTATTTTCTGCAGGTGTGTGTGATTCTCTGCAGGTGTGTGCTGCTTATGTCAGTGCTCCACAGCTTAAAGCCCATGTTGCAGGTTTAATTTTGCAACAAATTTGTGAAATTTGCTTGTTGGTAGCAAATATTTGAACTGTTATTCATTATTTTTGATGGTGTTGGATATCGCAAAACTGAATATATATCCAAAAATGAGCACATTTTTACAGTGTTTCATTTCCCCCACAATGCATTGCATGACGTCACGCTGGGGAGATAACAGAGCAGCCTGCGTTGTATTTACCACTGGTCTGGCCTAATGTGGCTTCTAGTCTTTTAATATTAACAGTCTATGGTCTCGATTGAGTCCATGTGACTTTATTATATTTATAATGATATTGGAGGGAAAGTGAAACACAGCTTAGACAGGGATGTTGTTTGGCTTTTCACAAGTTTAGACTGCTAGCTAACGCTGCGCCGCCGGACGTTAGCACAACAGCGTTAGCCTAGCCTGCTAGGTAAATACTACGACTGCCTTTGGTGTTGCCTATATGCGTCCATGTTGTCAACATCATACATGTGGCGTTAGTGCACCTGTTGTACCATAATTGTATTGAACGCAATAGTAAGCTTCGCTCCTACGAGATGGGGGGGTTGTTACGTTACACACAAAGCTAACTGGCTATAGTTAGCCTGTACGGATGCCAGCGGATATAGCTAACGTCGCGTAGCCAGCCAGCAACTTCGGCAGTAGAGTTTCGGTAAGCTAACACGACCGCGTTGTTGCCCACAATCAACCTGCAGTGATGTTTGAAATATAGCTAAACAATTAAAATACTGGTGCGTGCTGGTTGGGGAGGACCATGATCCTGTTTGAAATGTCACAAACGGATTTAGGCATCTTCAGATCAGCTGATCGCGGGGCTCGCTCCCCGACCGGAGTGGCTCGCTTCCCGACCAGAGGGGCTCGCTCCCCGACCGGAGTGGCTCGCTCCCGACCGGAGGGGCTCCATGACCGGCGGATCACTCCCCGACCGTAGGCTCGCTTGCTTCCCGACCGGAGGGGCTCGCTTCCCGCCAGAGGGGCTCACTCGCCTACAGCACCCGCTCTCCACCGCAGCTTCGCCGCGACACACACAAGCACCGGCCAAACAGCGACATGTTTTCACCGGAGGAAGAGATAAACACTTAGAAATAATACTTGGGGATGCCTTCTATTCCTATATGTAGATAAGTGTACCAGTACTTATCTGAACTAACGACATGATCCCTGTCACTAGATCGAAAGAAAATGTTGACGTTCACTCGGTGCTATTCACTGACAGTAAAAAGTAAAGTCATTGTATGCACTGCTGCGCTGCTAAAATAAAGGAGATAAATGAAGGAGACTTCCCCACAATCTTGACAATTCCTCATTTGCCCTCTCACGTCTGGTAGGTTCGTAATTATTCGGCTGCTGGCCTTTCCTCCTCTTCCTCATCCCAGTCAGTCGCCGTAGTTCTAGTGCTAGGCTCAGACTTAACTCCCCACGATGACGTCATCGCCAAATTCACTTCATAAACCCGCGAACACCAAAAATGACCAAAAACTAACTTTTAACACTATTTGGAGACATTTTTAAAAATGATATACATATCTTGAGTGTTTTTTGTACCCAATAATCAACAGTGGTGGTTAACTTGCAACATGGGCTTTAAGACAGGGCAGCATGGCTATGTGCAGAAGAGAGGCTTCTGTGGAAGCCAATGTAAAGAGGTGCTGTGACCTGCTCTGGACTAAACGTGTGATACCTGTTCCTATGTTCACTTTCCTTTTGAAGATTGTTTTTAGTTGCCTCTTGTTGTGTGGGCACAATAAATTTGCCTTATTTAAACGTTTGCTTTCTGTCCCGAGTTTATTATTTTAAGCTGTTTGCGTCCTCCACCCCTAGACTACTTTAGGTCGTAACAGGCCAGTTAAATAAATATAACACTGACAGTTTCAAAGATGCTAAATATGTAGTCTTGCATTGGGTCTGGCTAGTCCACACAACATTCTGCAATGGCAGAAAATCGTGCTCTGGTTTATTGGCATTTCTTTTAACCAATGACAATCATCTGTTCAAAAGTAGTTTCAGTTGTCAACAGAAAACTCCGATTGGACAGATAGTCTAGCTTGCTGTCTGGATTTACCCTGCAGAGATCTGAGGACCAGGTAACCATAGTCCTCATCCAATGGTGCAATGTAACTAAGTACATTTACTCAAGTACGGCACTTAAGTACAAATATTTTACTTGTACTTTATTTGAGTCTTTTCTTTTCATGCCACTTTCTACTTCTACTCTGCTACATTTCAGAGAGAAATATAGTACTTGTTGCTCCACTACATTTATCTGACAGTTTTAGTTATAGTTACTTTAGTTATTAGTTAGGCTACTTTAGTTACTAGTTACTTTAGTTACTCCACTACATTCATCTGACAGCTTTAGTTACTACTTACTTTAAAAAGGTATATTTTTGCACACAAAACACACATAGATTATACCATACAATGTTTTTTATAACTTAAAGCCCAACAATATAACAGCCTACAAGTCCAGCTGAAATGATTAGCCGATTGAAAACTTTGAATGCCTTGTCTGCTATAGCATCTTTGATCACATACTAGACTACTTTGACTGGGAGGATGGACCTTTTTCAGCCTCCATACTCTTTGGATGAAGTTGTCTCCCATATTTTGGCATACTGTTGGCTTCACTTCCGTAAACACAGAGCAGACACATAGCACGGAGCTAGCGGCATAAATGAGTGAAGATGCGATGAATTATGGACATCAAGTGGATAAATCTTGGATGTAACGGTTTGGATTTAATGCTCTACCACCCCGAAAAAGGCACAAGATCCAGGCTGGATAGAAAATCACCTGTAGAAGCTAGAAAGACCCGGAAGAGACCTCCGTAACAGCTAACTCGTTAGCTTTTAGTGGCAAAAATCTGTGAGTTTCTGTCTTATATGGTTATTAAATGATTAAACTATGAATCAGAGGTGCTGTTTTTGCTCGTGGGAGAGTCTCTCGGTCTCATAGGGTTAAGCAGGCAGTTTAGTGCAGCACTGTCATTGGGTTTCATAGGCAGATCAATTTGCAGGTCATCTGCATAACAATGAAATGACAGGTTGTGCTTGTTGATTATAGCACCTAATGGCAACATATATAAAGAGAACAGGATAGGGCCAAGAAGTGAACCCTGGGGCACCCCGCAATAGAGAGGATCAGATGATGAGGAGAAATCACCCATTGTGACAGAGAAACTCCTATTTGTCAAATAAGAGCTAAACCATTTAAGTGCAGAGCCTTGAATGTCTACAAAATGCTCAAGGCGTGCAAGAAGGACTGGTCCACTGTATCAAAAGCTGCTGTCAGGTCCAACAGCACTAACACAGAGATATTATTGATATAAACTACCAAATATGAAAACCCTGTCCATGATGATATGATACAAGGACCACTCTGTGGCAGTTAGTGTGCAAGCTGCAGTATAGTTCAGCAGGGGGAGCATCCAGCTCACCCTCCTTTAAGCAGCCACAGGAGCTCAAAAGGCAGATGCAAGGTGGGTGGTTTTCACAACAAGACAATGGGGGCTGACTAATGTATTTCAGTGTAAGTCCTTTCTGGAAAACCTAACTTTTAGTCAATGCTCTACCTAACTCCAATCAGCTGTTGGAGGTGTTCACCTTCCTGCTAAACCAATCAGAATCATATAGAAATTGCAAGGGCCAATCACAGAGTCACTTCCCTTCTTTAAATGTGTTTCTCCCTTTGCTATCAGCGTCGTTTCAGGCAAAGAGTGCAACCCTCCACCCTCCCTTCCACCTCCAGTCCTCTACTCCAGCTGACCGGTCCAGAGCCTCCTTTGGTCTGGTCTTTGGGCTCCTTCGTCGACACCACCGATGTCTAGATTCCTTATGGGGGGTCTGATGGTTCTCTACCCCTATATACAACCTATTCGTATAGCGATGGAGTCTAATCGCCTTTCTAGACTTTCTACATTTTATTGAGCTGTACGATAAACCTTATTTGCATATCTGCAAACATGTCTCTCCTGATTGAAATGAATATCTGCTACATCTGCTGTCACACCAGTTCTTTTTAACCTAATAAACCACAACATACATTATACATATTCTGCTGACTTAGCATTTATTCCTTCCCACGGTGGGGGGAAAAATAATCATGAGGGAAGTTGATTTATTCAAAAACTGCACTTAAGAAAGCAATCTGAGGTACTTCACATGAGTGAACAGGACTTTCATCCTGGAAACCGGGGATCATCTCATGCGTGTGCCGTGTCATTTCCACTGTGTTTTTTTCCTAAACACAACCGTTGTTGTTGCACATCCCCCAGAGGTCGTCTCTAGCGTTTGGCGTG
Source organism: Etheostoma perlongum (assembly GCA_026937815.1). Lineage (NCBI taxonomy): Eukaryota > Metazoa > Chordata > Actinopteri > Perciformes > Percidae > Etheostoma > Etheostoma perlongum. The sequence goes on from CM049371.1 coordinate 34,725,574, forward strand.
TTATTTCCAAGAAAAACCAAAAAATTACAGTACAGGCCAAAGGTTTGGACACACATTCTCATTCAATGCATTTCGTTTATTGTTATGACTATTTACATTTTAGATTCTCAGTTGATCAGTTGTGTTGGGCAGAAGTCAAGTTGATACACAGCCGACATCCCTATTGGACAACTGTTAGAATTCATATTATGGCGAGAACCAATCAGCTAAGTAAAAAGAAACGAGTGGCCATCATTGCTTTAAGAAATGAAGGGCAGTCGGTCCGGAAAATTGCGCAAACTTTGAATGTGTCCCCAAGTGCAGTCGCTACAACAAAACTGGCTCAGATGAGGACCGCCCCAGGAAAGGAAGACCAAGAGTCACCTCTGCTGTTGAGGATACGTTCATCTCAGTCACCAGCCTCAGAAATCTCAAGTTAACAGCAGCTCCGATTAGAAACCAGATGAATACCACACAGAGTTCTAGCAGCAGACACATCTCTAGAACAACTGTTAAGAGGAGACTGCGCGAATCAGGCCGTCATGGTCAAATAGCAGCTAGGAAACCATGGCTAAGGAGAGGCAACAAGCAGAAGAGATTTGTTTGGGCCAAAAAACACAAGGAATGGACATTAGAACAGTGGAAATCTGTGCTTTGGTCTGATGAGTCCAAATTTGAGGGAGTGAAAACTGAGCAGAAACAGCATACGGTGTAAAAGGTTACACTGCAAATTATTATTATTATACAATTATATTGTTATTGCAATTATAATTATAATAACATTGTTCCACATTTGCTTTGAATCCATTGTGAATTGGTCTGACACTACCTCTGTGACTGTAGCATATGAACAAAAAACCTCGGTAATCAAGTTAACAAGGGAGCTTTTTGTTTGATTTTTTGCCCAATATCCTGACTGTACAGAGTTGTTTTCAAATATATGCAGGCACCACACCAATAGATTTTGAAATAATCACACTGACAAAATATGCAAAGACATATAATGTGACATTACAGCAGCGAGAGGGGAGAATAAGCAACTCTCAGACAGCAGTATTAGAGCGCCAGTTGAGACATAGGGAATAGAGAAAAATGCCATACCCTCAGGTACACTGTTGCTTTGTTGCTCATTAAACTTGCATTATTTGAAGTGTTTAGCTACTGAGCTTGTTGACACAGAGGTGGTGCACGATGCATATGAGGCAAACAAGTTCTACTGCCAAGCAGGAGCTGCGAGCCTATACAAGCACAGTAATGAGCCTGGAGAAAATGTAAAGCAGGGGGAAGATGAAACAGACTCTGTGATCCATCAGCTGTTCAACCTCACGGATTTCTAACAGCTCTTCTGAGCTGCAATGGAAAAACTGATTGACGAGTGAAGAGGGTTGTGAGGGAAGAGATGGGGTCTCAGGTGGGGGGGAGAGCTCTGGGAGATTCACAAAGCCCACGTCGGAAATATTCAATTTAGCACTGATCAACAGTTGCCTTTTTTCTAGCTCAGATTGAATTATGCTATATGGCAACGCTATTATGTCGGGGATTATTACATGCTCTCAAGGAGATTTGGTTTATTCATCTTGCCTATTGTTGACAATGACTGGAGCACTCCCCAGAGAGCAGCCCAGAGAATTGATTTCTGACAATTCATGATTCACCTCCTCAGGTCCCCCCTACTCTTCTCTGACACTCCTGCAAACCAACTTAAAGGCAGAGGCTGACAGCTGCTCACATCACACTCCATATAAACAGCCATTATTTCTTCAGAAAGCTCTTTTTGTCTTGTACGGGGGCTTCAAAGCTAGCACATTGCTGTTAAGACAAGTCGCGGTTTGGAAGGCACACAGTGGGACTTTGATGCCAGGGAGATGCACACAACGTGGAAGAAGGGATGACGCAAAGAGGCAGGTAACTTTCTCTAAAGCCAGATTAGTACGAGCTTTCGCTGTTCAGCGTCCTCTGTGACAGTGTAATGTGTTCAAGCATGAGGACGGTCTCAAACACAGAACTGTCGAGGCCATACAATCAGTTTGGGTTAAGTAAGAATCCGTCACAGAATATAGAAAGTCATGTACAGTTGCTTTCATCTTGCCATTCATATTATTGCTTGGCAGACTCCAAAAACCTGGTTCAACAAGCAGGTTATAGTTAACGTTTTAGTAATAGTTATAGTTAATAAGATATAGTTTGACATATTAGGTCATGGAGAAGATCGATGCCACTGTCAAATCTGTACACTTCATATAAATGTGGTGCCAGGGGATATTAGCTTAGCTTAGCAAGAAGACTGGAAGCAGATGGGAAACAGCTAGCCTGGCTCTGTTTAAAGGTAAAACAAGACTAAGAGCCTTTCACACTTGAAAGTCCAAATTCATTGTTACATTGTACACATCCGGTTAGTTAGGGCTTAGTGCACTAAAGAACTATACATGCCTACTATATACTGACATCCTGTCGTCATTAGCTGTGAGCTACGTTTCCTGATACTCTTTGGTGATTGGTTTGCATTCTGGCCTCCCCGTTCTCTCATGTTGGACTTTATGGACGTATTTTTCAACTGACTCCAGCTCTGCCCATGCCATCGCACCTCATATTGTTTAATTGAGTTGTTGATAAGCAAGACATAGGTAACTTTGGGTCTTGAGGAGCTGAAGCATGTCTTCGGGACAAACCGACGCCTACATTTACTACCACCAAACTTTCTTCTCTGCTCTGAGCGCATCCACCATCACTCTCTCTCTATCACTCTCTCCCTCTCTTTACCCCACACTACATAGCCTACATGCGAGCAATTCCTTTGAGGAGCTTCCCTGCTCGTATAACATGACGGTAACCTGGCAGGACCTTCTGTAATTGGTCCAAAAGTCCGAACCATCCAAAAACTGCTTGCCCACTAGAAACAAACTGGACCATGGTTCACATGAAACTAACTAGCTATGCAATACTAATATTGACTATGCATCCATCCATCCATCTTCATCCGCTTATCTGGTATCGGGTCGCGGGGGGCAGCAGCTCCAGTAGGGGACCCCAAACTTCCCTTTCCCGAGCCACATCAACCAGCTCCGACTGGGGGATCCCGAGGCGTTCCCAGGCCAGGTTGGAGATATAATCTCTCCACCTAGTCCTGGGTCTTCCCCGAGGCCTCCCAGGGAGGCGCCCAGGAGGCATCCTTACCAGATGCCCGAACCACCTCAACTGGCTCCTTTCGACGCGAAGGAGCAGTGGCTCTACTCCGAGCTCCTCTCAGATGACTGAGCTTCTCACCCTATCTCTAAGGGAGACGCCAGCCACCCTCCTGAGGAAACCCATTTCGGCAGCCTGTACCCTGGCGTACAGTTGACTAATGGCACTAAAAGGAATAGTCAGAAGATCACAAAGTTAGTAAACTCCATCATGGGGACTATGCATGTAAGTATGATATGTCATGGCATCCCATCCAATAGTTAGATAATTTTCAATTTTGTACATTGGTGAACTGACAGACTGGCATTGCGTTTTCTGGTAATCTGCCTTACACCTCTGAAGTCCACTAATTTACACATTATATTTTCTTGGTTGAATTCCTACTAAAGCCATAGTGTAGAGGTTTGAATCCGTAAACAATACAAACAGAGCAAGATGTGATGTATCAAAATCACAGAGTATAAGAAGAATTTGAAGATCCATATGTTGGTTGTGTTTTTCTCACTGTAAAAATGTCTGATAAAACAGGCTTTGGCTCCAAGCAGATGCATTGAATCAATCACAAATTGAATTTGCGATGGTACAGATTCTTATTTAACGGTGTGGGGGCGATTCGACTGTGTCACAAGACATTCTGATGGATAAATGGCATAAGAATGGGCCCCCCTCCAGTCAAAGCCTCTATGTTTCTGACATGGCCATTCCACGTCACACTGCTTGAAAAATGAGCTCTGTAGAGGCATGCAGTCCTGCTATGAGATTGCACTTCATAAAGGGGAACAGCTCACAGGGGTGAAATTCCACTGTAGGGTTATAGATTTGCCAGTACATCACTGATAGATTGCACTAATATAACCTCAATAAAGAGTTTGAGAACAACTTTATGGATGTTTTCCTTCTTTTGTCATCTCATTTTTCTCCCCTTTGATGTGTGCTCCACTTGATTTGTCTGTTTTTTCCCTTACTCTGTCTGGCTGTCACTCACGGCCTGCAGAGTAACACACTCTGAACACATTAGTCATGGGGTGTGAACCATGGAGTGTTTCATCCAAAGTTTCCAAACTTGAAGCTCAAGCAGCGCATTTTGTTTGTTTTTGCTTTAAGCTGCAGCAGCAAGATGTTTTTGAGACTGTGATGTGTACATTGCACATTAATTCCTTAACAGAACCGCTTGGCACAAAGGAACATAAGGGTTATACTTTCTCTGTGAATCATCACTCCAAGTCATGTCTACAACCCAAGATCAGCCACAGTGCATTTTAATTACTAAAACTAATAAATAGATAACATTTATCCTACAGCCATGTACATTTTTTTTTATTTAAGATTATTTTTGGGGCATTTCTAGGCCTTTAATAACAGGATAGCTGAATACATAAATATATATATATATATATATGTGTGTGTGTGTGTGTGTGTGTGTGTGTGTGTGTGTGTGTGTGTGTGTGTGTGTGTGTGTGCGTGTGTGTGTTGAAAACTGAATCCTGTCTCAAAAATAAGCCAACAGCTGTGTTCTGCACATCTGAGGTCCTGCTTGCTAAGCCACCAAGTTTGCCACCTACCACCTGCTGAGCTCATCTCCACGTTCTCTGACGTCTCGCTCCTACCACTCGCTTCCACACCGAGGCTCCGCTGTGCCCTTTCTCCGCCCGGTCAGCAGGACCTTGACCCCCAACAGCTGCCTGTTCTTGCACCACACAACCCTTCATCAGCCTCCCTGTTTTCTCTCCATCACTGTCCTTTCCTGCCACCTGAGGAAACGATTCAATCACCTATGACCCAATCCATCTTTTAATGATGTTCAGACACTCCAAGGCCCACCTGCGTCCTGTAAAAGGTTCTTCTCACAGTTTGTATTCTCTCCTTGGTGCGTCTACACTAAAACTGCTCCTGCAGGGGTTATGTGTGTGTGTGTGTGTGTGTGTGTGTGTGTGTGTGTGTGTGTGTGTGTGTGTGTGTGTGTGTGTGTGCATGTGTGTGTGTGTTTCCCCTGCAGCTTTTCCCCATATTCCTTCTCTTCTGAGACCTTGACCAGTTTTTGGTTTGTTTATGAGTGCATGTTGGGAGAGGAGGCGAGGCATGTGCCAGGAAAACCATATGGCACTGCTGGGATGCAGACACCTGCCGTTGGACCGGTGAGAGCGCTACCCAGAATCATTAGGAATTAAAGGAATTTAATGACTTCACAAACAATGCAAATTAATTTCATGGGCTGTTCCTTTTACACTCACATGGGTAACTGTTTTGCAATGTAACCTGGTGTGTGTGCTTGCTGTGTGCATCTGAGGTAAGCTACTTAGGGGCTGGAAGAAATTACAACAAGAAACAGGAAGAGAAAAAACATAGATGTAATGATTACTGTAACCTGCCATTTCAACCACTAAAGGGACCATTTGCTTAAACCCTCCCATGAACAGTGAATGTCCATTCATACCTTAGCAACTGTAACTAGCCATGGCAGGCCTGTTGAACTTTGGATTTTTCCACATCAAGCATTGAGGTTCGGGGCTATTAAGCGGATTCTGCATGGTTTGGGGGGTGGTGTCTGTTTTCTCCTTCCACAAAAACAAAAAGACAAGTGTAGAGAAGTTGATTGAACAGTGTGCTTATCTAACATAATCTGCAATGGTTAGCATGTCTGGTTAACAGGGTATTTATTCTAAGACCAATAAGCATTTCACTTTGCTAGCCAGTCCACACTACAGCTGTAAGGACAGATATCATTGGGGTCACTTTCTGAGTGATATGATAAAACAATAGAAACACTGACAGCCAATTAAATGCCATCTGAATTTACATTATAGCATTGCATATTATGTTGTCAGGTAACAGCTTTTGTCAAAGAAAAACATTCACAAAAAGAGGCAAATCCATTGTGTAGAATTTCGACAGCTGGTCCTGAATTTAAACATCTTGGGGTGCTAATTGACTCAAACTTCTCTCTTAAGTCACATGTGAAAAACAAATCTGTAAAACAATCAAGTTAAATATGGCAAATTTCCATTCCATCAGAAATCACAAGGGGGCTGCCAAAATGTTTTTACATTCTATGATTTCCACTCATCTGAATTATTGTTTGACAAGCTGGTCCCAGGCCAACCACAGCACACTGACACCACACGAATCAAGGTACAATAAAGCCATAACAACTTTAGATTAAAAACAAAGCTCTTCCATCACTGCTTAATTTAAAAAAGTACCAGGTTTTAAGCTTGTAAGACCTAATGAAATATTTCAGTTGGTACATAAAGTCACTCACCACCTAGCTCCACTGCCACTTGTTGCCTACATCAACAGATCAGACACTGTTCGAGTCACAAGGGGATCCTCCAGAGGAGACTGTGGTAAAAGTATTTTATCAGTTAACCTGGTGTGTCAGAGGGTCAGGAGAGTGAAATTCAATCCCAAACCACATCAGACAGTTAAACACGCATACATATTTTACTAAGCAGCTAAAACACTGGATGGCCAATACATATAGGCTACAGTACATGTCAGCATTACATTTATTTATAATGCATGTATTCTGTCAGTTTGCACTGTCAACATATATGATTTTTAATTTAGTTTTCTCACAGTTTCCTACTGCTTTTATTATTCTTAATAGCTGTCTTTTATAATCGTTTCACCCTATACCCTGTTGCTTTGTTTTATCTTTCTGCTTCTGTGTTGTGTCTTGTCTTGTGCTAAGTGCTGCGTTGCGCTTTGTTTTGTTACAGCCTAGTCTCATGGCAGTTCGGGAAATAGTGACGTTGTCTATGGGTCAATGGGAAGCACCTTTCGTGATAACAGCACGATAACGGTAGTGAGTAGTATTGAAAAGCCGATTGGTTGGGGGGTGGATGGGTCAAACAACACAGGACTTTAACCCCGGAGACTTGGGATTGGTGTGACAGTTCCTTTCTCCGTTATTTTCCTAACCCAAACCGCCCCGCTGTTGTAGCACGTCCCGTTGTTGTAGCATGTGGCGGTCAGTCCGCCAGCGTGTGGTGTTTCATTTTACCATTGTTGCATCCCCCAGAGACCGTGGATCATGTCCCGGCGGCCGCGTGTGGTGTTTCATTTCCCCGTTGTTGCATCGTCTCCCTGCGGCCGCCTTTCCCCCGTTGTTCTTTTCCTAACCACAACCGTCCGGTTGTTGTAGCAAGTCCAGCACGTGGCGGTCAGTCCATCATCGTGTGGCGTTTCATTTCCCCGTTGTTGCATCCCCCAGAGACCATGGATCATGTCCCGGCGGCCGTTGTTCATTTCGTGGTGACCATCACAAAATAAATGAGAAAATCATGTTACTGACAAATCAATAAATTCTGTGGTGTTTGGTGCTAGGAGTTGTTTTGCTTGTGTGGTCTTCCTTTTTCTTTCTATGCATTTTTAAAACCTTTTTTAACGTCAAGGGCAGGGGACTACAGATGAAAAATAGTCTTTCGGCTAATTCTGGCTTTTTTAGCTTTTCGTGCATCCCTGTGGAGGCTGGGGGCATTGAACCTGAGTGGGCAATGTTCAAAGTTTCCATTGCTGAAGCTGCGGCGGGGAGCTGTGGTCTTAGGGTCTTAGGTGCCTCAGGGGGCGGTAACCCACGATCACCCTGGTGGACACCGGTGGTCAGGGAAGCCGTCCGACTGAAGGAGTCTTTCCGGGATATGTTATCCCGGAGGACTCCGGAGGCAGTTGCAAGGTACCGACGGGCCCAAAGGGCTGCAGCCTCTGCCGTGACCGAGGAAAAGCAGATCATCGATGGCATCATCGGTCTGTGACCTTCAGCACTCACTGGATTGGTTTGCAGCCAAGTGTGAAGATGAGGATGAGGATCAGCACCTCTACATCTGAGGCCATGGTTCTCAGCAGGAAACCGATGGAGTGCTTTCTTCAGGTAGGGAGTGAGCCCTTACCCCAAGTGAAGGAGTTTAAATACCTTGGGGACTTGTTCACGAGTAAGGGAACTACGGAGTGTGAGATTGGTTGGAGAATCGGAGCAGCGGGTGCGGTATTACATTCTATTTATTGCACCGTTGTAATGAAAAGAGAGCTGAGCCAGAAGGCAAAGCTCTCGATCTACCAGTCAGTGTTCGTTCCTACCATCACCTATGGTCATGAAGGCTGGGTCATGACCGAAAGAACAAGATCCAGGGTACAAGCGGCCGAAATGGGTTTCCTCAGGAAGGTGGCTGGTGTCTCCCTTAGAGATAGGGTGAGAAGCTCAGTCATCCGAGAGGAGCTTGGAGTAGAGCCGCTGCTCCTTCGCGTCAAAAGGAGCCGGTTGAGGTGGTTCGGGCATCTGGTAAGGATGCCTCCTGGGCGCCTCCCTAGGGAGGTATTCCAGGGACGTCCAGCTGGGAGGAGGCCCCGGGGAAGACCCAGGACTAAGTGGAGAGATTATTTCCCAAACCTGGCCTGGGAACGCCTCGGGATCCCCCAGTCGGAGCTGGTTGATGTGGCTCGGGAAAGGGAAGTTTGGGGTCCCCTACTGGAGCTGCTGCCCCCGCGACCCAATACCGGATAAGTGGATGAAGATGGATGGATGGATGGATAATAATGTATAGTGTCATGATGTACAAGAAGTAATGGTGTAAAAATGAGTCAGCTTGAGACATTAAAATGTCGGCCAGAGGCTGCTAAAATCTACCTTCAACAGATGTAATTTCAGAAATACAAAAAAATCTGCATTGTAAATCTGCCTTTATTGCTAAGTACATATGTGCCCCACGAGAACGGAAAGTTTGACAGGCAGAGCATCTGTAACTAAGCTAGTGCTGCAACGCGGACAATATGACTGGTTTTTGTCACGGTTGTGAAACAATCTGATCACGATTGTTTTGCTGTTTGAATCCTATATCATGACACAAAGCAGGGTTTAATTCACAATGTTCTAAAGATAAATGAGATGCACACAAATGTAAATACTCTCTAACAATTGCATTCATTTAGATGAGAAACAGTTAGGATAGGCAGAAGGATTGTGCCAAGGTTTTTTCACACACATAGAAAACAGTGTTGCAATTTGGGATACAAACAAATCAGATTAGAAGAATTTTCATTAGTTCTCACAGAATGGAATGTGAAATGTAACATATTTACAACAGCCATTGACTCTAAAAGTCAAAATACAAGAAGGCAGACTATTTGCTACCACTTTAATTCAGCACAATAAGTATATTCATGCATGCAGTTCAGACAAGAATGATGAACATCTTCTCAAAACATGTTCATAACACAATAGTAGTGACTGACTGCCTTTCTTCAACTAACAAATTGTATCGATGTCAAACATGCAAGCAGTGCACAAAGCACAATTGCTATAATGCAAACAGGCATACAGTATGTGCATTTATATGTGATTTCCAGTGTGTTGGCCCTGCTTCACCCCCCAAACATCCACAAGAAGATGCAGCCAGGCCAGTCAGGATTGCTTCAAAAGACTTGACTCCTGTGCATAGCATCTTGTGTAAGTGCTGTAGCCGCTCCCTAATCCATCTTCAAGAACAAATATAGCAGATCTTTTGATATATTACCAAGCAACCTGCTATGCTTGTATGGTGTTAATAGGAAGGAGCTAGAGAAGATGTCTAGTTCATTATTTACAGGTAGGGGTTCATGTTTGCATTTTGGTCAATTAACCACAAATGCAGCTCGGTCTGGAAAGCTGCATGCTTAATTCTCCTGCTTCAGTTCACAATTTTGCGAAAAACCAATCAAAAACTGGCTTATCTACCTGGCGCGCTATTGGTGGGTGTAACACAATGACGATAGAGAAGCGACCAAGCAGCTTCTTGTTTACATTCAACATAGCAGCCACCAAAGCGCAGCAACCCGGTGATGCCGCTGTCGCTGCTACTTCACCCGGATCATTGGTCTGATTGGTTGAAGGACTAGCAATTTGCGTACAGAGTCATTTGAACTATGCCCGTTGGTCATGCCTCTTGTGCAGAGAAAATACAGAGCAGATTCCCCAAACCAATGTTTGCTTGGCTTGGTCTGCTGATAGCCAGACTACAAATGCAGATGAGACATTGTAATGCTATAGCATCTGGGTTAGCGCTGTTTTACAGCAGCTGTGATTGTCTACATAAAGTACTTTGTGCGAGGATGTGTTGCTATAGAAATAGCCTTGGGCATGATGACTTAGAGTGCCTTAGCTTCCTGTTTACAAAGCTGGAAGCCAGAGGAATAACCCTTCACAATATTGAATAATTTAAATCAACTCATAATCCAATTTGCCATCGTACAGATTGTATTTGTGCGGGTAGCTTTGTCATCGACTCCAAACACGTCATGGTGGAGGGAAAAATTATTGTCCTTTGGGCTGGGTATTGAATTCAATACTTTTTAGGCACCGACCAAATTGCCTCTAAAGCATCAAGTATAAAAAAATTCCTCATCACTAAATACCCAAAAAAGGGGTATTTAATCACAGTATTGGTATTGGTATTGGTACCGGCATTTTTTGAACGATGCTCAGCCATACTTGTCCACCAGTGTTAACGCACATGTTCTGTTCCACATGACCTTGTCTCCAGCTCCCATCAAACACGAGTGTCAACATTGTGTGGGAAGCCAGTGAAGGATCAATGTAGTGGCTCATGCTGATTGTTTGGGCCCAACATATGAAGGTTGTTGCTGGAAGTTCAAAACCATCACTTGCATCAGAAGCTGTTTACCATATCCAGGCCAACAAGGGGAGATAGCAGTTAAATCACAGTACAGGGAATTAGACATTCTGAACTGGAGTGGGTGAAAAAAAGAAAAGTGTTATCAATAACTGTTCTCTTAGCTTATTATTGCTGCTTAATGGAAAATAAAGCCTTTGTCTTCCAAATTAATATTTCACAAATGGGGCAAGTTTCCAAATACAAGCTTTCTACTCTTCCCTCATTGGCATTTCCTTTACTGTGTACTGTACAACAACTACAGTGTACTACTAAGTCTACTAAGGAGTCTACTAAGTGACTGTCGTCAATTAGCTAGATGTGAGAGAATGCTGACAAGCCAACAGAACTGTCTTCATTCATTCATTCATTCAAACATTTATTTAACCAGGATAAAAAACTCCTTTGAGATTAAAAATCTTTTACAAGAGTGTCCTTGCACTACTTACTATGAGATGGAGTCGCGTGACATCACTGAAATTCTTTGTCTCCAGAGGATCAATTCTACTTCTGTGGTCCCCCAACTGAAATTTGGTGCAACAATGTCTGGTCCCAACAGGATGAGTTACAAGCACTTTGGTAAAGTCTTAATTCTCCATGTAACGTCATCATCAGCTAAAATTTTTTCATTTGTCCAATAATTTGGTTTATGACATAATATCTGCAAAACATCATTCCCTTCAGCCAAAGCTGTACGTTGTGTTAAGCAAATTGTAAAATGCTAACAGTAAACTAAGATGGTGAACATTGATGTGCAACTTTGTTGTTTGTGGCATTTCAGACCATTATTACATAACATGTCATTTAGCTGACGCTTTTTATCCAAAGTGACTTACAATTGCTATATATACGTACGTCAGAGGCTGCATGACTCTGGAGGGACTAGGTTAAGTGTCTTGCTCAGCAACACATTGGTTGATGTATCGCAGTGGGAATCAAACCCAGGTCTCCCAAATCATGTGTCATGTGTCACATCCACTGCGCCAACACCCCAGATAGGACAGCTGAAGACAGGAAAAGGGAGAGATAAAGGGGGAATTAAACCCACTATATACTCATCACTTACTTTTCAATTGTACTGGGGGGGATAACTTGGTTTCTGGTGACATTTAGCTAAATCAATGCAACTTTTATTGATGATCTGCTTTCATTGTGTCGTTGCCTAGATTGATGCCAATGCAAAATTAGAAATGATTTAGGAAAATCATCGATCCAAGCCTGCTTGTAGATTACTGTTGTTTCCCCTGTCGCGTTTTGTTTTCCTCATACGTCAGTGTCATGTTGAGGCATGTTTCACATAAAGTATGAGTGCACCAGCAAGATGTTTCTGCTTCACAGCGGGGTGGGGCTTACAGTAGTAATATCAGTAATTTAACCAGCAAGGTTTCACCAGTAGCATAGATCATCCACTTGTTACAGTGGCTCCAGTTGTCCAGACCTGCTTGACAATGCAAAGCACAGGACAGTTAGTGTACATGTATTAGGAGATGTGTTGCAGAGATTTGCACTGGATCGCACACTATGAGTGTGTAGAGGCAGAAAGAGAGACAGGAGTCAGGTAGTTGTGAAACAGAAGGAGAGTCAGTATTTTGATTAAACATTCATGAAGGCTCAGGAGGAGCCACATGCTGTCAGATGCTAATTAAATAAAGGTCAGCCACTCAAGTTTGGTTTATTGAAACAAGTTGTTTCCTAAACCGCTGTACAGGCGTCTGCCCTTGTGTTAATAATGTGCAAAAACAGCCCCAGTGAGGTTAGGTAGGATACTTACATTGCATTATTTTTAATATAGGCTTATTTGCTTTCTTGCAGAGTTAGAAGAGACACTCATTACCACGCTCATAACTCCCATAAGGATATTAAATTATAAATAACACTGAGTGAATCATAGTGAGTTAATAATAATGTTAAAAGAGTCAGAAAGTAGTACATTATTATTTGATGAATCTCTTAGTTGCTTTATAGCAACAATATAATGCACGTTACACATAAGTGGTAAATATCTCATTGGTTGGCACTATGAGGCTATAAATACGTAAGATAAACATACTTATAGTGATCAGCTGTTCCCCATGTTGTGGATGAAGTCTAGGAGCTGATGCAGCATTGGCTCTCCGATTTTTTTTGAGTGTAACAAACTGATTCTTGATTACAATTGTAATCAGTCCAGGGCCTTTACCCCCTTGAGCCCACTCCCAGTAGGAGCCAATCTAGAAGGCTGTGAATATTTTTGAGCACATTCACCACATGCTGCCCGCTATCACGAAACCCAAGGCACTTAGCAACAATCACTTGAAGGGTTATGAATGCCACATAGTGACATCAGCAATCTGATCCAGACTGAACTGAGTGAAGGAGTGGGAAGAACATGCTCTGAATCTTTCCCCTCACATGCTCTCATGAATTTTCCTTTCGGTTCCTTGGGCATTTGAACAATCTTTTTCCCACCTTTGTGACAGTATCACATTGTGTACAGCTGATGGCATAAACACACCATCCTCTCCTTTCCACTAGCAGTACCTCCACATGGCAAATTATTACGCAATTCTTTCTAAACATCACTCAGTATTTTGATTTCAGGAATATGATTTATTTTATTGACAATAGCTCAGGGAAATATCCAGCCCACATGAAATACATTTTACTCATAGATTTTTGTAGCTGAGATTGTGAAGAACAAAAAGTCATGGTACTTTGTCAAAATCATCTGTCTCTAAAAATACCCTCAGACCCCAAAGGGTTAACACCAAGTGTGATATTAAAACCCAAGATGCAATGTGCAAGGTGCATCACTTTTAGCACATTTTCCTGTAAAACACATTTGGTATGATGTGAAATGTTGAGACCTTTGGGAAGGTTTGTGTGTTTGAAAAATGCTCAGCCTCACAACATGACTTTGTCAAAATAAACCCTCTGGGAGTCGGGCGAAATTTAAGGGGACATAGCACCAACAACTGACTTGATATCTCTTGAAATCATAGGCAAGGATTTTCAACTTTAAAGCATTTCATCCAACTGAACTGATGTGACAGGTGGTACTTTTGGGCTCGCAATAAATCAAAAGGCAAACAGCACAGTAAGCTAATTATTCCTGGGTTTGAGGGATTGTATACTCAGAGCTGCAGACCTACGTACAGTCTTTCTGTATGCTCAAATATTTGCTTAGCGATCATGTTTGTTTGGATGTGTGGCCATTGATTTGCTGTGCTAACATATTTCATGAGCAAGACCAAAATAGCATGTTCCACTTCACTGGCTGATTCACATTAAAGGAGGGGCTAATGAAGAAGTAGTGTTGACAGGAAATAACATCATATCTCAAAAGTCCAACAACGGTACTAGGGCTGAGGTAATGTTATGCGCTGCTGCGTTTCACGATGGGTTTCCCTGGTCATCCAGAGAGGAGGGGCTACATGTAATGGCACTACCGATTTAATATGGTAATGTGTAGAGGTCAGTGGACGTAGACAAGGCAAGGCACCTTTATTTGTATAGCACATTTCAGAAACAGCGCAATTCAAAGTGCTTTACATATAACAATAAAGAGCAGTTAAAACAATAGAAAATATAAAAACAGATACAAGATTTTATGAAGCCAGTTTGGGACAATGTATAAACTGTTGCTATGCAATCCACCCGCAATCCTTGCCCCGTTCCAAGAAGGGCCCTTTCTCACTGGACTTACTTTTACTTTTTACTTTTATTTTATGCTTACATAGATTATCATATAGATCCAATTTTCAACAAAGAAACCTTAGTGACAGTAGATGTTAGCCTACATTAACCCTTTAGAGGGACCCTGGGAGTACTGACCCCACTTTCTGGACACCTACATAAGTGTTAATCAAATCCCGGACACATTGCACAAGGCTTTATAGCTGTACATTTCATCTAACGTGTGTGTGTGTGTGTGTGTGTCTGTGTGTGTGTGTGTGTGTGTGTGTGTGTGTTGAGAAGGAGGGGGGCCCAACTTCTTAATCAATTCAGAAGTCTCCCACCAGAGTTGTGTGTGAGGTAAGCCACTGTAAGGCAAGAGAAAGTGGACTGAAACCGTTTCCAAACTTAAAACACATTTGTATTGTTTTACCACTAAATATTTAATGTACACATCATATTATTTACAATACACAGCATGGTTTTTAATGATATTTTTTTGGGGGGACAACACTCAGATAGAGTAAGTCCTGACTCATGTTGCATGGTGGCTTAAAAGTGCTGCACTCGCAAAACAGTGTCTGGGACTGCCTCCACGTGGCTCTCACAATGTTCCCCAACTCGTCAAATCACGCTTTGTCATGGCTCTCGGTGCCTGATACCGAGGCCCAAGGTTTCACCTCCTTCAGTTATAAACCCCTAAAACAAGCTGTTTCCCTCATGCTTGGAATTTTAGCTGGCCTGAGGTTTGTTATGTGTCAATTAGTGCCTGGTAATCTAATTAAACACTAATTTATTTAGGAATATGCGTCAAGCAATAACTTCATTTAGTTGATATTTAAGCAACGTAGATGGGGCCTCAAGGTGAGGTACTAATGTAGGACCTGCCTCAAAGCCCTGTTCAATTAATTCAGCTGAACTGGTGTATATTCCCAAACAAAACATTGCATTTAATTAAATCAAGAACCACATGAGCCACAGTGAATGATGCAGGGTCAGCTGCACTGACCGGTCAGTAATCTTAGCTGTATTGATTTACACTATAGAATAGTCAGATAAAGTATTCTGTCGCTCCCACTATTTAATTGTTTCTTTCTTTCTCAGCTCTCGTAATATGTGATCTTTATTTATCGGTCCACAACACACTCAACTCTAAACAACTGTCCCTCCACCATCTTGATTGTTTAATTTGGATGCAAATGCAGCCTATTTGACCATAAATGTGGACAAATGTTGGAAAATTTGTAGCTGAGGCTTGCCGACTGCCGCATCAGTCGCTATGCATACAAATTATGTTCTAGAAGAAGTCTCTGTCCCACAATCCCTCTCTCCCTCTCTCTCAATCTGTGTCTCTGTGTCTCTCACTCCCTCCTTCCTGTTTTTTGCAGTAGCTGTCGCATCGCTCTTAACATTGCACTCACATTTTTCCGAGGCATCACCAAGAGGGAAAGGTTGAAAATCACGTTAATAGTCGCTGCCTGGCTAGGACAAAAGGCAAAGGGGGGGGGATATTTATTCATTTATTTTATAGCTTATTAAGAATGGGCCTCAAGGACTTGCCAACATTGTCTTCACAGGCATGCTCTTACAGGCAGTGTGTGCCCTTGGCAGAGAGCAGAGGTTTGTTTCTTTACAGTCTGGAACAGACCATTTTATAATGACAAGCTGTTTTGTGAGGGTGTCCATTTTAATCTATGACACTATACCTTGTGTAACATCAGTGTTTATTAATACCAACATGCACACGTTAAAGGTGCCATGGCATGGCTTTTTAACATTAATATGAGTCCCATCAGCCTGCCCATGGCCCCCCAGTGGCTAGAAATAGAGATAGGTGTAAACCCTGAGCCCTGGGTATCTTGCTCTGCCTTTGAAAAAAAAAAAGCTCAGATGGGCCGATCTGGAATAGGGGAAAGGTTACCTCCCATTAAATGTACAAAAAATATTGTTGCATCGAGATGCATCAATAATTGGTTTAGATTTGAATCCTTGGCCTCTGAATCAGATTTGAATCGTGAAAACTCGTGCCAAAAGATTCCCACCCCTAGTAGCTAGTAAGTGACAGCCAGCTATTGAAATCATCAAACCATGGCTATGAACAATAACCCAATGTCTGAAATCAAGGACCCATTGTCGCAAAAATGACTAAAATAAATAGTAAATCTGCCCGTTATCATTGCAAACTGCATGAGTATCGGTGGACAACAGAAAACCTGACAGACAAAGCTACAGTAACTAATACAAAAGCTATGCTATTTGGAAGTTTTCTTTACCTGGGCATCGTTATAAATATATCCAAGATGCACATCAGTTGGAGCAAATACAGACAATAATCCCCCAATGTTCGACATTCATTGAAATCTGCCTTTACAGCTCACCTTTATGTAGTCCTTAGAGCTAAAAAGAAGAGAAAGTATTTGACTTTCTCCTTCTTCAATCAACAAACACTTGTTTGATGGGAGGGATCAAGTGCGCCCTGTGGATAGAAACATCTTTTCAGCATTCCTGTGAGATCTGAATATGTGGCTTATGGCACTAGGAATGCACAGTAGCACTGTTCAAAAGAGTTCTTGACTTTGACTTTATACATGTTAGGCTCCTTCTTGGCATGTGTGTCTGGATATGTTCCCAGAGTGAATTATTGCACATCACTTGTCTTGAGATATGTTGTGTGAAAATAAGTCAAGGCCAGCTAATTGATTTGGTTCCTATTTCTTTTCATCCAATTATTAGAATGCCCTCAATGACTTTAATTTAGTTTCTGATATAGAAAGTAAATATTATTATGCCACACTCATCATTATTATGTGATGATGAGTGTGAGAGTGGCATTTTGTGGCAAAATATCATCAGACAGACATGTGACTATACCATAACAGGTGTTTCATGAAAGCAATGCTGTGGCAACGAAACTTACCAAATCCCTTTCCACATTTGTCGAGTAATTTAGAGGAGTCCCCCCCACCCCCCTCTCAGAAGCAGAGAATCAGGGCTCAGGTGCTACAGAGAGGTGAATTCAACAAGACAATTACCGCAAAATCCTGACCCATGCTCTGGGGGCCTGTAAATGAATTTCTGCTATTATTTCACTCCTGGCAAGAATTGTTAATAACTACCACCTTGGCTTTTTTTTTCTCAAGGAATAGATTAGTTAAATGTCATGCAAAATGTAAATTAATTATTAAACAGAATCTCTGGATATTATGGATTAGTATTATTCAGCTTTTTTGTGTTGTTGTGTTCCATGGAAATACCAGGCTCTTGATTTCTTGTTTGGCACTCTAAACAGGGGAGGCATGTGATTGGCACAGTTTAATTTCTACTAGGAAGCAAGGTTGTCAGAGAATGAGTGACACAGTTATAATGGATTATGTTCACAAATATTGAATGTCTGAGACAAATATCTGAAAATCTCGTACAGTTTACACTAGGCCTAGACAATTTTGTAATGACGTTTAGGATTAAAGATGCCACGTGGAATTAACTGTATACAGTAAAAGTATTAACTGTATATCTTGAGTAACCAAGTTCCATAAATACTGCATGCCTGTGAATACTGTGCTGTTCGGATTGGTAGCAGGTGAGGAATGAAAGAAGGGCCGCATGGCTAAAATGGGCCACTATTAAGTCCCACTTCCTCCCACTACCTGTGCAGTGAGTACTGCACAGGTACTTGCCCCCCAATGGGTGGGGTGACTGGATTAAACAAAAATCAATTTGGGAATGTCAAAGAGATGGAGAGGAGAGGTACAGAAAATAACGGGTTGGTTGGAAAAACTTTGAGTAACTGTAAGGAACCATTAGTATTATTCCTTCTTTTTGTGTATGTTTTAATACATTCTCATCGCTGGGTTTGTGTGATATCGTATGAAAACCTATTACGGCTAATCACCCTAAGATTACGTGACATATGTTTTTTCTCCAAGGGTGACTGTGATGCGACGACAGTTTGAAACTGCCTTTTTACAGTTGAGCACCAAAACCACTAGTTAAGATTAGAAACAACTTTGTGGTTTGGGTTAAAACACCCCACACCTAATTTGACAAACCTGCTAAATGCCGCACATTCTCCCTCCCATCTCGTAAAATACTGGGCGGTTGGGTTTAGGGAAAGGTTGTGGGTGGGCTTACGGTTCCCTGACACCGGCCAATAATGGGACGGTTAAAGACACACACGGGACACAACCCCCACTCTCCTGGGTGAAAGTCCTGTGTTTGATCTATCCACTCCCTCGACAAACCTCCCTACACAGAATTTCCCTCTTACATACTACTCACTAAAGCCCATCTGGATGCTGCTCTCCCCGGTACGTGCTGTACACACACGGCTTCTGAGTGAGAATGGGTTGCTAAATGAATTTGTTTGGCTATACTTCAGACAGGTACAGGACTACAACACATGTTTGGTTTTATGTGTAAGAGTGTACGTGCATGCCCACTTAGAACTCAGCAGATTTAAGTGCAATGCTTCATGCAAGCACATTTTTCATGTTGATATAAACTTCTTAGCAATTGCCTATTTACACATCAAACAGATATGTAGCAGCATTAGCTGTGTACTCTTGTCTTTTTTTAGCTACATAGTTGTCCCAGACATCAATAACAGAGGGACAGGTAATTCTGATATACTTATAAAAGGTCAAACTCGTTATTCGTCAAAATTTAATTAAATTCTTTGAGAAATGGGTGAAGCTGACTGGTACCCTGAGTACCAAAATAAAAATCCCAGGGAAGCATCGCAGTAAAGTTCAGTATCAAACTTTCCACACAATCAATTGAACCAAAAGTTCAGAGTGCATCGAGCTCCAAAAGAAGCCAAAACCAAAAGCTTTACTCAAATCTATACAAGTACTCTCACAAGAGGGACTCAGAAAAACACTGACACAGACAAATCTGTCCCACTGCAGTACATTCAAATGGAAATGTAAGATGCCACAGGGGAGGTTGTCCTGCTCTTCCCTGACACAGACTTGGAATATGAACAAAGGAATATGCAATTCTTATGTACTGTTATTGTTTAGGGCTCTTTTAAATGTAACAGTGTAGTGTAATTACAGCGTAAAGCTTGTGGGGCTGCACAATGTGAACAATGTTTTCAGGAGTTCTTTCGGTGCCCTTCATCTCCCTTAACTTTACTCAATCTATCAGAGCTTGAGAACGAGTCAGTGTATTTAAAATGGCCTTCAAGCCCTGTGGCATTTCTCACGGCTATGCAACCAAATAGGATGCAAAGCTGTGATCCTCAAAGAATTTCCATCACAGGAATAATGCCATCCCAGGGCACCGCTGCAAACGCTTGCCCCGAGCATTAGGCACAGATAATTTAAACACATAAGCAGGTTCTTAGCGCACCTTAATCAATGCCAACGGTGTCTTTTAGTTGGGGGGGAGGGGAAGGCAATAAAGAGATAACACTGGTATAACCTGGGGACTTGCTGCAGAAGAAATATGGAGCGTTGAAGCCCTGTGGGTAATGAGAAACAAAACTCCTGACAAAGACTTCTCCTCCTGGAGTTTCTGCACCGCAGCAAAGTCACATAATGAGCAAGATCACACCGCATACATTTGATGAATTCTTATGAGTGCAGGAGAAGCTTACCGGTATGCCATTGGACTCGAAGAATAAACAGTGCAATAAGAGTTAACGTGAGCATTCACCAAATCAGTGTGTGGCACATGATGTTTCAAAATATCAATTTTGGAGCAGATATGTCAGAGCTGATATTGACAATCCTCTCAAAATCCCATTGCGCTGAAATGCTTTATGATATTGTCACAAATAAAAGACATAAAAGAACAAACAACGCAGACAAGTGAAATGGCACATTGCAGTGTGTAATAAAATAGGCCAACAAGCATAATTCAAAAACCTTATCGAAAAAGTGAAATTCTTCAAGGTATCACTTCTTGTTATAACCAGACATCCACATCAACAGCCCGCTCCCCCATCTCCCATGAAACTGATATATGAAACCATTTCCCCAAAACCAAACATGCCCGAAAACATTATTAGTGCCATTTCCTCTTCCGTATTAGGGGTAGAGGTGCTGAAGGCAGATTTCCCGGTGATGAAGTGCCTTCCTCTTTAGGTCCCTCCACATCACTGTGGAAATGTGTGAGATTTATCAGTGTTGGCCCTCTCAGTAGCTTTCTCTGTGGCAGAGTAGCTCTCTGAGGATGCTGTTGTGCTGGGTTTTTTTTTTTCAGGGAGCAGGTGTACTTTCCTCACATAGGGGCTTTGAATTATATCTTTGATAGCATTGTCAAAAACACAAAATGAGAGATAGATAACCACACAACACCAGACATCTGTGTATAAATAGCATGTAAAAAGCTGCTTCTATGGTTAAAAATGATGAAATGATATTACACCCAAGACTCTATCCATGTAAAGCTGGTTTGGAAAATGACCTAATAGGCTTTTTGGTATTGTTAATACATTATTAATGCTTATGTTTCTCCCTTGACCTTTGCGGGCCTTTTATTAGTAATGCTGCTGTGGCATGTACTACACCAGATTGTGCATCACTTTCTGCACCTTAATAATAACAGTGAGGTTACAGCCTTTATCCACTGCAAGTTATTATGCTAGCAAGATAATATATAGGGACCTTTGTAAATGACTACCCAGATAAATTTTTTTCAATCTGTTTTCAGAGACTGCCAGACCACCGAAGCTGCATGCACTAAAGTTGTATGATCTTTTGCTTACTTTTTACTCACCGATTCCACATCAGAGCTTATATTAATGGATCTCCGTGCAGTTTCTGATGCTCTTGATCATGGTATAATGTAGATCAACTTGCAAATCAATGTGGCATCTCTGGCCCAGCTCTTAAACATTGTATTCCTATCAATGCCCTCTACTCTCAGAATACAGGGATCTTTTCCCAGACTTTAAAGTCAGTAGGCTAAAAGGCCATGTCCTGTCGTGCCCCCTCCCTCTGGAATAATCTTTCTCTAGACATCAGACAGTCAGTCAAACATAAAAAATACTCACTGCCTTAACTTTAAGCCAGATTCTTATTTGATTACTTTAGGCCTTGCTCGTGTTTCCCATCATCCTTCCAGTGGGTCTCATTATCAATGATTTTAATTTTAAGTCTACCACATGCAGTCTTTGTTTGTCCTGCAGGCGAGGAATACGGTTAGCCTCCTGAAAACCACTGCATCTCTCTAACCCTCTGTTTGTTTGGTGTCCCACATGCACATAAGCGTCAAATCTGTGTGACTATTTCACTTTTCTCTCTCTCTCTCTCTCTCTCTCTCTTCTACCGACTTTCTCCCTGTCCTCTGGTTTCACTCAGGCATCTCTGTGCTGGGACCTCTTTCTCTCCACTGCCTGTCGGTGCCTCATTCCAGATGTTTTGGATCTGGATCTTCCTCCTTCCGTCCTCCATGAGATCCGGCCTCTTCTCTTGTCTGTCTCCCTCCCTTGTGTGCATGTTGTCCCTCTCCCTCTCTCTTTCCCTCTGTGTGTTTGTTTCATTCATCCTGTCTGCATGCATGTTTGCTTGAGCTTTGCATCTTGTGTGCTTGTGTAGTCTTTTCTCTTTCCAGATCTCCACGGTGAAAAGGAGGTCATAAGGTTTACGTCTGTTTGTTGCCACCTGGAAGTTGCTTGCAGTCATCCTGGATTCATATTATTTGCATATACGTACAATTTCTCCATACTTTTGTCATCCTGCTTGTCCGTTCTATAATTTCACATCCATCCTGTACACACAACATTCATTGCATGTCTGTCCTTCCGGCAGTAGTTGCTCTTGCTGAGATTTCTTTTCATTTTTCTTCCCCATGAAAGGGATTTTCAGGGAGTTTTTCCTTATCTGAACCAAGGGTGTCTATGCTGTATGGATCGTAAAGCCCCTTGAGGCAAATTTGTGATATTGGACTTTAATATATAAATAAAATGGACTTGCTTTGACTCAACTGAAATATCTCCAGTTTATCACAGGGCCAACACACCTACAGACAGAAAAACAAATTCACACCTAAAGGCAATTTTGATTTTCTCTTCACCTACCTGGTGTGTTTCAGACAGTGGTAAAAGACTGGTACATCCAGAGGAAACCCCCACAGTCATGAGAAGAACATGCAAACTTCACACAGAACAGACCAAGCACGTATATTCTCTCTTTCAAAGGCTAATCTATTGTCATACACACAACATAATCCAGCTATCCTTATCAAAATATATGTTTAACACCAAATGTTTCCCCTATCAAAGGCGTGTGACCAATGAGCCTCATTAAGTTTTAGTTGAAGCACAGCATTCAGTTATACAAAAGTATAGATACAGAGATGGTTGTTCATAACACTTTTTAGGGCAAAGGGCCTCCCACATGGCAGCCTGAGACATCACTACTGAGGCCTCCACAGATTCTCAGCTCACGTTCTTGAAAGCACATCCAACGCGCGCCAGCTACATGTTTCCGATTCATGTAAAGTGTTAGCATTCATTAAAAATGACTGAACTAAACCCAACTCTCGGGCAGATACTGTATACCTTGTGGTGCTTATTAATAATGCCTGTATCTGATGTGAATTTTCTTTAAAACGACTGGTGGAAAAGTATCAGTCAAGCAAATAATGCCGGAACCCAGCAGCTCAGCGACGACGCATGTCTCAGGAGTGATTTAACAAAGCTCCATAATGCAGGCAAGTGAAGCCAGATGAAGCCATCCCTCATTGAGAGCGTGTCCCAGGATTACATCCTCTCTTGCTGGGAAGCATTTCATTTCTTCTTTCGGCACAGTGACACTTCAATCTTTTCCCCATAATTACACATTATTAATGTTATGTAATTTGGCAAGACAGAACCTTGGATGCTGTAACACAGTTATTGACATTAGCTGGCGATGCTTCTCTCCTATGGCTCCAATGAAATGGCCGTTCCTAATTATGGTCCGATTAGGTTTTTTTTTATCTTTAAAGGCTGAGTGGTACCGCTGACACATGGACACAACTGCACACTCTGTTTCCAGAGCCAAGACTGTAAGAATATATTAGAGCTTGTAATCTTTGTAATGTAATGATTTCTATATTCAGTGGCTGTTCGGCAGCAGACATCATTTATGAATGTCCTTTGTGAGTTTATAATCTGACAATTGAAGAATAGTCACCATATGATTGATGTCTGCACATTGAGAGTGGATTGCAGGTTTATGGTTCATGAACTTCATTCATCCAAAGAAACAAAAGATGGATAATTTAGAATAAAAGCAGAAACTACAAAATGCTCACCATTTTCAGACTGCAGGATAAATAGCTGACTGAAAGATGACATTCTGAGATGTAGTTTCTACCAGTAATGGCTTGGTTGCAATGACGTCTTGGCTCTCTATTGTCAGGTAATTGAGGCATTATTGCAGTGTGAAATTGGGTCAGTTTTATCCTGGGAGGAAATAGGCAACAAGACATCAGACCTTTCTTTCACAGAGATTGCCATCAAAAGCACATCTAGAGGTTTCACGACATGATCGATACTCAGATTTAGAAGTAGAGACTGTGGGTTGGGACCTTTAAGATTATTTCAAAAAGCCACTGTTTTTTATGTGACCTTTTGTAATGTATCATTTTGTCATACTGTCAAGAGTCTACTTGCTTTTTATTTTCATGCGTTGACACTGGCAGGTTTTTTCCAGTCTGGGGGAATGCTCCATTTACAGCAGCTATTTGCACTTTTTATCAAGCCATTTGATCATAGAGAACAAAAACTCTGTAAATCATTTGGGAAATAAAACATGATAGTCACCAAAGAAAAGATCATGCTGTAGACAACATCTTACATCCTGTATGTCTAATTGTTATCCAGTTGTCTTCATCAGTCTGAAAACAGATTACAATACAATACATACAGTAGCGTAGACATTTAGCATAAACAATATTGCTCATCTTGAAACCTATATTTATTAGAGTTCACAGAATCAATAAGATGGGTAAGTCCGGCCCACTCTGCTGGCCTTTTGATTTGGCCCCACAGCTCGGTCTGGAAACCTGCATGTTTAATTCTCCTGCTTCAGGTCACAATTTTGCGGGAACCAATCACAAACGGTTATCCACCTGGCGGGTTTATAACACAGTGACGATAGAGAAGCCACCAAGCAGTTTCTTGTTTACATTCAACATTGTGCGGCAACCTGATGATGCCGCTGTCGCTTCTACGTCACCCAGATCGTTGCTCTGATTGGTTGAAGGACTATCCAATTGCGTACAGAGTCATTTGAACTATGCGCTCTTGTGCAGAGAAAACACAGAGCAGACTTCCCAGACCAACGCTCAGTCTCAGCTCTATTAAGCTTGGCTTGTTGTGGTGATAGCCAGACTAAGAATCAATGGTAATATTTCCCCATGTAATAAACCTTTTGCTCCATTGATTTGCTGGTCCAGTCAGAGAAACTGAGGGGAAATTACACAAAGTTGAAAATATTCAGGGCTTGCTTTGGTGACACGAATTATTGACGATTATTTTAGAAAAAACAGCAATTTTAGGCCACACTATAATGAAGCCAGGGTTATGAATGTTGTTTTAAAAACGTAAGCACTTACAAGTTACTAATGTGATACCACATTGTATTTAATCATTCTGATCATATAACTTATGTAATATGAAGTCTTACAGTTATTTTAATGTTTCTGACTGGCTGTGGGCTACAGTATTAAAAAGTCTAGTGCAACAAAGCAAGCTCTCTTGTTTACTAAAGGCTACCGTTGCAAGATTGAAAGCAAACGCTGCTTCTGCGAAAGTGAACATCCAAGGATAACTCTGATCTTGAGGTTGCACCATCACAAAAATAAAATGATTGTTGCTGCCAAAACATGTACTTGAGCAGCTATTGCAAGAAGATAGCTTGTCAAAATAAGACATTAAGAGTAACACAATGGAATGGGCACAAAAAAAACAGACACTCGAATATGTCAAAGGTTATCCATGTATCTTTTTTAAAGCACCAATGCATTTCCAAGCCCTTGTGAGCCAGGAAACAACACATCATCTAACTCTTGAGAGTATCTAAACATGCCTGTGCACTGTAGGGCCAGGGCAGCATGAAATCAGCCACTCTATGTGTAAATGGACTGTCGGATTCACAGGTGACTGGACACTGCTGTCATTTTGAGACAGAAAAACCTTCCTAGCCAATTTTAAGGCTCGCAACAGAAGTACTTATGTGGCTTTGTTTCTGCATGTATTTCATGAACAATTCCAGCAGCATGTCCCTGAAGTTCACATAATTCACTGTGCCGCTTCTGTGGCGTGAAATGCATGGATGCGCGTGTTAGTACCTTTACTACAACACATGTTTTATTTCAGTTACTGAAAGTCAGCAAGAGTATTTTGCCAATATATGTAATTGTATAGAATATGTGTGCTGGTTTAAATTTAGCCTCTTGGAATTTTCAATGTGGCTTTAAAAAATACAGACAAAACAAACCCACTCTTACTATCACACTTTTTATCTGCATTTTACCAGCAATCATTTACATAAAGGTTAATGGTTGGGAACCTTTGGTTCTGAGCTAATTTAGCCTGGCTTGTAGTTGCAACATGCTTGTGACATTAAAGGTCCCATAACATGGTGCTATTTGGATGCTTTTACAGCCTGACAGTTGCTAGCTGCCATTACACGTCTTAGGTGTTTTTGTGCACAGCTCAAGCATATGAACATAAAAACAATGTGGAGAGCATCTGGACAACGAGATGACCATTATTAATATACAACCATGGAGCTGTACACGTGACGGGCACCTGGTTGTTGTCCTTGGAAACACATGCCGCATGATAGTTTCCGCACACAGGGGCGGAAACAATGTCACAGCAGCAGAATGACAAAAGCATAAGCTGCAACCCACATGTTAGCAAGTGCGCGATGGAGAGAGAGATGAATAAGAGAGAGGGAAAAAGGGAGAGGGAGGTGTGGTTGTCTTTGATTATGATGTAGCAGTGCAGTCTGTGTAACAGTTTGTCCATCCCTGTAAGTGAATAAGTTCTCCAATTACTTTGGACCCATGCCAAGATCCTGTGTCTTGCTTGCTACTTGCTGGCACGGAGCTGGAGCACCTTCAATCTCAAAAGGGTGTGCACTGTTTGCAACAGTTTCCGCATTGAATGATGTGTTTCCTCGGAACGGTGTGTCACGGCTTCTCCTTGTTTGATGGGTGTGTCTTTCGTTTATTGGCTGTGTCACAGGTGAAACCCATCAGCAGAGACGTGTGTGTAAAATCGTGGTATTAAAAAGGCAGTGAGCTTGTGCACACAGCAGGGTGTTCAACACACCACTGTTTTTCTATAAAAATACAACATGGCCCTGGCGACAACTTCCGTTCAGGCTCACTAACTTAAAGTGGGCTGGCTTTAATGTGGACCAGCTATTCACATTAAAAGTGACAAAACAGCCCTACCAGGTTTTGCTTTTAGAAAATCATTGCACAATGATGTATTTGATATGCAAATGTACGGAAGATGTCATTCGCAACCCAAGTGCTCAAAAAAACCCTGTATGGTTAGCTCTGACTACCGACGCTGTTGCTACACACATGCTGGTCTGCGTTGCTACTCTCAGTCAATGTCCCTCGTGTCCTCACACCCCCTGTGTTGGCGTACAAAATGTTTCTCCTCTGCTACATTTAATCCATGCAAGCATCTTGGCTCGTAGGATGTCATTATCAGTCTGTCAGGTCACCACTTTGGTCCAGACTGAAATATCTCAATGACTTTTAAAAGGATAATTGCCATGACATTTTGTACAGACATTGATGGTACCCAGAGGATAAAATCCATACTCATTTCTTTCTATAGCACAACCTGTATGTGACAGTTTTTATTTTTTTTATTTTAATACCCACTAGATGAATTGATGCAACATTTTATACAGATATTCATATTTTCCCTAGTTGGTGACTTCTACTCTTGCCGCCATGAGGTTGAGATTTGTTGTTTTGAGCCAAATGGGCCGACATCTATTGGATGGGTTGGCATGACATTCATCCTCCCCTCAGGATGAAGTGTGATAACTCTGGTGATCCCCTGACTTTTCAAATGGAGCCATCATCCGGTCAAAATTTCAATTTATTCAATACTTTGGTGTACGATATTCCCATCATGGCTGTGCCTGTATCCAAGTGATTGTATGCTAATAGTCTATGAATTTAAACTCAAGTGGTCCTTCCCCTCTCAGTGCTCCTGCCTACAGGCTTCTAAACTTAGTTCCTCTGTGCTGGCGTCTGTCAATCAGTGGCGTAGTGTGGGCACTTCTGCTGTTCGAATTGAAAGCTCCCTTTGGTAAGTTTGGAAATTAAGACATCTGGCAGGTAGTTAACATATGCCACATTCTAACATCCAATAGCAACCAAAGCATTGTCCTCAGGAAGTGTAATTATCAAACAGTGAATACCAACATGTGATTTGACATTTCAATGTAACCAGATTACTTTAATTCACACTGAGTAAAGAATGTTCAAAAATGTCCATGATTGTACTTTTATTTCACTTTTCTTTTGTTGCAGCAGAAACGTAATACTTAAACAAGGGCACTTTTGTGAACAACAGAAACACATTAACTGCCGGAAATTGATACTAGCCTTAGATTGCTATTGAGTTCTCTCTCCTTTTAAATGGTTGGTAAAAAACAGGATAGTCCATCACTGAGGAGCTTCATGTGCAGTCTTTGATATTTGCTCTTTGATATTGACCACACAATCAATAGAACTTTCCTATAGAGCCAGTAATATTACTCAATTTTCACAGTTAGGTAATATTAGTCCCGTAAGAGCCTATCTATTGATCTGACCACACACAGACTTTTTACTATCAGGAGCACTCCTTGAGATACAGTATGGTAATAATACACTACCCAGTTAGGATGGCAGCAGATTTACATTTAGAAAATGTGTTCCTTAATATCTTATAGCGTCTGCTGTCTGCCGAAAGCGATTACAGTTGACCCAATATCATTTCATTTATATGACTAGGACAATGTACACATTAATCAACATTTCTGTAAATGCGCCAGTTTTAGCCAATCGGCTATTTTTCAACTGTAGTCCTATCTAGCATGCATGTCTTTATGGTGGGAAGAAACCGGAGCACCCAGAGGAAATCAAGAACCTTATTGCTGTGAGGCAGAAGTGCTAACCACTTAGCCACCGTGCTGCCCCAATCAAAGCACAGAAATGCTATCCATGAAGAGTCAATCAACTGAGATATAGTGATTAGAAATATGTTTGAATGAAAACCCAATTTGATGTAATATGCCCAGTTTGTATACCAAAAATATGTTGGCTGCCTCACGCCAAACTGCCATAGAATGTCTTCATCTGTCACCGTGGTACTGTTAGTTTCTGCGGCATCATGTTTTGGTAAAGGGACCCTGTTTGGATTTTGAACACGTTATGATGCAATTTTTTATTAGAGGGTCACATTTTTATTTGTATCAAGCGTGTGGACAATGCGATTTTCATCCTGTTGTTGGTTTCATGCTGAGTTTGTGCTGATGGACGGTTATTCGCAGTAGCAATGCACTAAGAAAGGCAGTGAAGAAGAATGCTTGCAAGCAAACATGGAGTTCAGCAATGAAGTATTCAAAATATACATATTTTTAAATCTGCTTTGACAATATTTATGAGGAACAAAACGCAGAAAACTACAGAACACCTTTTTAATGCACATCAATGTGAATTTTCTTACAACTGCTGAAGTGCATTTTAGACAAAGATAAAGCCAACAAAATAAAAATTGAACAAAAAGGAAATAAGAAAAAGGAATATAAATGCAGTCCTTGTTACAACAATGTATGGTGCTGCAAAATTATTGTTTTTTTTGGGTGAAAGCATGGCTGGAATCTGAGATGATTGGAGATAATAACAATACTTTTTTGTTTGTTTGTCTTTATTACTGCACTTTAGACTATTTTCTGATGTCATTCCTTTTCTTCACTTATAGGGTCACTTTGATGTTTTTTACATTGATCTGGATCATCTTCAGTTCATAATACTTTACCTGGATTCATTGGATTGATTGGTATTTATTAAAAAGTACCAAAGTCTTGTACCAAGAGAACAGCTAAGCTAAATATTTACCTTGCTTTATTTAAGCTCTGCTCCATCTGTTACATGTGTGTTAGCAGAATAACCGAGGAATGTTATGCATGGATATCCATAATTGAATGGGTAACGTTTCTTTCAAAAAAGGTTGATAACTTTTGAAGAGATTCCAGTAACATCCAAAAACAGAGTCAAACTAAAAAGGCTGGGCCTCCAGTGTTGGCCATATTGGTAAACCCATACATATGTGCCTCCACGCCTGTGTGCGGAAGATGAACGACAGTCCTACTGGCTACTAGGATAAATGAAATGTAGAACAGGGCCATATCCAGGATTTTAGAGATACTCAACCATGGTCCAACGTCCGCTAATGCATTTTTTTCTGAACATGAATGTTTCAATGCAGGCTTTTTTGCACTGCCAGGAATAACATTCTAGTGGAGAAAATTGAATCCTTTATAGCAGTGGTTCTCTCATTTGTTTGACATCAACGACCCCCAAATTAACACAAATTAGACCACGGACCACCATTTCATTAGATTTTGTCCCAGGGTCCCCTGTCTTATTTCTCTTATGTCTCGTTTTATTGTAGAACGTCTATGGCAGCCATGACCAAAATAGTCACTGTGTTACTTATGGATGTTATTATAGTGAAAATATGGTAAATCATACCAATTTTGGCGGGGGACCCCCTGGAACCCCATCAAGGACCCCTGGGCGTCCCCGGGACCCCACTTTGAGAACCATTGCTTTACTGTATTGGGATTGCTATCCAACCTCACATTCTGAGTACCAACCAACAAGTGTCCATAACAATGAGTAATAAAAAAGTGTGGAAATCTGGTATTTAACGCCTGGTCCAGGTCTTAGTCTGGTTAAATGATTCTTTCAGCAGATATTTAAATTTTCTAACTTGTTATTAACTATATATTTATTTAGCATTTCATGTAAAACTAATGCATTGAGCAGTTTGATACATTTTGTTAAAACATATAACATTTAATATGAACATAATGGAATTAGCCTGTAAAATAACGACCAAATGTTAAAGGTCCCATGTTGTAGAAAGGGATGTTTCCATGCCTTTTTTGATTATAAAGCAGGTTGAGGTACTATATAAATACTATGAAAGTATTACAAAGCTCAGTCCACAGAGAAATGCAAACAGTCCGCATTTAGAAACTGTGCCTTTAAACGAGTCGTCAGGACTTCTGTGATGTCACAAGTATACTGTATATATAGGTAGAAAGTGTTGCTGCATTGCTGTTACAGTCACTCCCCTGCTGCAATGACGGTGCTGAGACGTGGAGAGCACAGATGCAAAAGACCTGAAACGGCTGACCAACCAGAGCAGACTGGGCTTTTTCAGGGGGCAGCTTTAAAGAAACAGGTGCTAAAACAAGGTATTTCAGATAGAGGGTGGATAAAGGTATATTCAGACAGAAAGTATGACAAAAATAATGATTCTTCAACATTAAATAATGTAGACATATTTTACTAGAAACCCAAAAGTATCAACCTGAAAATGAACATGATATAACACCCCCCCCAGGCTGTCAAACCCAAATGGTATAAAATCAATGGTAGCTTTAGCCCTGATGAAGAACTGACAGAGCTTGATTAATACAGGTAAAGGTATTCAGTGACGAGGTTTCTTCCCAAAGGGGAGTTTTTCCTCGCCAATGTCGCACTGTTGCTTGCTCTGGAGGAAACTACTAGAGCTGTTGGGTCCTTGTAAAGTGTCTTGAGATAACTCTTGTTATGAATTGATACTATAAATAAAATTGAATTGAATTGAATTTTTAGCCCCTAGCTATATTACAGAGCAATGTTGAGATTATCCCTCCCAACTGCAGAGCACCATAATGTAAAGCATGCAAGCCATACAATATGAAGAAAAAGAAAACAAACGCTTTAAAATAGTCGTAGTGTGACCTGCATATCGATGTATACCTTCTCTTTTGGTAATTGAAAGGGGCATTTACCTTAGAGATTAGCCATGTCTATCATAAAAGAGGGAGTATACAACATCCAATGCTTCAGAATATTCCACTGACTTAGAGTTGGTGACAGTAATGTTCCATGAAACACACCTATGCACTGTAATTCCTCATGAATCACATACAAAGATAGAGTTCTATTGGAACTGTACCTCAGAAAACATTCACATAACTGTCTTCTTGTACCTATGCAGAGAATGGGTTAATGGGTAACCATAGGTTGTCAGTTTTCTTAGAGGAGCTGACGCTCAAGCCTTCCAAATCTCAACAAAAGCATAATCAAGTGGTACCTGGTTGCAGAGAATCTCATGCATATACAATAATTTGATCATGAAAATGGTTTTAATCTTGCAGTAAATACACATATATATAATCATCTCCCTGTCTCTATCAGTTAAGAGAAGAAATGTCAATATATGTGAGAGGATGGTTGAGTGCCTTGGTGATAAATTGGACTGAAATGTGAAGCAGCTGGATCCAGACTGACAGCTCCAAGTCAATGAGCAGCCAGGTATAGAAGCGTAATATCTCCTAAGAGTCTATTTTTCTGACTGACAGACAAGTTCACCCAGGTCACTGTTTTCGCAGCGTAAGGTGATTCTTCAAGCATGCAGAACCAGAGCCCTCTCAGGGAAATAAGAAGAAACGATGCTGTCAAGCTGCTCGTTGAGGAACGAACACACAAACATGAAGAGGCAGATTGAGATGTGGATGGTGCTGTTTAAAGGAGAGACACAGGCGCATCGAC
Organism: Etheostoma perlongum; assembly: GCA_026937815.1. Lineage (NCBI taxonomy): Eukaryota > Metazoa > Chordata > Actinopteri > Perciformes > Percidae > Etheostoma > Etheostoma perlongum. The sequence goes on from CM049371.1 coordinate 34,757,823, forward strand.
TGGCAACCATCGGCAAGCTGCATGTTCTCGTCTGAGCAGTCTTACACTGTTCATTGGCTTGACTCCTTTTATTTCCAATGATCTCCATGTGGGATGAATGCTCAAAAACAAACATGCTCAATTTCAGAAGGATTTCTCAGCGGAAATGAGGCCTGTCAAAAAAAACAGTGGCCACAAAATACTAATAGCACTTATTTTCTTATGCTCCCCTTTACTGTGACTTTCATCAGAGATTGAAGCTGCAACACATTGGTGTCTAACTGTAAGGAGGAGAATAAAATACCTTACAGGTTGAATATCTTTGAAATATTAGAAAATATTCTGGATATTGTTGTTTGTGCCCGTGCCACATGTGCTGATATTGTCCATGTATTGACCAATCACAGCAAAGGAGAAACTCCAATATTTTGTGTGTCATGTTTAAAAGATTCACTTTAAGATCGTGAGTCATTCCCTGTGCTTGGTGAAGACTGAAACTTGTATCATCCAAAGCCTGAAAAGAAACTTTACACTATCTCATTGGTCTTTGATTTTTTTCTGTTACATCATATAAAATGTCTTGTAACATCATGCCAAATTATTTTTGTGTAACAGAAAAAGTTGTTAAAAGTAAAATGGTATTCAATAATAATGGAGAATAAAATGTTGTTTTGAAACTGAATAAAATATGGGTCAATACCAGATTTCTTCTTCTTCTTCTTCTTCTTCTTCTGGCTTGCTACAGTATAGCCTACACAGTCCCACCAATGACCAGTACCAATGCAGGGTATCATTGCAAAACACAAAGCACACATGGTGCACATGGCATTGCAAACAGAAGGAATACAAATAAATACAAAATTACCATAATTCTACAAAGCAATATTTCTCAAAGTGTGCAAAAAAAAAGAAACAGCCTCCCAGAAGTCTAAGTTAGAGATTGTAGCACCAACCCATTTTTGCTCCAGAGCCTTCAAGTAATAATGGGGGTAATGATACGTGTGACTAGGATTGTGGAGTTGCTCCCAGGCGATATCCAAGGTCATTAGGAGTCATCATCCTGGGATCATGAATTCAAGGAGGAGTAGTTTTCTAAATATTCAACTTAAAATCAAAAGTGTCAACCTAATGGTGGTATAAGATGACAATCAGAGGAGTGGCAAAGATGATTGTTGCAGACCATCGCTGCAAAATATAATGGCAATCTATCCCATTCTAGCAGGAAACAAAGCTAAGAGTCCATGCTTGTGGCTCTGGGGAGGAGTGCCTTACAATTCCATGACATTTGCTCAGATCTCAAGATGGCACTGGAGGAATCAGTCAGGGGGAATTCCAAGTTAATTCAGATTCATCCTCTGAGGATGAATCTGAATTAATATTTTATATCTATACCGAATTCCATTACAATCCTTCCACAATTCCTAACGTTTTGGTGTGATTAAGGTTAGAGTAAGAATGTTGTAGTGTTGATCATGTGAAATGATACTGGTAATTTAAACTTAAGGTTATCAATGAAAAAAATCAAGGTATTTTATTCTGTCCCAACAACAATTTTGTAAAAGTCTGTTACATAATTCACTGTTTATCTACAATATGTGGACCATTTTATTCCTACTTGGCTAACATCCCTGGTCTGCTCAGACCTGCAGGGCCAGTAAGGAAAAAGAAGGAGGGGGGGAGGAGATTTATGTGCTGCACAGAGTCAAGAGTCTACTATTTTGAAAAGGCATGAAATTAAGTTTTAGAATGGCAGAACCAGAGAGAAGCGGTATTGCCGAGTAAATCTAGAGGCTATATGTCAAGTGATCTCCATCAGACAAAATTATTCTTAATCATTCTATTGCTGAGGAAGGTACTCAGGTGATTACTTTGAGCAGATTGCATCATACTTACACACACAGACACACACAGGCACACACACACAGGCACAAACACACACATAGGCACAAACACACGCACACACAGACGGACACAAACACACAGACACGCATGCACACACAGGCACACACACAGACATGCACACAGACATGCACACACACGCATGCACGCAAACACGCACATGCATACACACAGGCACACACAGACACACACACGCACACACTCAGATATGCACACAGACACAGACACACGCGCACACACACGCACACACATGCACACACACACACACACACACACACACACACACACACGGCACACAGGTCAGTGGTAAAAATACATTCTGATCCAGATGCACAGCATAGACAGCATTTATTTTAACAAAGATCACTACTGCAAAAACATGCTTACAAATCAAATTGGACCCCTTGTGTACACTGGGTCCACTTCAGCTGCATTTTTCAGATCTGTGTCAAAGCAGATATACTTGCACTTTATCTACACTGCACTGTTATTACTGTAACACTTTTACACCAAGTCTATTTTCTTACTATTTGTTGCTGTAAGAATGCAATTGTGTACTTGTCTGTTGAACAGCGCACATCAGTGCTGTGGCTGAACTTAGACACTGATGCTGATATGCTGCTGATGTTTAGCTGCACAGCTAGTGTAGACAAGTTTTTAGATTAAATAGTACATAATTAATAAATATTGTATATTCATTGTCTACTGTGACATTCAAATGCAAAGTGTGATCATGCTTTAGAAACTGCAATTCAAGTGTTTTTATGGTCAAAAGGCCAACGTTTTTGAGGATGTTGGACTTTGCAGTGAGACCTGGCCTGGTCTGTCCTCACCCCAGTGAGGCTTGCATGGCCAAATACTTTTTTGCATTATTTTTTTCTGGTTCACTGCCTTTGTTTCCAGCTTTGTGCAAACATCCAGCCTCGCAAAAAGCCTGCATCAGTTTGAGCAAGCCTAGATGTTTGTCTGGAAATGATACAGTGTGACTCAATTGAGCCAGGCGACCAAAGGTGGACCAATCAATAAACTAGAGAGTCAATGGGATGATGACAATGCAAATGCTGTGAACAAATTTCAAATTTGATCTAAATTTCAGTTTGATTCAGCACCTGCATTGTGCAGTTCTCAACTCACATTTGCATAGAAACCAACTGGTGAAATTTGCACGTTCATTTTTTCCAGTTTAATCCTGAAGTGAAAATCCAACACTAGCTCAACGACAGCTGTGAGTTCACCCAATAGCATACAGGAATTGTTTATACTTCTGTTTCAATGGAATAAGAGCACCTGTCAATCATCTCTTGGCTGGTGAAGTATCACAGATAGAATTTGAATGCACATAACTCTGCAGCACTGGCCTAAAAGTGTACTACAGTTTTGAACTGCCTTAACAATCCGGTCCAGAGCATCCTCATGTCCCTGGCTGCTCTATCTGAATGGTTTGATTTAGTGGAAGGGGCCTTTGGTAAGTGTTCAAGCTGTGAAGTTCTCTGCATTCCGTGATTGCCCCCGATCCCCAAGCAGCAGCAGCTGCTGCTGACATCGTCAGAAGTCCAGATAATCTCCTGGTTATTGAGTCGGCTGTTTTTAGGTGTGTGGTAATTCACTGAACCTCAGAGATCAAGGATTACAAGCCACTTTGGGCTGCTGGCCAAGCTAAAGAGGCAGACAGGAGGTCTGGGAAAATGAGGCTAGGTAAAGGCCACAGCATGCAATATCCTACAAGACAGAGGGGGAAATATCAACACATATTTGTCATACATACGTTTATTAGTCCAGCTTGAGAGGCAGTGCTAATACAGAAAATTGCAGCCAAGAAAGTGAGTATATGATTTGAATATTGGCCTAAAACTGTTCTACAAAGGTGAATCAAATTACTAGTCTGAAAACTAGAAATGCAACATGTAGCCATATTAAATTATATTAAAGCTATATTAACATATTATTAACATGTATACAACATTCAGAACATTAACATAGCAGCAAACAACTATTTGCTATGTAAAGAAATAGTGAAGTAATGGCATCCTGAGAAGAGAAAAAGACTCTGTCACTCCCCGATGTGAGTGGAGTGCAGATTTGAGTCATGCATGCGTCACTTTGCGACAAGTAGCACACAAGATGCTAACGAGAGACTTCTGTAATGTCAGTACTGTAAAAATGGACCTACTTAACCAAGTTGGTTCACTGCTGGCTACAAGTTAGCATCAAACACAACAAAGGCTGTCAGGTGCTTTGAGCTAACGTTAGCAATCAAACTATCATAGATAGCTACATCCTTTTTGAAATGATTCCCATCTTCTGTTACTATTTGTAATGAGAAAAGTTTATTATTTTATGGATTTCAAAAATTTCAGTATGAAACGTTATGTTGTAAACCGTTTAAATCTGACCATGCACAACTCACATATGCACTTGACGTATATCGGGGAGTGACACACTCCCTCTGCGTGTACTGTAATACCTGTACACCTGTTCTTGGTTTTGTTAGTTTGGCCGACCGTGCTTGCTTGTTAGAGCATTTTCACACCTATAGTTTGCTTGCTTTGGTCCGAGTCGGTTGATGAGTTTTTAAACTTGGAGCAATTTCCCCCTGATTCACTTTCGTTTCACAGCTAGAAAAATCCATGTAACAAAATGTGTCACTACAAACCACGCAAGAACGTTTTGGATGCTTGGATGTGTCAGGGGTAGGAGCAAGAAATTAAATACAGGAAGGAACTCCTGTGTTCTGGACTAGTGCATATTATTTGCATCTCCATGGTCAAACCAGTTATTTCATTTAAATAATCAGAGATTGTTACGATGTTTCTAGAACCCTTGCTCTGCTCTGCCGGTGTCTGTCTACACCTGAAACAGCAGCTGGTTTGACCATGGAGATGCGAGTTACGGACGCCGAGCTTGACCGCAGTCTATTTCAGTGAGAGAAACACAGCACGCTGCGACAGTTTGCATGTTCTGCCGCATTGCTGATTGCTAAACACACATGACGTAACAGGAGACATTAACTCAGACCTGTGCAGTACACATCCAGTAGTTGGTACGTTCTCACCACAAACTAAGTGCTCCAAGTTGGATTGACCGAGGCCATCTCATCAATCAGGTCTCCCTACGCTTTTTTTTATTATTTCCGACATTACATAGATTAAATAGTTGATTGATTTATTAGAAAAATAACCAGCAGATTCGTTCATAATGAATTTTTTTTTTTTTTGAGACCTCTATCTTAAATGTAATTTATAATGTCAACACTCACATTAAAATCAGTCAGACTGTGTCTGTGTTGGAGCTCTTCAGGGAATGTAAGTGTATTGGGTTCGGAGAGTGAACAGTATCATACAAAGAAAACAATTCAAATGAGATTAGTTACGTTTACCATTTCCTCTGATTACTTTCCTATTGCCAATTCAGAGAGGTGGAATTAAAAAGTCAGTATTCCTGGGTGAAGAAGCTCTCTAGGGGGCAGGACAAGCTGGATGTTGACAGCTGAAGAAGTCACGACAGATTGGCCTAAGCATATAGAGACGTCGCAGAACTTGAGAAATCACTGGGTTTTATCGTCCACACCTAACTGTGTTTAATGAATTTTTGAAACCTACTCACACCCCTTTGTGTCCCATTTGTAAGTGCCCAGGTTAATTTGCCCTATCCCCTTCACACATTGGTCATTTGCAGATCATTTTTCTGTGGCACAAGATGCAGTGAACCTTTGACTTCAATTTCCTGGCGCTGGCAGACGTAAATTAGAAGAATGTTTCAACGGCCGGAACAGCTCCCTGGTCTCCACTGTGAAGGCTAGGATAAAAGCTGAGGGAGGCTGGGGTAGTCATCAGAAGGATGTCTCTGACCCCTCACTATTTACGTGGTCTGATCGAGTGCTTTGAGCAGGAGTGTAAAACAAACGGCCGGAGGACCAGAACCGGGCCCGTTAAATGGTCCAATCAAGCCCACTGGGTGAAGAGAGGGAAGTTATCAATTCAAATTTTTCAATATTACGCTTTTAAATTGGGCTTACATTGTCCTAATAACAATAGCAAACCCTATGCTGGATAGACTATCATAGATCCCACATTTTCACGTTTCACAACGTCTACTGTTTATGCAGGAGCGGACAAGAATTGTATACATTTTTATGTTTTGTTTTTATTTTGGCTTCCATGGTAACAGGTTAGAGCTTACACACTGCCTGTGTGACACGCACGTCTCTGGTGCGGCTCGAGCCATGTCGAAAACGTGTAGAAATAGGACTGACGCCTATTTTTCACGTGACACACATGCGGTTTCCAGGCAAAACAGAATAGAAAAATATGTTTATATGCACAGTATACATATATATATATATATATATATACAAATACATTTAAGAAATGACATGTTGATGTTTGTAAGTCTCTAGGATTTGACAGAAATGCAGATATAAATGTAAGTAAAAATTATAATAAATAATTATCGATTTTCAAATATCACACCTGTCAGTACAGAACTAAATATTCTGTAGCCTATGTAGCGTCATGACTGCCGATGTTGTCTTTGCTGTTATCAAATCAGTATATATTTATGTTTAACACAAAGTACTACTTGAGTGTAGTACATTTCCACAACTCTCTCCACATATGTCATTTTATCAATGGAAAACCCAGGAACGCCACGCTCACGCCACGCAGGCAGTGTACAGGAGGCCTTAGTCTAGAAAGGAGACAGGGGGATTAATGTGCCCGACTAGTTTAGCTTGTAGCAGCTGTGTGTCTTTGTTATACTAGCCCAGGGTAGTTTAGCCTTGTAAGAATATTGTCAACTTTGTCTGCGGTGTCTCTGAAATGGATAAAATACACTGACATTCAACATTGATATCCACAGATTGCCCATCTGGCGTGAGCGGGAGGGAAATTCCCCGAGGGACTGCCTGACAGACATATGGGATCGGTGTGTGCAAACGATAATGGAATTCTGATGTTCATTATGCAAACTTCAAAAAATGCAGTCCCAGATCACTCGGCGGCCATCCTGTTGCGGTCCTCCCGTTTCACACTGGTTATCTTTCTGCTATTTCAGGCTGTTCACAAACATACAGGCTGCAGGGATGAACACCATGTGCCTTTGGGGCGCTGACACCAACCATCTTGTCCCTGATATCTCCGTCAGTTTAACTTGTCCACATCAGGACCGCCCTCTGCAGACACTCCTGAATGGACTCCTCACACTCCTCGCCACCATTCGACCCCTCACCCTTACCCTCAATATATATTGCAGTGTCAATGGATTGAATTTGCTGTACAACACTTCCAGCTCTTTTTGTTAAAAACAGGTTCTCTCTAAAGGTCCGTGGCACATTTTTGCCCCATAAATTGCTGATTTCCGCACAAAATAATGCAGGCTTTCATAATCCCCGCATTTACGTTGCAAAAAAGTCACATATATCTTAAAAAAAATTTGAAAAATGTTGCGTTTACTTCACACAAGAGCAGCCAATTTCCCCTGTTACCCTGGGAACGTTATAAAGTTATGTAATTATGCGATAAGACAAAAAGTCTCTTTTTCATTAAACCTCAGTTTTTGCAAGTTCCTGCAATTTCGCATATTCCATCGCATTTTTTAAAGAAAACTTGCCGCATAATCAAGGATTTTTGCCCTCAACAATCACAAAAAACTCTAGAAAAAAAATTCTAGAAAACGTGAAAAACTTTTTTTGGAATACATTTACTTGAGGATTGAGTGACACCCCCACTGTCTTTCTTCTAACGCCTCATCCTTTTTCTGACCCTCTTTCTCTTCCTTTTCTGTTTCTCATGACATTTTTACTAACCTCCTAAGGTACAACATGAGTAGTAAGATCAACTTCTAAAACAAATCTCTATTTCATATATAACCTTAACTACTTATTTGGAAGTCAAATATTTATTTTGTTGTCTATTCAATTTCAAGATGAATAGACTGTTGAGATGGATATCTCCATCGAGCTGACCTTTCCCTTCCTAATAATTAGTTTTTGATAATGAGATTAAACTGTGGATTTGTTTACATGCTGTCTGCTGGCGGGGCACCTCTTGGGACTCTGGGGGGAGTCATCCTGCGTCTCAGCTTGTTCTGTAGGTGTGACAGGAGGTTGCTCCCCTTTCCCCGGTGGGTCGGTTATAGTTTCATTATCCATCATCCTGTTGTTCACAACCACCCCCTTCTGTTTGTGGTATTAAACGATTAGCAATCAATGAGGCCCTGCTGTTGGTAGACAGCTCATCTACCCTGGGCGTCTGGGGGAGGGGGGGTGACTTGAGATGCTGTGTCTTACGGCCATTATGCTCACAAGTATGATGTAAATGGCATGTCATTGTATTTAAATGCCATCATGTTCTCATGTATTTATAGTCTTTTTTTTTATTTGGTCATGTGATAGCGACCAAAAGTTAATTTAATTTGGTCTAGCCAGTCAGTCAGATGGGGACAGGAAAGTAAGCACTAGAAAGGCCAACGGGGAAAATTTACCTTCTAGAATTTTTAAAGGCATGTAACTCTGTTATTATAAAACCCATTCATTTCTCAGTCCATATGTATTGCACTTAGCACTCACAACACGGCCAGTCGCCTGGTAGTCTTGCTTTGCCAGACCATCCACACGCTGCGGAGCAAAGGAGGGTCTGGCTAGTCCACACAGCATTCCGGTATGGGAAAAAACCTGCTCTGGTTTAACGGCATTTCTCTATTTACCCTGCAGAGATCTGAGGACCAGGTAACCATATTCCTCAGATTGGACAGATAGTCTAGCTAGCTGTCTGGATTTACCCTGCAGAGATCTGAGGACCAGGTAACCATAGTCCTCAGATTGGACAGATAGTCTAGCTAGCTGTCTGGATTTACCCTGCAGAGATCTGAGGACCAGGTAACCATAGCCCTCAGATTGGACAGATAGTCTAGCTAGCTGTCTGGATTTACCCTGCAGAGATCTGAGGACCAGGTAACCATAGTCCTCAGATTGGACAGATAGTCTAGCTAGCTGTCTGGATTTACCCTGCAGAGATCTGAGGACCAGGTAACCATAGCCCTCAGATTGGACAGATAGTCTAGATAGCTGTCTGTCTTTTGTGTGTCCACCAAAATGTTTTTTTCACAAAAAAATCCCAGGCGCTTTTCTCAATATGTCCAGCTGGGAGCTTTTTGGTGGTGCAGCGTCTTTTCAGCTGAGATGCTTTGGTTGTGTCTAGTTGCTTTGATACAGAATATCTGTAGAAGTCATTTTGGTAAAAGGTAGATCTTGCTATGGCCCTTGCGCTGGATGAAGGGAAGGCTGAAGCATAAGATTGCTTTTGACCATCACTACACATAGGGATATGGTCGGTGAATGTGGCCAGCAGTATTAATTTATCAACCGTTGTTGTTGTTCAGCACTTGTAGACGTAGGATGTGACGGTTGGTCACGGCACCATATTTGTTTAAATATGGTCATAACTAAGATGACACTGACCAACAAAGATTTACCTCTTTTTCACTCAAAAGTCCAATAACGTCCTTGTCTTCATAATATGCGACATTTGCACATTTTTACAATCTAGTGCAACTAATGACAAACATGTTCAATGCCCACTCTCAGCTGCAAGGGAATCTGACACAGGCATTGGCTTACAAGAAAAGCAGTAGCACAGTTATTAACTTATTGTTAAGGGATATGTCGGGAAATAATATGACAAGTGAGAAATGCAGAACATTGGAGTGTAGTTTCATATAAGCATGAACTCTCCCATGATGCTGCCTGCTCCACGCATATGAATCATTCAGATATTAACCTGGTGTCTCTCTCAACCAGGGGAAGGGATCTCAGACACCTATTTTTCAAAGGGAAGAGTACTGGGTTTTTATTATTGTACCACTACTTTGGCGGACCAATTTCATTGACGCAACGCTTGCCCTGGGACAACACAGTAGAACTCTTTGCTTGACAGGATTGGGCGGATCTGCCAAAACAATATGTGGGAAAGTCTGCAACAGTTATTGTGGTCAATATGTGAGGCTTGGTTTGTGCAGTTTGGATCTCATGTTTAGTGATAGGGTCCAACAATGGCGACAGTCAAGTATTTATGTGCAATGGGGGGGTGACTTGAGAAGCTGTGTCTTGTGGTCCACGATACATTTTGAGAGACAGAGGCAATGGGTTGGAAAAAAAACTGAAATACTCCATAATAGCCCTTGTAACTTACGCCTAAAGTTCAACTTAAAATAAAATACAACTAAAAGTGAAAGGACTTTCCATGTGGCTCATCTTCATGTCATATTTCTATGTTTTATTTACAGTTGTAATCTAATTTGCGCTCGGTGTGGAGCACCTTTTGGCTACCTTGTTTGTTCTTGGCCTTTTCTGGTAAGGTATTTACCGCTGAGACCACCAGGGGTTGCCTTTCCTTACATTAACCAATGACAAAAGGTTTTTTTGTTTAAACCAAGAATTTTTTTCTTCCTTTTATTTCCTATTGTCTAAATATAGCCACCCAGTTTTTGTTTACCATGGTGATCCTGTAACTTCCAGCTCCCAGTTGTAGTGACGTTCCTGTTTTGCAGAGTTTGGAAACACCCGATGGTCAGTTATTTTCTGCCATTAACCCTCTATTGAATGACTTCCAGTCTCTCTTAATGCGTGAAGTGGCACACAAGGTGTTAAAAAAATGCAGCAGACATCTGTTCTCTGTGAACACAAGACCAACACCAGTAACAGCCTTGCCTGACAAATGTAACAAATGTCCCAGTGACTGAAATGTCTGGGACTGTGATATAGTATGATGTGCCTGGATAAGGGGTTTTAAATGAAGAATGATTTCCCAAAAAACACAACTTGAATGAATAAATTGTGTATTTAATGAAAGTCCATCGCAAGATGCCAACAAGCCTGTGTTTGTGCCTCAGAAACAAACTGTCAAAAGTGAATGTTACACCAGTGCAATAAAAACACACTTAACGTCGTTCGTCAATCCCTCAGGGGTGGTCAGCATAACAGAATGCAGGACCGTCTGTGTGCACCGAGGCTGCACTAATGTATCAAACACAAGGGTAATTCATTGCAATTAGCGGCAACTCATTTAGGTAAGTAATGTCACCACAACCCCTGATGAATGGCAATCTAGTCAAAGACAGGAGTCGTGTTTTCTTTGTCTGAGGGGAGTAGACAGTGTATATTCACAAAGAAAAGGACTACAACGCAATTTTAGGATTACCCTATTATTTGAAAACCTTTGTCCTTTGTGTGTGTGTGTGTGTGTGTGTGTGTGTGTGTGTGTATTATAGTAGTTCAGATGCACTCTACATCTGAGCCTGCTCTTTGATGGCTACATTTGAAAATGAGGGTTATGTCTTTTGATGCGTTGTGCTTGTTGTAATGGAACCAAAACAAGTTTAATGCAATGTTCGATCTAGTACTTTAAGAAACCAAGCAGTACATAAACAAAATAATAAAAATCCTGGTGGGAGGAACCTGTGTCGCCGACTCTTGCCTGTTTTTCCTTACGCGTTATCTGCGTCTTTTTAAACCTTGTGGTGTCCTTGATATTGTGCTGTCTGTCTTTAATCATACATGGTTAGATCATTTTTTATCTATCATTGTATTGTTTTAAAGCATAATGGGATCTTATTGTCTAAGGGTGGATTTCTCCTATTCATGAGTCTTGCATTGCATCCACAGTCCTCCACAGCACTGCAAAGAGGGTTTGGTGGAACGTGTACGTTCAAAAGTAGTTTTAGTCGTCAACAGAAAACTCAGATTGGACAGATATAGATCAGATTGGACAGTCTAGCTGTCTGGATTTACCCTGCATAGATCTGTATGTATATATATATATATATATATATATATATATATATATATATATTGAATATCTGGCGGCACCGAAGCAATCCCAGAAGCGGAACGCCGTGTATATAGACTAGCTGTTGTATGATATCTGTAATACATTTGAACAAGACGCATGGTGTCTTCACACCGAGGCGTTTTTGTGCAAATTTCTGTGGCACGATGACATACAATGTCAAAGCGAAGATGCAAATAGATGTGAATTTGCACGGGCGGTGCTAATGGTGCGAGGGGAAGGAGGCAAACATGTAAAGGCCCTGACACACCAACCCAACGATTGACCGTTGGCAGAAAAGGCGTTTGGACTGACCGAAGAAACACACCGAAGCGATGCCGACGGCCGGCGGCAGCTGATTAGACGATTGCGTCACATGGGTCTGGTTTCTCCAGAAATTCAAAGCCATAGGAAAAGGAAAAGTCAGGGGAGCACCAAAGTCAATAGGATTCATCCTCTGTGGACCATGCATTTCTGTAATTATCTCACATAAATACCTGATATTTAATTAATCAAATATTTATGACTTGCTCTGGCCTGCACTGTCCCTGTATAACCACAACGCCTTCATTTGTGGTGTCCCCAAACAGTAGCTCCACAGAGCCTAATTTTACTTGTGTTAAAGATATTTAACAAATAAAATGGATAATCAGATTTTGTGTAATCAGAATATTACAAAAGTTTGAATATTGACAGCACAAACTCAGGTCACAAACGTTCTTGCAAAAATAAAGATGATTGGTATTGCATGGGCTCTAGATATTAACAGGCAGAAATGTATAACTGATGGATTTGATGTTAAAATGAATAAGTTGAGTTCTTCCAGGACGGAGACAGGAGACCAAAGGTCCAGGCTGCTGGCTCTTGGCACACATTATCTTACATAGTGGGCGGAATAAGCCCTCAGAAAGTAGCCACTTCCCTCTCCTCCGTAATGCACCATGGTGCTTGCTGGGTAAACATGACATCCTACCCACTGCATCTGTTGACCAACACAAGCTGTTTGAAAAGGCTGAAGAAATAGGACTAAGTTGTTCACATGTCCCATTGCTTGGAAAGATTTGGCTGTGCTTTGCTTACTCCAATCAGGACAATAACTTGAAGATAATTTCTAAGAAAAGAAATGTCCCTGACTGTTGTGTGTCTTTGTTTTTCCTCCTGTGCCAGTGTGCATTTCACCAGAAAAGAAATGCATGCTTATTTACAGACAACCAGGGAAGAAGCCCTACTGATTTAATCAAACCCTGAAATTCCTCTCTGTCAAAACAAAGGATCGTCCTGAAATGGAAGGTTGGAGAACCCTTCCCTCAGGTAGCCCCCATGAAGAGCTGGCAGATGGAAGCTGCAGCTGTTCCCAGGTAGGAGAGCCGGCTGGAGATTGGACAGCATTCCCTCTGGACCAAGCCCATCTCAGTGGGGAATTCACAGCCAGGCCTTTTTCACATTGGCAGCCTCTGAGGCTGGGCTGCAACCAGAGCTAAAGGTTCACACTTCTCCCCCTGTGCCGTTTCCTCCCTGCACCTTTTTTCCGTCTCATTTGAACCTGAGCTGTGTTCCAGGACGCTTCTCTGCCGTAAAAGTAAGCAAGAAAAAACAAAACATTTTAATTCAAATTTAATTAGACTCTTACAGGAATATTAATCCTGTGTTCATAGAAGCTGTTCATTTTAATCTAATGTTGACACTACCTGCAGCACTGCTATTTCATAAATGTAAGATGAATGCAGATGAACTGCAATATTAAGTTACAATAACAGAAAACAATAACAAAAACAATGGAGGGATTTTTTCATTATTTTTGTATTGGATTAACCAAATTACTAGTGTTGATTATGCTAAATGTAAAAAAGAAAAACAGATACTCTATTAACTTAGCCTGGAAAAAATCTATCAAACTAATTACATGTTGGTGATAATTTTCAGTTAGTAAATGAATTGCATACATCCATATGAGCCATGAGAAACCACTACAAATTGTTTTCAAATGCTATAAAATATAATAAGACACCCCAAAATGAATGAAAGTAGAGATTTGTACTTGGCAAAGAGTGTTGTGGGGAATCAATCATGTTATTTTGGGGAATTAAAAAGAACATTGATATAGGAAAATGGGTCAATTTGACCCGTGGACAACACAAGGGTTAAATCAAATGCATTTAATAAAAGTGAAAGACACATGTGACAGCACAGTGTTTCAGTTTTTATCTCAGTTTAAAAGACTTCACTGCATTTCTACATACACACACAGGAGAGAGAAAGCTACAGTGATGACAGGCTGTTGACTAAGGGGGCTTTCACACCTGCCTCATCTAGTTCGGTTGACTCACACTAGTATTTGTTTTTCCCCAATCGCAACTTGGGTGCGCACCAAAAGCGGACCAAACATGCTTGAGGAGGCTGTGTTGGTTCGCTTTCAATCCAACGCTGAGGTGGATCCAACTGTGTACACCGCAAGTCTGAGCTAAACGGCTCCTGTAGTCAGGTGTGCTTAGCAACACGCAATGATGCAGAATGTGATGGCCACCACAACATTGGGGGGAACTTCTCGCTGTGACGGGGACGATCAGCTCCTGGGTCAGATCCTCCAGCCAGTCCTTGTAGCCGCCCCTCCTGTACTTCCACTCGGCTCCTTCTGCAGATCTGGCAGCCACAAAGGCATTGTAGCATGCCACCGTAACAAAGTAAAAAAAAAGCCTCCTCCACCATTTCGTAGATCGATGATGGATCTGGTAGTAGCCCACCATCTGGTCCAGAAGATCAACTCCCTTCATATGATGCTGATAGTCAGCAAGGCATGCTGGCACCCGAACCTCCATCTGGCGTTGACCATTGGCCTTCCTCCTCACTAACCCATAAGCTGTCGGGTCATGGTAGTTGGAGAGGACCATCACTGCCTTGGTGTCTTGCCAAACGCAGAAGGTAAGGTCATCCCGCTGTGCCACATTGAACTCGTGTTTGTTCAACTCAGCCTTCTTTGTGAGCTGGTAATTCTTGGGGAGGTCCTTCCTGTTGGCACGCACCGTTCCACAAGCTTGCACTCCCCCGGGCCTTGAGGTCCACCATCAACTTCACACTGGTGTAAAAGTTGTCCATGTATACGGACAGGTTGGACCCATAATAGGGAGTCACCAGGTCTGAAACTATTCGGTGAGCCAGGTCTTTCTCCATCTTACCCTGAATGGCACCCGTGTACACCTGGAAATGGGTGACATAGCCTGTTTTGCTCTCCGCCATGACCCACACCTTTATTCCCCATTTCACCGGCTTCATGGGGAGGTACTGCCGGAAGCCCAGGCGTCCCTTGTACTTCACCATGGACTCATCCATGGTCACAAAGCCATTGACCTCATAGAGTGCCTGGAATCTAACCAGGAGGAGGTCTATCCACCGCCGGATCTTCCAGAGCTTGTCCGTTTTGTCCACGACAGGGCCCATGTTATCTTGTAGATGGAGATATCTGAAAATGCATGATAAGATTAATGATTTTTTACAATAATTACATGTATTGCCATCATTGTATTTATTTATGTGTAAATATTAAATTATTGTATGTATTATCATTATCAACCACATCACCATAATTACATTACTATTATGCTATTACTTTAATATGCTAGTCTTGTTTTAAATATTAACATTATTGTATTTATTATCAATCAACACCATAATTATATTACTATTTATTATGCTATTTATTCATTATGACAGTATTGTAGTTATATATTAACATTATTGTATGTATTATTATCATTATCAATCATCAACACCATAATTATATTACTATTTAGTATGCTATTTATTCATTATGCCAGTATTGTATTTATATATGAACTTTATTGTATTTATTATTATCATTATCTGTTCAGCGTACCGATTAGTTTCTGTCACTAATATGTCCCAAAGTTCATCTGTAAAAATCTTTGAAAATACATCCAGAGGGCTAGCGTTCACGGGGATCGGCTGTTTCAGCCCCGGTTTGCGGGTAAACTGCTTTGCCTTGCGCGGCTGGTAACCCTCGGTTCTCCAGTCTACCTGGAATCCTTTAAAGCAATCCTCCTCTTCTCCTTCTGTGTCCCACAAATCCCACTCCTGTGCTCTATCCAAAGGATCATTCATCACTTCTTCATCATCATCTATCACATCCTCCCTCCCAAACTCCTCACTATCTTCCAACTCAATGTCACTGCCGTCGCTGTCAAAATCCTCCTCTGTCGTAGCCATTTTCTCGCTCGTCTCTCAAAAATTCAAAAACAAACGCACATGTATGTCTGGTTGATTGACATGATTTTCAGCCAACCACAGTACATTTGGCTGGTCACATGGCTTTAAATGGCCAACAAGACCCGCCTCATGTGTATTTGAACCAATGACAGTGTGTTCTCTGCTGCACGCGTCATGAAAAGACCGACGAATACAAAATGCTGCGCCACGCAGCCGGCAGGAGGTTCAGAGCTGCGCAACGCAGCAACCGGCGGTAGATGTCATGTGTCGGCGCGAAGCAGCCGGCACAAATGGGTTAAGAGCGGTAACCTCATGCACTTATTTTTTTCCTTAGGATTATACGCTTTTTCTTCATACGCATTATACATTTGTTGTAAACGTTTATTTAGTTACAAATAACTCACAGGACACTTGGTTCATTTCACATAAATCATACTTTTTTTAGTTGATCATACAGAAGTATCTTTTAGGGAGCGCGCACCATTAGTTACTTTTGGATTGTCATTGTATTGTATAACTATCTGTTTTGAGCTTCCCAGTGTTGGAGACCACACCCGGGAGGGATCCCAGAAGTCTGCTGCTGCTTAAAGGGGGGGCGCAGAGTAGGAGCAGCTTTATAGTGGAGGTGGCCTAATTGGACACTACCACTGCTTGTTGTGTCTGCGGGGGTAGCTTTATTCTCTCCTTAGGTATTTTGGGGTTTAGATTTATATAATATTGAGTATTTTTGTTGTGTTAAGATAACTATAAGTACATTTCTTTTGGAATAAGTTTTTAGGTAGGATTTGCTTTTATTTGAAGTTGATGTAGTAGTGTTATTGTTAGTCTCCCCCTGTGTCTCAAAATTGGTCTGATCAGCCAATATATAAGTCCCCTTTGTTTCTTTGAAAGTTTTTTTTTTTTTCTCTTTTATGGGCACAAAAACTTTATCTTTATTTTGTTGTAATGTTTTTTGAGAAATAACAGCCCATATTTTTGAACTCCCCTTGTGACTCCTCTTGCTTAACTGCTCTGTCACTCACACAGAACATGCCAACTATAACAGCTTGTAGTGTTTCTCTAGTCAGCCAGCGCTAAACAGACACCAGCCGAGCAGAGCGAAGTCTCAGTACAATGTCTGATTATTTGAATAAAATGAGGTGGTTTCAAGGGATACTTCACCGATTAGCATTAAGCTTTGTATCAGTAGAAACCCGGTAGTATTTTGGAATGACTGTGCTTCCCTCCCTCGTGTCCTCCTGAGACGGAAGATCTCTGTATTGTGTCTGTAAAAAAAATCTGATGACGTCAAATCGGCATTTTGCGTCATCTGAGGCATTTTTGCCCAGCAGCTGTGAACTACAAGCCAGCTAGTTCTGCATGTTTTCAACCCCCCCATCGGAGGTCAGACTCTTTACCCTAAGCTAGCCGAGCGGCAGCCATCTTGAAGATACGCTAACAGGCTCTTTTTTTTCAACAACAAACTTTTACAACAATTATGTGCTTTCAAACTACCGCACATGTGGACCACCGAGAATCAATATCAAAATGCAGTAAACTTTATTACAGATGGAATAGTCAACACACTACGAGAGTTCAGTCTGTGGTGTAGCTTGATGCCTCTAGGGGACATCAATGGTAGTGTGCGCTAAAGCAAAAAACCCAATGAGGGCAGGAGTTCCAGCGAGGTGGAAAGCTAACTTTAGATGGCCACCTGTCCGATCCATCCTGCTGTATCTTCATATTTACTACACAGGGCAAGAAAGTGAATAGGCTATACGTATTCCCCAAAATGTAAAACAATAGGTATAGGTTCACTGGAGCCCTCCTTCAATAGGTAAATCTCTAACTTTGCCAATTCTCGAGCAATAAGGTTGGGGTAGGTGTTTGAGGTCAGTGCTCTGTATAATGGTAGCAAATTGATATCAGTACGTTCTCTGCACAGACATGTTAGTGTTGTGACGCAGTGTAAGAATCCTTAAAGTTGCCATACACCATCCTAAGTTGGTCTTATAACATGAAAAAGGACACTTGGTAAGCCAGTTGGTGTGCTAAAATGACTTACTGATCTTTTCTGTGCTGAGTTTGAGCCAGCTGTGGGGGGGCATCTGTATAACTGACCAATAGATTATCTTCCAATCCAGAGGCCACTCAACACAACACCACAGCGAGCCAAGGGGTATTTGGTGTTGTCTGGCTGAGTTTAGGCTGAATCAAGTTACACAAGAAAAGACAGACGAGATCAGGAAAGAAAACTCAAACCCATTTTACACCACAGGCATCCAATCAAAGAAGAAAGGAAGTCTTCATGGGTTTTAAAAGTAATAAAAACATTGCCAACACTCTGAAGAGTTGATCAGTGTGATTGTAATAACTTTAATAGGACTTACTAAGAGATAAGTTTTAACTTTGATATAAAAAAAAAAACTAAAGTTACAGGAATGACCTAAAGGAATAAGCCAGTAAAAGTACAGCTGTAGATAACATCACAGTGAAAAAGCTGAGGTCTTGTGCAGGGGCACTGTCTGATATTTTCCGTTTTTATATTCAAACTGTGATTACAACTACAGAAACTCCAAAACCTAAATAGACACCACGATAACCACATCTCTCCTTTTAATGCATTTCACGGTACATTGTGTTTCACTTACTGTGCTTCATTGTAAGTAAACTCCTTTGACATAATAATTACGCTGTCATTACGCAACATGCTTAGAATGATTCTGTTTGAATATTATGCAATTACTCCTGTTATTTTCTCCCCCAGTGTCCACTCAAAACAATATCATAATCATATAGAGGATATTATAAGCTTCCGTTTAAGCTGTTGCTGTCATTCAGTGTACTGGAGCATAAAATTAGAATATCATTCCATGGTAGTATTGGCATAAAATCATTTGATGGCTGCAACTAAATTGTATATTTTGTAATTACTATAAAAGGTACTGGGGAAGAACCGAGGAGTTTAAGGTAGATGGCTTTTTCATTTCCTAAAGTTGATGGCTTTCTCTTTGCCGTCACTCCTTGTCTCTCAAGGAAGCAAGTCTGGAGGCATTTACTAGCCACATCCATACTCCGAGACAGCTTATTTTAATGGAAGTAAATGTACCCAAAGGTGCCAATTCACAACACTCAAACTGAACACTGTGACGGGTCAGGTAGAGCATGTTCATCTATCACACTACTCAATATACAAAAGAGGAGTTTGAAAGATGTAAGTGTTTTTTGTAACCAATGTTTCTCATAGAAAGCCACGTTTGACTCATTAAAAAGCAAAAGAAGGGTAAAGAGCTCTTTGATACTTATTGAGCCACTCAGTGATCCCTGGTGCCCTTTACAGAAGCAGTTTCTCCACTCATGTATTCAGCTTTTGCCTTTGGTTTGTGACTCGTCTCTACATACTCTACACAACTCTTGATTTTCAATAACAAACTATAGTTCTTCAGTCTACGGTCATGAAATATAATGCTTCCAAAATTGCATCAACTTTTATCCCTTGTATGGTATTCGGGTCAAATTGACCCATTTCAAATTTTTACAAGAAGAAAAAAAATTCTACCTGAAAATCAACGGCCTTATCTTATTCTCTGTGATAAACATATATTACTCACTCAATTCAGAAAATTATTCTGGATATGACCACTCATGTTTTTTCCATAGTGGATTTTTAACATGAGTTATAACCTTATGACAAAAAGCGATTCACACTTCCATTTTCAATTGTGTTATAGTAGAGACTGATTGCATTGCGATAAAGACAATATTTGTTACTAGATTAAGAAGTAAAATTTTATTTCAGAATTGTTTTTAAAACCCAAAATAAGTCACTGGTCAATTTGACCCGAGGGACACGAGAGGGTCCTGGAAGTGAAGACAATACAAGGGTTAAAGGTGGCATGAAGCCTCTGAAATGACAGTACAACAGTTTTGGTTTAAAGCAAAAAAAAATATTTTTGGAGTTTTAATTTTTTGTTCCTGTGTCCATGCAACACAGGTTTATATGATATTGTACCAAAACATATGCACAAAAATTCATATGATGGGGCGACCTCTAGCTCACCCAGTAAGAGCGTACACCCCATGTGGGCTGAGGCCTTTGCAGTGCCCCAGGTTTGAATCGTCTGCAGAGACGTCCCGGGCCGGCCTATAGATCGTATCACACAGACTAAAGAACAAAATCTTTGTTTGGTACAGATCTTTGCAAAAATATCGCACTGTGATGTTAATCATTTTCAATGAAAATGTAAATAATGCCACAAAGCCGACTATTCCCTCCCATATCATGAATCATATCGCAATCTAATATAGTCAAAATAATCACAATTAGATATGTTCCTCACATCAAATATGACCCAAAAACATTCACCCAAGCAGATTAGCAGAGTTTATAGAGAGTGTTAAACTCTTCATAAAAAATTAACCACGTAGTTTATGTCCCCCAAGTTTTAACATTGATTGTTACTAATTTTGACATGGGTATTTTGTTGCCATAGAAAACCACGTTTTGGAGGGCTTCAGCAAGGTGTTTCCACTCCCCAGACTAATGGGTCATTAATATCAATTGACACTTAAAAGTCTTATGTTGATGTAATTTGGAAGTTGATATAATTTGGTTTTAATTTTGACCCCGTTCTGAATGCTCAGAGAGGGGTTATAGGAGGTCTGGACGTCAAGATCAGGACCACAAGATTCCACTATTAGTCTGCTTTGGACATTTACCATCAGACATCCAGAAGTAAGCCAATTTGTTTTTAAAAATTTGAATATGAATTTGAATATTTTTGTTGCACACACAGCTGCTGTTTGTACATATGGTCCCAGGAAAAGGATTGGGGAGGCCTCATGAAAAGTGGGCTCAAACTGTCTGAACATGTCCTTTCTCATTACCGTATGGACATCAACTTGCAGACTTGCCAGGGCAATCCATCACAGTCAACATCATTTTTGTCAGAGTTACATTATCATTGCATGGTAATGCAGTTTAAAGTGCGTATTGATTTGAAATGCCTGCTGTGCTATTGCATGTGCTGGTGCTCTTGGGAGTCTCCCGCAGTACATTTCAAACTTAAGAGCAGGTTTAAAGAATTCATCAGTGAACTTGCTAAAATTAGTTCCGCTGTTTTTTCTACCAGGAAATGTAGGGTAGGTCCTGGCTCCATTTTTAAGCTAGACTTGAAGTCTGGAAAAAGAGACTTGTGCTCAAAAGTTTACTTTTTTTGCCATTTGTGTGCTTTGGATTGCCAAGGGGAAACTGTTGTTCCTGCAAAACTATTGTTTAACACCTCCAGCTGCAGATTTAGTGTTTGTTCATGAACTACTGTAGCATCAGAGTAATTAGTGAGGTTTTTTTAGACTGCCAAGCCTGCTGGTTACAAACACTGAATATACTGAAATGACTTACACCCCATTGTTGAAATGCACATAAGGCATACTGTGAACTGGAGGCAATAGCGCATGACAAATCATCCTTATATATGCTGTCCAACATTGTAGTGAGTCCCTCTGGAAATAAGTAATTGGCTTCCTTACAATTCACTGTATACCTACTATGACTCAATATATCATTGTGACCATATGCTATTATTGACTTGGTTTTTAGAACTTTTCACTGTATCCAACTGTGCAGAAAAAGTATTACAATAGTGGAGAGAGAGAAATAAGAGGCACAAGAAATTAAGCTGCAGGCGCCAAAGATTGTTTGCAATCTGATGGCGAGATACAAACATTAAGCTTCTGTCTCATGTTTCCTACTCAGGTGCCATTAATGCATGAGCACCTGTGTGTGTATGGCTGAGCATGGCTGGGGCACAAATTTTAGGGCACAAAGTGATGCTTTGCGTTCTGCAAATGTAGACCCTGTAAACTCTTGATGACTTTCAGTAGGAAAGAATGAAAGGTCTCCTGCACACTGCCTGTGTGAGCGTGGCGTTTCTGATGCGTGTCAGTTGTGTGGCAGCTGTGTCGCGTTTTCTTTGTTGAGAAACGTGTCTGACATGGCGCTGCTGCTGAAAAAGTCACGTAATTTGGATCACCCTTGTTCGACATTTGGGAAGAAAGTGTACTGCACTCAAGCAGTAGTGTACTTCGTGTTAAACACAAATATATACTGATTTGATAACAGTAAATACGTCGGCAGTATTTACATTTATATCTGCATTTATGTCAAAACCTAGAGACTTTCAAACATAAAAATGTCATTTATTAAATGTAGTCAACATCTTTTAGTATTCTATTTTGCCTGGAAACGCTTCCGTGAAAAATAAATCTGTCCCGTCTCTAGCATGCACGTGTTTTTGGCTCAAGCCGCGCCTGAGACGTGGGTGTCACTACTCTAATCCACAAAACACTCACCACGTACTCCTGCACCAAGACGTCAGGATTCTCATTCAGATAGATGCAGAGTCCTTTAATGAGGGACTCTCTTCTGGATTAAAATCTTTTAGTAAAAAAGACCTGTGTTTTCTGCTCTTGTGGGATTTAAAAGATCCTAAGACGTTTGTTTGAAATTTGCAATCCAAGAACATACACGTTACAACCTCATTTTTCTTCAAATGTGAATTAACGTGAGTCCAGTAATCCCTCTCAGACACAAGATCCTTACAAGGACACATAATGGCAACTAAATGTACATTTCTCTGACAGATAACAACTAGTTTTAATAACATGACATCTATTCAAATGAATTAACAGTGCATTCCACGTTCTAAAAGTGCATGGGCAGCTTGCATGCACACATGGAATACGATTGTTATTCCCATAATGTCTATGTCTGACTCGATAGTGCTTAAGAATATGGGACCTACTTGTAAAAACTGAAGGACAGGTCTTGCATTGCCACATTCACTCTGTGTCACTGGAACACTTCTAGCACCATTCACTGTGAAAGTGGAAACAAAGGATTAGAAAGGTAGGGTTGGAGATCCTGGAAAAAAAAAATGGTTTTGAGCAGGCCACATTTTAATTTTAAAATATATATAATTACAGTAACTATAAGAGAAAATATAATGTCCTGGTCTTACCACAAAAACTTGAGCCCACGATCCATCAGCTGACTCCAGGTGATATGCGGAGATAATATTGAGTTTATCTGTCACTCTGCAGCAAAACAGGAAAAAGCATTACAAAACTGTATTTCAATAAACATACACTCACTGGCAACTTTTTTTTTTTTTTTAGGTACACTGCATAAACCATTGTGAAATATGAAATAATGAATGTGATTTTTGCCTTCTCTAATGAGAACAGAGACTAACCATGTTCCATGTTCAAACACTGGACTGACTGTGCAAACTTTGTGTTTCACAAAGAGAAAGTTTCCATTATGTAGGCTACGTTAATTAGTGGCAGGCCATCACTGCGTCAGTTTTTTTTTTGAATTTCCTAACGGTAACTAACGGTAACTAACGGTAACTAACGGTAACTAACGGTGTTTCGGGGTGGGTCGATAACTTAACGTCGCTGATAACACTAGCAAAGGCTGCTCGATGGACAAATCTCACTAACGCTACGGTCACGGTGCAGTTTACACACAATGTAACTAAACAGTCAGTTGGCAAACCAATACTAACAGAAACAGACTAATGAACACCGCAAAGTTAAGTTGAATGTAAGATGAACGGCTCCCCCTCAAAAAACTAGCTAGCTAATTCAAATGAATCATGGTGAGAATATAGAGCGAGCAAAGAAACTCACGGCCCTTATTTAACGTTAACGTAGTGACTCTCAAGACATTAAACTACATTTGGCTGAGCTTTAACGACAATATTTTATTAGAAAACCTGTATACTTAACGCTACCGACCGAATAGTGCCGTGGAGTACAGTACGTCGAGCCCTTCGATGTGACCGTTGCCTAGCAACAATGTAAGCGCGCCAGACGAGATCGCGTGCGGTATCACGAGAATTACATCGCTTCTTTATTTACTCACTTCATCCCAACATGATCTGAACAAATTCACATACCCTCTCTGCATATTATGTAGTTTCTACACTATATAGTTACGTTTAAACATGAGTCAATTGTGTTAAATGCATCCAAGACATTTACATAAATCCAAGAGTTGGCAAGTCTCCTTTTTTTCAGTGAGTGTTCAAGCTCTAACCTGTTACCATGGGAGCCAAAAAAGAAACGGACACGCCACGCAACTGACACGCTCACGCCACACAGGCAGTGTGCAGGAGCCCTAAGTCGGTTCAGTTGAACTGAGCTTGCCTATTCTTGTTTAAAGTAAGTCAATATTGTTCTCTCACTGGTAGCCCCACAGTGCCTTAATGAAGTCGTAGCTTAGCTGACTACATTTTCAAAAAAAAAAGCTTTCTCAACACCACTGAGTCAACATAAAAGGCCTTAACAGTTTCCCTTTTTTTTCTTACAGCATTCCCACTTTCTGACAAAGATAAATGGGTAAAAAAGAGTTTGACCCTGCAGTGTGTTTAATAAATTAGATTAGACATTGATGAATTTGTTAGGTCAAATCACCAAAAGCTTCATTAAATGACAGTCTCTTTGGGCTATAAATTATTCATATTCATCACTTGCATTCAGTAGTTAAAGTTGCACTGGGGGATGGAAGTTGATGACAGTGTCAACTTCTCCATAAAACTGCATGTTTAGCAAAAATTAGTGGACAAACAGCCGCATAATCACCAACAGGCCGTAATTCAGTCAACGGTAGGTCTAAGGAGGGCCAGTCATAAAGCCTGTAGTCCGGTGTCGAGAGGACCGTAGTGGGAAACAGAGCCAACAGAATCCTGGATGGCTTTTCAGTTTAGCTGCTGGAGCAGCTGTCCCCCGGGTGGCACACTGCAGTTGTGCCTTTTGAATATGTATGTGAGTTATTGGTCCTGGGGGAGCCACTATATATCCGTTGAGCGGTGGACGAGTGACAATGGGGGCCTAGTCGTCTTTTTCCTTTATCTTGGCTTGTCTGCCTCCTGATGTATGTCTCAGCACAACTTGTTCAGATTGCCTCATCTATCATTGGCCTTAGATATGAAAATGTGGATCCCTGCATCGGGGCCCAGGCACATTGTTACAAGTGCAATCTGGAGGCATCATGGGGGAGGCCCTCCTCTAAAGTTAGGGTGGGAGAAGGGGGGGGAGGGGGGGGGGTAAGAAATAACAGGCACAAGAAGAAGAAAGGAGCTACTGTGTATATCTTCATTTTTTTATGACACTAGTCTGCAGTTTTTTTATTTTTTATTTTTAATGAGATACACTCAACTTTCATGTAGTGAAGTAATGACTAATATTAAAGCCTTATCAGTGGACTATTACGCTTTATGAGCCTATTGCATTGGTGAAACTACTTGTGAAACACTATACCTATTAATATATCTCACTTTATGTATGGAATTTAAAACTAATAAGTACACAATTATTCAGTTACTGTCTATTTTCCAAGGACATATGGCGAGCAGCATGGCGGCAATCAACGCTGCGGTGTTGCAGTTTTATTAAAGACGTGTTTATGACTATGCTCCCATGCAAAATCTCTTATTCCCCGCGTTTGTTTATTGGCTTCCCTTAACAATGTGTGAAGGGGGATCTTAATTAGATTAGGTTTAATAAAGTAGTTACCAATTTGCATCACACAAGGTCATTCATTATCCGTTCACTCACTTGGAAGGCTAGGTTATCTGTTGGCAAAACGTAGCTGTGAGACAAGACAATTTCATTTATATAGCATATTGTAGCAACAAGGCAATTTAAAGTGTCTAAAAAAACATAAAAGAGCTGTGAAACACATTTATTAAAGAGAATTAAAAGAATAGAAGAAATAAAATAAAATACACACAAGAATACAAGGAAGTTACTGTGCAGTGTAAGAAAGGAACACATACTTGATTAATAAAAGGCAATGTCAAACAGAGAAGTCTTCAGGCATGATATCAAAAAAACAGAGTAGCAGCAGACTTTTTCTGGGAGTTTTTTCCACATGTGTGGTGCTTAGTAGTACACACACCTCTAGAAATTGGCTTGTCTTTAATGTGAATGGCAGTGTGCCTTGAAGAGGAAATACTGGGGGTTTTATGGGGCCAAAGACAGTTTTAAGTAAATAAGTAATGACCTACAGGGCTTAATCAGACTTAAAAAGTTAGAGAGCAGCAACCACAGAACCAAATAAACCAATCCACAGCCCCTGCATCCACGAGTACATTCATTCCTCACGATTAGGTCGCTGTATACACTATTCCCTAAAGATGTCTGAAGGATAGATCTGAGATCCCGAGCTGTCTAGATTGCCATGAAACACGGCTGAGGTGAACGCGATGAACAGTCGAGGAGACCTCTTTGCTAATCCCACAATCAACGGCGTCTCCACGGAGGGGTTTAGCATAAAAGCAACAGCTGCAGCGCTGCGCCGGTAACCCAGCAGAAACCCCGGGTCATCTGGCAGCGGTTTAATCAACATCCAAATCACAGCAGCACAATTGAGCAGATTAAAGTCAATGTTTCCTTTCTTTTCCCTTCTCTTTTCACACTCCCAAATTCCAGGCTGACATTGCATAAGGAGCAGTATGGGTTTGTAATAAAGGCAGAAATGTTAAATTTGGGTTAGTCATTGGCAATGAGGCCTTGCAGATGTTCTCAGGAATCTGCAGCAGGTAAATCCCTTAATTCTCTGATTGACAATACCTGACTGATGACTTTCTAAAGCCAGCTGTAGTCATGGCTCTATGAAATTATAGAGGAAAAGGGGGAATGTCTATTCAAACAATACATACAGTCTAACATCCAATTTCACTTCTACCAAATGGATCACACTGGATAAACAATGGCCAAGATGCTAATTATGACATGACTTGTCACTTAGTTCTGCATACAGCCAATGTCTGTGTGACTTAGAGAAAAAGGGAATTAATGTATAATTCATGTACAAATAAACCATTCAATACAAAGACAAATATGTACCGGCATCACCGTGGTAAAAGATTGACACAATGGGTACAAGTACCTCCCTCGTGAGTGCGCTTTCCGACAACCTTTCTCCTGCCTTTCCAATTATAATAACTTTGGATTCAGCGCTGCTGTGGATGTCAAATGATATCTCAGTGGCTCATCTCCTCTTCGGAGATTTGTCGCTGGTGTAAATAAGGCTTGTTTTGGGACGTTCCTTCACTGTATTTGGTGTTGTGGTTGCAATTATGGCCTGAAAGTATGTTTTGGGTTTTCAATAACCACATTTCTTCCCTTAAAATGTGTTTCCTGAATCAATATTTTAGACTGTCAATGAAAAAAAGTTTTGCAAAGAATGTGTGTGTGTGAGTGTGTGTGTGTGTGTGTGTGTGTGTGAAGCTGTTACACCATTAGATTAAGATATGTCTCTTTGATTTTCCAGTACCATAAACCCTTTTCTCCTATGCAGTTTCATTCATCCGTCTTAGGCCTAGTCCACACACACACGGATATTTTTAAAAACAGGGTTTTTCCTTTGATCTCGAACAAAATCCTGTCCACACATACACTGTTTGGAAAAAATCTCCGTCCACATGAAAACTCAAAGACACAATTTGTCCAAATGGTGATAGGTGATAAGTGTAAACTGAGCCCTGGGTATCCTGCTGGTATCCAGAACATGAAAGCTCAGTTGGGCCGATCTGGAATATTGCCCCTTATGAGGTCATAATTTGAGTGTAATTCCATCCAAATTGCTTTTTTAATTTCTTTTTTTTTTTTTTAAATTAGGCAATACTGCAAAATGTTCATACAGAAAGTGTCTGCAAAAAGTTCGCCAACCACATATTTCATTTGGTTTCACTACAATATGTGCACTATTGCACAATATTCACATAGCAACTTCATTCCTATAGAATAGAATATAATAGAATAGAAGCTTATGACTTTGGTCATCTCCTGACTTTTTCTTTACGAGGTTACGGAATTTTATACAGACATTCATGTTCCCCTTGTGATAATCCTAATACCTTTAGTGAGCCAATAACTTTACATGTGGGTAGGGTAACCATCCGGTCAAAACAGTTGTTCTATACTTTGGTTTATGAAGAAAATACCTGCAAAACTAGTAAGATCCCCTTCAGCCTTTAGCTGTTCTTTGTGTTTAATTACTTAGCTCACTTGGTGTCCATCAGAAGGTTTTCTCCAGGTGAGAACTAGTTAGCACTGATGAACTGCAGCCCTGACACATGAATGGAAGCTGAAATGTAACAGCGTTCTGGGTGATTACAGTGCTGCTTGGGACAAAAGGGGATCTGCATCAGGCATTGTAATGAGTCTCATCACCAGGAAAGGCACAGCATGGGGGTGGGGGGAAGAGGCAAAGTAGAAATCACAGTTTAGAACCAGAGACGGATCCAATTCCCACACCCTGTGTAATTACTGCGGATCAGGCTTTATCAGTGGCAGACATCAGCTCTGGGATCTCAGTGAAAATGAGCAAAGAAATGTTCAAGGGAAGTGAGAGGGGGGCGGAGAGAGCACTCTTAAAAAACACTGGCTATAGCTGAATGAGGGATTATCAGGTGTACGTCAAATTTTGTGCTCCAAACAGAGCGGATAGGTAAGCCCTGAGAATTGAAGGGAGGCCGGCTGGTCTGCAGGCCATTTGGGTTCTCTCAAAAGGACGGCTTTGATTGTAAGCTAAGGGTTGTCCAAATGCTTTTTTATTTTTTATTTTTACAGTTGATGAGATACAGTGGATGAGAGGATCGCATTAGGAAAATATTCAAATGCAATGTATTCTGAGATATTCTGTATAATATTCCCTTGGCCACATTAATTTAAAATTGGATAACTTTTAAAAGTTACCAAAAGGGATACGTACATACACATTATCAGACATTATTTTCAACATGATACATAAAGGAGCACAACATAGTATACAACTAATTAGTCATGCTGTATTTGTGGCTTTCATCAACCACTTCCACTGAAACTAATTGGCTGTTTACAGTATATTCTTAGGCCACTGGCAGCAGTAGGGAAGTGGCCATGGATTTCACCATGAGCCAATGGTCTTTACAAAGCACTGAAACAACATGGCCTCTTAGTAGCATTATTCTCTCCTACAGATGTGCCCCTGTGCAATTGCTTTTCATGTCTAACCGTTCTCAACAAATTATTGTTTCACTATGGGGTTTAAGACCACAAACAGTCACATAATGCGTTCTACTTTATGACAAAGAAATCCCATTCATTTCACAACTTGGTCTCTTCAAAACTGTATTTATAAAATGCATGTATTTCATGGCAGTAAATTGTGAGAATTATTTATAAAACTGTATAAGATTTAACACTCAAATTGTATGTATCCATCGAACAGAAACACAAACGGCAGGTCTTTGAACGGCCACTTGAGGCTGTCTCCAAAAGGGAGTCAATCTCCATGGACCCTCCATTGAAAAAACGGTATTAGCCTATATACAGTTTGTTATTTTGGGGGGGTATGAATAGACTGTAGGCTTTATTCAGCACGCCTCAGCTCTTGCACATTCCACCTCTTTGCCCATTTTTGGATTAGCGGGGAGTTAGGCCTAACCCGGCCGCCAGGAGACATCTACTTTGAACCTGTTGGCTCATCGCAAACCTATGGGTGAATTCCCAGAGGCTACATCCACATTTTATATAGTCTATGCTATAAACTTGTCGAAACTTTAGCCCTCATCAGTTAATCAACCCCACAGTATATGTACTGGTCCATGCCAACTGTTCTTTATCAGATTGTCTGGTGTGTTAACGGAGCTCTTCAGTGGTTTTGCATTCTGATTCTGAGCCTGCCTGTTTGGACTTTGTTCTCTCCCGTTTGTCTGCCTCTACTGAATGTGTTTGCTATGCTGATTGACCACCTATTTTGACCTCCACTTTGACCAATTTCTGCAACAGTTTTTTGCGCTGTGCTATTGGGTTCTCCCCTGCCATTTTGTAAGACTTTACAGTGCTAGAGTTTAACTGTCAAAGCTTTCCATTTGGTTATTTCAAAAGCTGAATAAGGTAAAAAAAAGTTTGAATTTTACACTACAAATGTCACTGGAACATATCCACTTGAATTGAAGCCTCTTGAGATTCAGATTAAGATTTTAAAACATGTTTCACTGAATTAGAACTGTAAATGTCAACCTTTTGGAGTTTTGAAAGTGCTTTAATGAGCAGTATGAACAGGAGGAATGATTGTAGCAAGCAAAACCTGTAGCAATTCTGATCTGGGCAACTGACTTTTTCAAAGACACACTTAAATAATTGTGACCCTATCATTTTTCATAGAGATAAATCCACTTATTGATTCCTCTGCTACTATATACTATATTTGACATCAGCCTGATAGCTGCAGACAAACAGCTAGCTAGTTAGCTAGCATTTTTCAGTTGGCCACATGGCAGGCAGAGACAAATTAAACTACTACAAAATGATTTCTTTGTTGTAACAAGGATTCTTGCCAATACATCTCATACCAGTGGAAAGCCGGATCATTTCCCTTTTTAAATGGTGCTACATTACATACAAAATTCTGCCAAATCTTCTCTCACAATGCCAAACAGCTGTTCTTTGTTGAGTCTTGTTTGATGTTCTTTGGTGGATTGGGTGATTGATGTCTGAGGTAACATATTTGCAATTTCACCATGTATTATTTTAATAAACAGGAGTGTAAGTAGCGTGTGGAAGAACCCAACAGCCTGGCACCTCCTCCTCATGCTCAGTCAGAGTGGTTGTGGAACAGCACACAGAAGCCGATCCCACAAGTGTTGAATGGGGTTGAGGTCAGGACAGCTGTCTGGCCATTCCATCCTCTCCACTCCCAAATTCTGGAGGTAGCCTATGATCAAATCAATTCAAAATCAACCAATCAATACTCGGTTGATAACGGCGTCACTGTTCCTAGAAGATCGGGTGGAGCTCGGTGCGTGGAGGGGAGTGCGCTCATAAAAGTTAAAAGATTTTGAGAGAAATGACCCCGTTAACATTCCCTGATGGGTATTTTTATGAAAGATATCGATTTTTGGCGGAAGGAATTACGTATAGGTTATTTGTCGGCTTTCTGGGCCATGTGTTATTATGTTTTTATATTATATAATTTGCTGTCACGTTTGATTCCAACTGTCAGTGTTGATAGACAACAGCAGCAATAGTTTATGGAAAACACAAGTGTGATTATGGTCAGATCTTGTGGCTGACTGATGGAGAAGTGATATTGATAAGTGCAGCGACTATATTGCGTTTTGCCCGTAAAACCATGTCTGTGTTCTTCATATTTATGTAGAATTATAGTTCGCTCTTCTTAGGTAAAATATGAGGCTCTGGTAGATGTTTGTGATTGGTCACGCTGTGTAAAGACCGTGTCTTTAAATGTGAACGCGCCCATCACTGGATTGGGAAACCCTGGGTTGATTGATTGGGTTGATTGGGATGAGGATCAGCACCTCTAAATCTGAGGCCATGGTTCTCAGCAGGAAACCGATGGAGTGCTTTCTTCAGGTGGGGAGTGAGTCCTTACCCCAAGTGAAGGAGTTTAAGTACCTTGGGGTCTTGTTCGCGAGTGAGGGGACTATGGAGCGTGAGATTGGTCGGAGAATCGGAGCAGCCGGTGCGGTATTACATTCTGTGTATCGCACCGTTGTGACGAAAAGAGAGCTGAGCCAGAAGGCAAAGCTCTCGATCTACCGGGCAATTTTTGTTCCTACCCTCACCTATGGTCATGAAGGCTGGGTCATGACCGAAAGAACGAGATCCAGGGTACAAGCGGCCGAAATGGGTTTCCTCAGGAGGGTGGCTGGCGTCTCCCTTAGAGATAGGGTGAGAAGCTCAGTCATCCGAGAGGAGCTCGGAGTAGAGCCGCTGCTCCTTCGCGTCGAAAGGAGCCAGTTGAGGTGGTTCGGGCATCTGGTAAGGATGCCTCCTGGGCGCCTCCCTAGGGAGGTGTTCCAGGCACGTCCAGCTGGGAGGAGGCCTCGGGGAAGACCCAGGACTAGGTGGAGAGATTATATCTCCAACCTGGCCTGGGAACGCCTCGGGATCCCCCAGTCGGAGCTGGTTGATGTGGCTCGGGAAAGGGAAGTTTGGGGTCCCCTACTGGAGCTGCTGCCCCCCGCGACCCGACTCCGGATAAGCGGATGAAGATGGATGGATGGATGGGTTGATTGAACTAGTTGTTAACCACCGTCGTGACACAGCTATGTGGCACCACGGTTGTTAAGTTAGGTGAAAGCTCAAAGCTCAAAACAAGAGTCAATAGCAACAGCAAAGACAAGCTGTTTGGCATTGTCAGAGACGACTTGGCAAATTTGCTTAAACTCAGCTCTGCTGCTTACCCCACAAATGCATGTTCCTTACAAATGCGGCACCATTTTAAAAGGGAAATATTCAGGCTTTCCAGTTGTATAAGATTTATTGGCAAGAATCATTGTTGCAACAAAGAAATCTACCAAACACAAATTACTTCATGTGCGTAGTTTATATTCTACACTCCCCATGGCTTCAAATCTTGTAGCCAGAGATGATACCAGTTGTTTTTTTTACTACATTCACCACCCGCTGGCCTAAAACTGGACAGTTCGCTGTGCCAGCAAATATAAATTCTAACACAACGGTAAATGCCTCCTGGAAAGCATGAGAACTCAACCAAACTCTCCTTCTCTCTCTGTGTGCATGTGGGATTTGTGCATGATGCTGCACAGCCGGTACCCCTCTAAACAACCACATCTCTGTGTTACCAGTTGTCTTCTAACCATTAATTTCCACTCCATAATGGAAAGCCATGCTAATGAATATGAATTGAAACATCTGCAAATTCATTCCTGCCTCATATTGTCCTTTTCCTCCTGGCAGTGACAACATTTCCTCCAGCTTTTGGTTCACTGCCATGGAGCTGGATCTGGTGCGCTGGGGGCTTCATATGCTGAAAAGGTCACGTCTCCTGATGATGGCTTTCATTGTCCTTCAGCGGCTCCTCTGACACTAATCTAGATGCATCAGTTTCGACGGCAATCCTCCATTGCAACATGCATCCGTAGAGATCAATCAATCCATTGTGTAATTTCATCAGGATCTCTCTTCTGCTCCTCCACACCGCCCTCCTTCTCCTTGTCACCTTCCAAAAGCGTGAGACAGGCCATTCATCAACATTCCCGTTGAGCACGGGTATTTTATTTTATTTTTTTTAAGAATGCATTGGCTTGGATCCCTCAAGGGGTTTGGGACACAACGGTGGTCATTGGATATATAATGACTCTGTGTAAAGTCATGTCATAAATATCACTCCACCAACCCCCCCCCCCCCACTACATGATAATTATTATTTTAGCCATGTGTATCCAATAAGTCAAACAGAATGCCCAACATTGGTGAATATAGTATGACTTGGAATAAAAAATATATCGGTCACTGTTTTAGCAAACTCTAAAGAAAATGGAATTAAAACCCACATTTTGCTTTGCAGAGGTGTGCCTGTTTAGGTACACAAAAACTCTCACGTCTCTGGGAATTATGCTTTGTGTCCTCTTGATTCTCCCCACATCCCCCACCCTGCTAATTTAATCATGTGAAGCACACACACCAGCTCTTCTGCATGTTTACCAATGACAAAT
This sequence comes from Etheostoma perlongum, assembly GCA_026937815.1. Taxonomy (NCBI): domain Eukaryota; kingdom Metazoa; phylum Chordata; class Actinopteri; order Perciformes; family Percidae; genus Etheostoma; species Etheostoma perlongum. The sequence goes on from CM049371.1 coordinate 34,791,259, forward strand.
GGAGGACTCCAGTCTTCAGGGGCGAAAAGAGGACTCAGATGCACCACGGCTACAGGCCTATAGGCTCCAGTGGCTTTAAGCCCAGGGGCCACCGGAAAAGGAAAGCTGTGATAAGTCTGGGCTGAAGAATGAACACGTTCACATGGGACGAGCTGTCGGGAGACAATTGGCTGTATTGTTGTCTCCAGCCTGCTGTTGCATCACAATACACATTCACAGTGCACACTTTATGAAAATGGATTTAGCTATGGAACAAGACATTTCAAGTTTTCATGAAAAGAAGAAATTTTGCAGTGTCCAGTACACCTAAAGAGCTGATTTTAATTGAAATGTATTTTGCTCTGTAAATCATAACACAAACGGATACGACGGATACAAGCATAGAAAAATAAAATAAAATACGTACAAAGAAAAATTTACCTCACAGTATCTATTGATATTTTAAGGTAATGATTAGTTTTTTACATTTCATTTTAATTTCCTTTGTTTTAATGTGACCAATTATTTGTATTTTTTACTTTAATGAGTGAGTACAATAATTACAAGTATGCAGTATATTTTGACATTTGACATAATTTAAGCCCTTTATGTGGTATCCAGAATAGATTAATATAGTGTATGTAATCACTCCAAAAATTCTTTATTCATTCTTTCAATATTGCTGTTCAGAAGTTTGTTTTGTAAATTTTATACATTTTGTTTTTTATGCCAAAATTCTGTATCTAATAGTTGTTACATTCTTTCTAGAACATCACTGCATATCACCTGACAATTCAATTAATTTGCATGTTTTGGTTCTCACCTGACAATTCAATTAATTTGCATGTTTTGGTTCTCATCTCACATATTCATGTATGAAATTAATGACGGAGTTTCCTAGGAAGATATTGATTTGGGACTATATTGAGTGGAAGCACAGCCAAAGCACTGCTACATAGAAGAAGCATACCTCTACAAACCTGAGTTTTCAGAAGAGGAGCTGCATGCTTTGGAAATAGAACGAGAGGAAGAGGAGGTTGCGATCACTAAACAGACCAAGGACGTGAGGCATCCTGCAGTCCTTGACTCTTTTTTTTGGTGTGATGGAAAAACCGCCAAATGGACCCAGTAAACAGCTGTCCATAGAATAAGTGATAACTGTATACATGACGCATGGTATATGGTAGACACAGATTTGCTGCGTGATATCTCTACGCCATGTAGCAGTGCTTCAGCTGTACTTCCACCCAAAATAGTCCCAAATCAATATCTGCCTTGGAAATCGTCTAGTTTTAATCTGTGTTGCTATTTGTATGGGGTACTTAGCTTGATGATGTTTTTTTTGTTGGCTCACTTTTACTCACAACATGCTAACTGCACTGAGACAAATAATGCGTTGGCTCACCTATCTACAGCTAGCAGAGACCGTGATAAGCCTTATTTCAACAAACAGTGGCATGTTCCTTTAAGTTTGCAACCCCTCCAATGCCATATTCTGTTAATGTTTTAAGTAAGCTTTGTCGAGCAGCTCTTCCTCCTAATTCTGCCAATTTCCTTCAGTGAAGGAGAAATAGCATTAACACCTCATAAAATAGGACCTCAGAGCCCCTCAGAGATTTACTTGCTGTAACACAAGTGCTACAAAAGAAGGTACATGTTAGCTTTAATGCCAACTAGCACCCTTTTCAGCTATAACTGGTTGAGTAATCATGCTTTGATGTTGGTCGTTTCAAAACACCTTGAGGCAATGCACACAGCTTTAAAGAGGACAGATGATCTGTGTCTATACTATAGTTACATCATTTAAGAACATTGTTTCCAGTAGTGATGGATAATGTGACTTTTAAATGTATGTTTTTATAATGTTTGCATTTGCATGTCTTCAACTGCCACAAATACAGCAGCATCATGGTAAAATAATTACTGGAAACTATATTTATCTTAAATGTGGTATACACATACACTCAAAGCAGCAGCAATTAAAAACTACTTAAATATTTTCCTTGCAATGTCCTCGAGACATTTATTGTTAACTCATTATTGGAACTAATCATTTAATGTTGTTTATTTCCCCTTAGAGCATTGGTGTAAATACCTTCATACTTGTCTATGGAAGCCATTAGCCTCTACACTTTTTTACAAAATTCCTTGCATAGATTTTTATACAGACTGATCAGTGGTCAAGAGATCGTACATCTTATGAATTATTTGTGTGTTCTAACTTTTCAAACACACCAGGTCCTTTGTTTTCTCCCATTCCCTTTACTTCTATCTCCATTTGTCTCTAACATCAGTTTCCACCACAGTTATCTCTCCACCTCAATTCACCTAGACTTAATTACTTGTCTGCACAGATAGTAACATGGTGATTTAGAGAAGGTAGCTCTTGGCTGATTACACAATAGTATGAGAAGGGTAGGATAGAATAAAGAGAATTAGAATCTGAGGATCTAATTTTCTTGCAGACCTGCAGACAATCAGGAATAGAACCTCACATGTGTTGATGTTATTGGATAAAATGTCATGTGGCAGTGCATTACACCACTAATAGTGAAACGAAATTAAGCATGACAGGTATTGTCGTGAACTTCAAATAAAACAATATAATTTAAACACACAATATGTAGTTTTCTTCCATCTCCTCATCAAAGCAACAACAAAAGACAGAGTCTTTTTTCACCCTGATTGCCTTATTGCAGTCTCCTGGTTTCTCTCGGGTGAGATTCCTTCAGTGTTCATTGCTCAGGGGGTTTTAGCAGGAAAGCTGGATTATTATTATTGCTATTATATTAAAATTAATCAAGTTTCCTCCTCCTCAAAACATGGACCTGGCTTCAAATCAGTAAAATCACTGAATTAAGTACTACAGTGCTGTAGTGTCAGACAAAGGACATCCCAGAGGGGCCACAAACCCATCTGTTAAACAACCTATTGATTTTAACCAGTACAAACCCTGAGTAAAGCAGTTTCACGTTAAGGAACTGGTTACATATACTGTATATATTGATTTTTATATCTTTTTTTTTGTTATCTTTATTTGTGTCCAGATCCACCTTGAGGCCACAGTGGAAGAAAAGCAACTAGCGCACGTCCTCAAACCCCTGTGGGGCTGTTTTGCCTGGGTTCTTACTGTCCCCAAAATTATTTCCAACATCTGCATGAGCCTGGTTACTGGATACCAATCTCTCCAGGTTCTTCTATCCCCAGAGATGAAGCCGCCGAGGAGGGCAGCAGAGTCTTTTCTGCCGTGCATGTCAGCTCAGCACGTCAGGCCATTACTCCTCCTGAAGCAACCACTGCAGAAGCCGCTCAGAGACTCCAGCTTGCCACTCTTACTCAGTCCTTTGGAGATACCGCTTCTTTGCATCCCGGATGGAGTTGCCACCGTCATATCCTCCTGGCAGAGTTGATTTGTGTTTATCAAGATCAAAAAGTAACATATGGTACAAAGGAGGCTGTGTATCCTGTGATTGCCCATGTGGCACTGGATCTGGTGTGTGCCCCTGCATCACATGCCTTTGTGAAGTACATTTCCTCTCTGTGGGGGGAACTGTCACTGTCATCATGGTTGAGAAACAGGACAACTACGTATCTGAAAACAGTGAGTGTTCCCCAACACCACCAATATGTTGTTGTTTGACTGAGATTGAACTCACTCAAAGCACAAATCTATGCAAACACACACACACATTGTTGTTTTCATGTCAAGTTGGACTATCTGATTGATTGTTTTGATGACACTTGTTGGCTTTTGATTTTATTTGTTTAATAGAAAATGTGTTCATGCTAAATTAATTCCTATTGTTTTTCACATGCAGACTAGTTTTGGACATAAAATGCCACCATCAAAAACAGCTATTCAACTCAGGTCTAATGTTAACAGACAATTGGTTGGTTCCACCATTTTGGTCAACAATGCCGAAACGTATCAACCTTTTGGATGGATTGCGATGAACGTTTGAACAACCATTCGTGGTCCCCAGAGGATGAATCCCAAAGCCTTTGGTGATGCTCTGACCTTTCATCTAGCACCACCAGCCGGTTGACATTTGTGATTTTCAATTACATTTCTCGCCAACCATTGGAAGGAATTGCCATGAAATTCTAAACAGATATTCATATCCCCCTCAGGATGACTTGTGATAACTTCCTGAACTGTAACTGATCACCTCGCGCCACTAGTAGCCGCACCATTACCACAATTTGGTGAGTTTTAATTTGTCCAATACTTTGACCAAATACCTGCAAAACACATGACATTTCCATCAGCCTCACTGAGTATTACACTACCTGCTAAACATGAGCATGATAGCATACCAACATTAACAATTAGCCAAGGTAAATCCTCACAGAGCCACTAGCAAGGTTGTAGACTTAGTCTTGTTTTTATTAATTAGCAATGTTTCAATGTCAATGAGCTCAAATGAGAATTAATTGGAAAAATGCAAGGTCGATGGATGCCCAAATCCAGAGTCAATGCCATGTTTGAATGCAAGTGAGTGAGTTTTATTGCAGTTCTGTCTCGTTGGTAATTTTGTGACTCAAAATCAAGCCACTGTTATGCTGTGCCTTGTAGAGGAACATGTGCTCATTCAAAAGTAGTTTTACTCTTGCAACAGAAAACTCCGACTGGACAGACAGTCTAGCTAGTAGTCTGGATTTACCCTGCAGAGATCTGAGGACCAGGACTGAGGACTGAGGACCAGGAAGACTTTCTGTGCTGGGTAACATTAATGAGTTATCCCTTCCAGTAACGTAATCAACATCTGCTTGCAGTATGTGTACCCTCTATTTCAGTTATTTAACCCTTTGACCATGCACTTTCAGTTTTGACTCTTTTTTATACCTTTGACACTTTTTAAAAGGTTTTTGTCACTTTTTCAGCGTTTTGTTTTAAATTCATGGTCAATAAATCTAATTTAAATGACATTATACCTAGCAGAAATTAGTTAAGATCAAAGGATGTTGAGTGGATCACAGACTGGTTTATGTCAACGTTTAGTCAAGATACGGTTTTAAAACCATTTAAACATGCTTTTCAAATGTTATGAACATTTAATAAAACAACCATAATTCAATGAATGTAATCATTAATTTTACCTGCAAAGAATGTACATCCATTCATCCATGTTATATTTAGGTTCAAAGAAACCCATATCTCTGATCTAAAAAACGTTGGGTCAAATTTGACGCAAGGGTTAAACGACTGAAGCCATCCGACACAAAGAGAAGGACAGCATAGATATCAGCTTCAGACTCATACTCATATTGCAAATCATTGTAGAAGTAAAGAAGCTCCCTGACATTGACAAAAACATATTAAGTTATTGTCTGTATTCAAGTCCAAACAAAATCTGTATTATTAAAATGATATTTCCTCTAATATTTATCGTAGTATTAGGAGGAGCTCTCCTTTTATGCAATCATCCAACAGCTTAATTGGGCAATTACTTGCTTATTTTCATGGCAGAGGCACACTCAGAGACAGTGGTGTGGTGAAAAAGATGTGTGTGTGTGTGTGTGTGTCTATATGTACGGTGTATATATATATATATATATATATATACATATAGACACACACAGAAAAATAATTGAGGACAGAGGGTGGGGCAAAGGCTGCCGAGGCCTCCATTCTCTCACATTCTGAAGTGCTATTACAGTGGAACAGTAGGGCAGAATAACTATGTCTTTTTTTCTTTAATAAACTGCTCGGGGCACCTGTTCTAACTCTGACATCTCTCCATTAGTGCATATGTAAGGTCCCGTCTGTGCATGTGTGTGTGTGCATTTTGGGCCAGCTCTTGGCATATCTCGCTGAGATTCTTCCATGTGAGTTATTTCAGTTAGGAGCCCGCCTAATCAAAAAGAGACTTTTCCGTGCACCCTGGTTCTTTCAGCCACGAGCTTGATTAGCTAATCTCCAGCAGCGGGGGTTCCTTCCATGTGTGCAGCATTTTCACAAGGAACACCGGCCCTCCCGAATTTTGATCCAGAAGTAACTCACAGGGGCTGCTATAGTGGTGTCATTGGGCCATATTACCTGATTATGATTGAAAATTACTACGACTTGAATGCAATTTTTTACTTTACTAAACAAAAATACAGGTACCATGTAGTTACTGGGTTACTATGTCAATATACTGTTATTAGGATACTAAAGGTGAATTTTAAAGCAAAATTTGTGCATACTGCATTGTTAAATAATATATGTAAAGAGAGCACTGCAAGACACCTGTATAGCAATAATTGACAGGAATTGTGTGTGTGTGTGTGTGTGTGTGTGTGTGTGTGTGTGTGCACGGCCTAGCAATAGTCCGGAGTGACCTTAGTGGGCCATGAAGTGACTCAGGTGATGTTAAGTTAGCAAATTATGAATTGCAATGCATTGATAATACAAATAGCAGAAGAGGATTTTTACATGTTGGTCATCCAGATTTTCAATCCATACATTAATGCTTACTTCAATGCCTTATAAGACAATAATTAATTGAAAACAAACTAGATGGCCACACGGCTGCAGTCAACTCACTCGACTATTTGTCACCGCTCAACCAGAGGATTTAATGTCAATGTGTGTGACCACATGGGTTTGAAATCACGATCTGGTGGTGATGGTCACAGATGGAGGGGCTGTCGTTATGTGTTGACATCCCCCTCAATCAAAAGAAAACTGATCCAGTGTAAGCTAACAGGGAACCAACCACATTGTCTGTTTAAATGAAACAAAAAAAATGTCACACTCTCCATGTGACCTCTAGCACGCATGAGAGTATTTTGTCTTTTCAAATACTAATTTTCTTTCTAATGCTCAGCTTGTACCCATTCATATGAGACAGCTGTCACCCAGGTTTTCGCTATAAGTGGAGACTCCAGCCTGCAACAGATAAAACCAACAGAATAATTTAAAAAGATAACCTCTCACCCTCCGTCCATACTCTCTCCTTCTCTCCTTCTCTTTTTCTTGCTTTATTCTTTATCTCTTTTCAAGGAGTTGTTGATATTTAAATGTCAGTATTGTTAAATCAATTCCATTAGAAACACCATTCACTAAAACTGTGCAGCCTCCCACCCGCAGCCAATCTTGGCTGAAATAAGTGTAGTGAAGGAGGGTTGACTAAAAGAGGGTGAACCATTCACGCAGCTTGTGTGTTGGGTCCCGCCCGCACAATAGATTGACCATTGATTTTGTGTCTACTCCCCTCCTGTAAGGAAACTAGTTATTTTACTGTGTAGTATTAATAAATATGCATATCTGTCAGTAATAAGTACCAAAATTACCCTATAGTGCATAATTACATTCAAGTGCAATAATTAGTTATTCTAGTGCAATAAGGGCAAAGTGACATTGTATTCATTTATTAATTTCACTTATTTTTTTCATGTGTTTTTGGCTGTGGTTTATTTTGCTCAGGTTGTATTTAGTTTTGTTTCCCTGTCTTAACGCACTCAATGGACTCCTGAGGCTGCCGTAGGAGAAAGGGGCGGGCCCAAGTGCCCCAGGTAAGAAGTGAGAGAGAGGGGCTGTGTCTCATTCCGCAGTACACTGCTAAAGTGCACCGACCACTTACTAGTATTGTCCCAAAATGAACATTACATTAAAACTTACATTAAAACACCTACCGAAAATGACGGATGGGATGAACGTGACGAACACAACACATGTGAACGCGATATTTCCGCCCGCTTTATTGTATGCAAATGAAGAGCGGCCGGCTCGGCTCGCCGCCTCTCAACATCTGCCGAAAAACTTTTAAACTGACCTTCGTTGATCTGAAATGAAGACAGATTCAGCAGCTTGAAATGTTTTCAAAAACAGGTTTCGGTGAACTATTTTTGTAAAATATAAGATCATATTCCGTTCGAGCCACCATGACTGTCGGTTTGAACTTGTCAAGCAGCCAGACCCACGTGACGTGTTCTTCCAATCAGCTGTCGGTCAAGGGCTCCCTTACGCTTTTTTAGTCAAGATGGCGCCCGTTCAGTGTGAGTAGGGTCATCGCTCCACAAGGAACCTTTTTTGAGTTATCTACACTGTATACTTAAAACTATGGGTTTGAAGTGCATGTGCAAGAAGGGGGTTTGAAACACAGCCAAGGAGTAGAGTGTTAATATATATAATATAATATAATATAATAACTTGATACACCTTGTGTGTTGTTGATTTACTTATGAAATCTAGATAGGCAAACCCAACAGTTGGTTCCAGCACTGGTCTGGAGCAGCGCTCCTAAATCTAAGGACCCGCTGTATATTTTTGGACCACCCGCTCCCACCCGCAGCCTTTGTTAAAACTGCCCGTGTCCGCGAGATTTGTGTTGGTTCCCGCGGGTCCGTGGCATCCCAATTCCAATGCAGAGAGACCATGTATCACAACCTCAGTAATCATTAGTAACTTTAAAGCATGTGACTGTTTTGCAACCTTAAAGCCTTTTTTGATTTATTAGTTTATTTATCAGGGACAATGCAGCGCACATTATTACATACATAATTATCACAGTGAAACCCATAACAATGTGTGTAGATGTGTTGCATAAAAGGATTCTAACCAATAGGCTAATGTGCAACCCCAGTCACTGGTCTGGCCTTTCTAAAAAATCATCCAGATATACAATAATACAGGCAAGCATCTAGCACAGAAAATACATTACAACAGGGACAACAGAGCATGCACATGAAGGTGTGTACATGCACCTGCCCTTGCATTGATGGACCTTACTTAGTGGCTACATGTTTGGTAATTTTAGTGCATAACTTTTTTGATATTCATGAATGTCTGTTACATCTAAGCCGTTGCCAAATGAGTTGCTACAAAGCTAATTAAGACTTTCAACTCCACACAACTCTCTCTGGATTTCTCAGTATTACTATGTTCAGAGGATTGTGGCGTCTGGCAACTTTAATGACCTCTTCTGAAGAGTCCATCATGTTTTTTAAATCCTCTGTGTCCTCCTTGGTTACTAGCAACTGCATGGAGGAGGGGTGGGAAGACTTGCATCATGTGGGTGTGCAGAAAGTGTTTTGTCATTACTTAAAATTCCTAATGGGGGAGACAGAAACTACACACTATAGCTTTAACAGTGACCAAAACCTCAACTTGCCGAATCTTAATAAAACCTTAACCATAGACAGATGAGTTGATTTTTTTGGTTTTCCAACTCACAGAACCATGAATTTCTGTACACAATGTCATGGTAGTCCAAATCAAATGATCAACCAACATTGGCAAAATATTAAGAAGGACAACCCAAGATGTCACCAGTTCTACCAAGTGCCAAAGCATATATCATGTTGACTTCACTATTGTAAATAATTAGTTCGACAACATTGGTCAACAAAATCCTCAATCAAGAAGCTTCAGTCAGTCTCCATTACAGCAGTGAGGAGAAGACCTGTTTTTTGTTTGTGTCATTCACCCGCGACAAGCGAACCAACTCATGAAAGACTCTTTTGGTTCCCTATGCTGATCTAAAACTGATTCATCTTTTTTTTCCAGTGAAATAATTCATCAGCAAAATAACTATTAGGTTTTGATGAATGGCACCTTTTTGGGATTTTGGGAATAATTGATGATCAAATCTCCCAAGGGCTCTGCGGCACACTCTGAGCAGGTAATCACTTCTTTTTTAGACAGCTCAAGGTACGCCCAGCCCAGGTGGCAAGGATGGGTTCCATTTTTTAAACTTCCATATGGGGAAAATGAAGACATTCACGCTGTCAAGCTGCTCCATTACAATCCCTCACTCTGCCGACCTTAACCCTCTCTTAATTAGCGCTCTGGTTCTCATTTGTGGCCAGCGCATGGATCTTTGGGCTGTGCTGGAAAACTTTGTTATGGTGAGTGCTCACACAGTCAGCGGCGGACTCATCAATCCATGCTGAAACGAGACTTGGAGTCAACCCAGGTCCTTCACAGTGTAATTGTATATGACACAAGGACACAGTCACTCTAAAAGACTTGCAATATTCAAACCAGCTATTAATGACATACTACCCTTTGTTTATTGGTCTAATTCCCTGGCCAAACACTGACAACATACCACAAAATATTAAAGTAATTAAATATGGATGACAGAGAATATCATAGTCATTTAAATCCTCAAAAATAAAGGTCAGAATTAGATTATAATAAACAAAAAAATACCTGTGTTTTGAGCCGTGAGGCTATTGTACCGACAAACCCTCATGCATTTAAAAAAATCTACTTTTGGGTGTTTTAAAGAATGTCAGTTTGTATTTGATAACACAGAGTGTACAGAATGTGCTACCAGAGAGGAAATGTATCATTTATATTACACATAACTCATATATTTTAAGATTGATTTATTAGGACAATGCACATTACTTAACATTTCTGTAAATGTGCCACTGCCAGTAGTCCTAGTTACATAGCATGCATGTCTTGTTGGTGGGAGGAAAGTGGAGCACCCAGAGGAAACCCACACAAACATGGGGAGAACATGCAAACTCCCTGGTGACCCCTACCGGGACCGGGCATTGAGCTCTGCCCAGATCTGCAGTGCCTACTTGTTGTGAGGCAGCAGTGCTGGCCACTGTTGTAGAGAGAGAGAGAGCGAGAGAGAGTGGTGGTCATGGGAGCTTAAGAGTGAATGAAGAAAGGGAGCCCTGAACAAAGCAGTGAATCGGAGTAAAACACCATTATTTTCTGATTGTTTCACAGCACACAGCACAAATAAACCACATTGCCACTTTGCCGGATCATGTGTGAACGCAGAGCTTCATCTTGTTTGTGGTACTGTGTCAGTTATGCTTATGCATTGGTATTATTTGGCGACTGGTCATAAGTGATTATTGAGAGGGACTATTTTGGTATTTGTCTATTGTTGCAAGGAAAACTCAAGTGGGTGCTTTCAGTCCGGCATACTCCCAAGACTCTTGTGGCCATTAACTGTGTTTGAGATCCCCATCACCAAGGTTGAAAAGTTGGACCGACTGATAAGCACACAGCTATTAGCTTTACTATGCATTGAATTTAGTAAATCCTGCAAATTATACTTTTAGGTAAGCCACTTAAATTGACATATTAAGATTGAGAAGTGGACGTATTTCCCTATCAGGATGATGGAGCTTTGTCTTCAAAGTGGGTTCAAACAGGAAGTGGAGCAGAGTATTGACTTGTGTCATTCACGCATATTTGACCTCTTGCTCCAAACAGCCAACTGTACACACATAAGCTAGAAGCTAACTAGCAACAGACTTTTGTGTGACTGAAACAATGTAAATATGCTTGAGTCTGTCATTTTGCTCTAAACTTTCTATTTTCGCATAATTTATGAAGTAGAAATCTTGGTTCACGTCCTTGCCATTGACTTTGCATGCAATCACAGCGTTCTGTCCAAACACACAGATTTTTGTCAGGAGATGCAGGCAAATTGTATGTTTGGAGGCTGAGTTATCACAGTGGTGAACTGACATTTTACAGCTAAAGTTATGTACTGTAATAGTTCTGTATCAACAGGGATGGATGGCAGGGGCACAACCCACACTCATTATTTTCAGTTAGCCCCACCCTGAAACCGCTACGGGTCATACCACCACCACATGCTGCTATGAAAGCAGAGGCCATAGGGAGAGATTGCCTGCTCTCATTTGCTTGTGCACATATGCTGCCATCGCTGAGATCCAAGAGAGAACATTTTCAGACATGTATGCATCTGGATCTGGATCAAAATCCATATGGACAATTGTGGGACATCTGCTAGATCTTTTTTATTCAGGCAATAGCTGAAAGAACATAGCAAAACGTAGAAAAACATAATAAAACCATTTTAAGAATACTGGATTAACACCTGGATTTGACACCGAACAGTAAAGAACGGATTTCTTTACTGGCCCATAGCCTAAGTTTCCACCAAATTCAATTAAAATCTGTTAAGTAGTGTTTGACTAACTAACGAACAGACAAAAACAAATTGAACCAACAACAGAGCCTGTCATGCAGAGGTAATTACACAAATAAATAGAGCCAGGAGCCATTTCAAATGGACTCATACGATGAAGCATTTCAGACATCACAGTGATTCCTCCCCAGCCTTCTGCTAACTACTGTAACTAACCACCATGTGTAACATTATAACACAAATCCCTCCTTGTTTCTCTCATTTTCTCTCTACTTCCCATCTCTCCCTCTCTCTCTCTCTGCCACTCTTCCTTCTTTTTTTTCTCAGTGGAGACAATTAACGTGTGGCAGGTCTTCATTTAACAAGTGCGGTTTCACCTTGTAACAATGAACACACGGCATTGTAATTACCAGCGGACAACACCAGGTCTCTCTCGCCGTTTTACTGGTTCTTTAATGCAGCCCTAATGTACCTGACAGAGAAGGCACACCAGACCTGAAATTACAGGGATTAATGTTTTCAAGACTAAACACTTGAAATGGGTTCTCTGATGTGGGTGCCATGTATGGGAGGAGGCAGAAAATCCACTTATAACATCATTGCTTTGGCATTATTCACTCTTGAAAGCCCAGCATGTTTGAGCAAGCTCCGTTGATGAATGTGAGCTCCTTGCCAGGCAAACTTTAATTTGGAGTGTTTAGTGTTAGCAACACAATAATTGTCAGGATAAGGGGGAAGGCAGAAAGGAGGCCCAGAGGACGAGGCTTTGTAGTCAAAGCTAAGAAGAAATGTTAAATGGTTTATTTGATCGACTTATACTGCTTCTTGTTAAATGAACTCAACGCTAATAGCAATAAAACATTTAAGTAACAGAACAGAGACCTTTTTGGAGTGAACTAGCCCTTTAAAACACTAATACCAGCCAAGGTGAAGCTCGTTTTATTTACACACTTACATTAAACCTGTGCAAGCATCACTTGGTCCAGGTACATCTTGAAAAGAAAAGGACATTCACCAGATACCTTTCATACTGAGAGGAGGTGACCACACTCCAACTGAGGCTGGAACGGCAGCCTGCTCACATCCAAACAGCCCCAAACTAGAACTGGGTTTAAACAACCACACTAACATAGTGTAAGTACAATACATGTTTTCCCTGATATCTATTGGAGTAGAATTTAATTCAATTTTATTTATAGTATTAAATCATAATGAGTTATCTCAGGACACTTTACAGATAGAGTAGGTCTAGACAACACTCTATAATTTATAAAAACCAAACAATTCCAGTAATTTCCCAAGAGCAAGCATTTGGTGCGACAGTGGCGAGGAAAAACTCCTTTTAGAGAGAAACCTGGGACAGACCCAGGCTCTTGGTAGGTGACGTGCCAGATGGGGGTGTGATGCACCGTGGCAATAACAGTCACAGTAAAGATAATGGAACTATGACCAGAAATAGTTGTAGTAGTTCATGACATAGCAGGACGCAGCAGGATGTAGCAGGACGCAGCAGGATGTAGCATGACGTAGCAGGGCGCAGCAGGACGCAGCAGGGCGTAGCAGGACGTAGGAGGGCATAGCAGGACGCAACAGGACGCAGCAGGACGTAGCAGTACGCAGCAGGATGCAGCAGGGTATAGCAGGACATAGCAGGACGCAACAGGACGCAGCAGGACATAGCAGGACGCAGCAGGGTATAGCAGGACATAGCAGGACGCAGCAGGACGTAGCAGGGCGTAGCAGGACGTAGCAGGGCGTAGCAGGACGCAGCAGGGCGCAGCAGGATGTAGCAGGACGCAGAAGGGCGTAGCAGGGCGTAGCAGGACGCAGCAGGACATAGCAGGACGCAGCAGGACGTAGCAGTACGCAGCAGGACGCAGCAGGGCGTAGCAGGACGCAGCAGGGCGCAGCAGGATGTAGCAGGACGCAGAAGGGCGTAGCAGGGCGTAGCAGGGCGTAGCAGGACGCAGCAGGATGTAGCAGGACGCAGCAGGATGTAGCATGGCGTAGCAGGACGCAGCAGGGCGTAGCAGGATGCAGCAATACAGTAAATAGTAGAGCAATATTTCACCATTGTTTACTTAGATAGATTTATCTGTTTTTCCGACCCTAGTGAATAAATGTTTCATGATAGCAGCTATAATAATACATGTTACTATACAGTATATAGTAATATTTACATCAGTATTCATCTGGAGTGGTAAACAACATTTTTTTGTGAAACATATATCAATTTCTAGAATATTATAAGTTCTTTAATTTGGGCCTTTTAGGCCTTTATACAGTATGATAGGACAGCACGGGTCGGAATCAAACCCGCGACCACTGCGGTTAGGACTAAGCCTTTGAACATGGGGCGCACGCTCAACCAGGTGATCTTGCAGTGCGCCCCACACATATCAATTTTAATTTAATGATAAAGGCATGTACTTTGAATGTAAATAAGGTGCCATTTTGCAATTAAATTACCGTGTAAATTAGTTGTATTGATTGAAGTACCACGACGGTTTAAAAAACAAAAACATGCTATTAGTTCCACATGGGTGAGTATCGTCAGCTCCCTCAGCACACATGTTCACATGTCCATCCCCGAAGGCTCGTTCATGTTGATTTGTTGGTACTTTAAAATGCATGTCTGTAGGAGTTAGGGGAGGAAACATGCAGCCATGCAGCTAATTAAGCTCATCGTGACCTCCTTGTGCACATCATGGGGTATTACCCACTTTTCTTACTGACCCTCCTTAGCTCCCTTCTTTCATTTTCTGAATGATTGGTGCTGATGATTGATTGTGTACTGTATGTGTGCAATATGGAAACATACAAAGGAACATGAAGATATTGTCTTGGAAAGTAAATCAGAATGCTGCTGCTCCAGACCTATCCTAAGACCAAGACAGCGGATCACATCACTCCAGGTCTCAGGTCTTTACGATGGCTTCCTGTCTCTCAAATTATTGAGTTCAAAAGACTGCTGTTGGTTTATAGAGCACGAGTCTCGAACAAAGACAGTTCATTCACTGGATAATTGGCAGAAGATTCTCTTCTACGTCCTTCGCAAAACTCTGTTCGTATCAAGGAAACAACAGATTTAAGCTAGCGAGCTACACGCTGATGATGGTGGCTTTTGAAGAAAGTTTGGATCATGCATCAAGGCAGGCCTGCTTGGTTCTTACAGGGAATGGTTGAAAAGATGTACAAACACTATATGTTTACGGCATTTCCCCTCTAACTGGGACATGTTGGGACCTATTGGTGGGATTGCTGTGGACTAAATACACATGGCGATAGAGCAAATGACATGCAACCATGTATCCAGCTAATTTAAGTAGTTCCTGTTTCAGTATGGTGTGAACAGTTACCTTCATTTAATATCATATGTCCCATTATTATGTCTTTTATAGGGTTGCAAATGTTAAAGCACAATAAGTTCTTACAGAAGTTGCTGCAGGTCCTATACATGCACTAATGGAGAGATGCGAGACACAAAACACTGAATGGTTTAGGCCCAAAATACATTTCTGATCTTTTGCATGATGAACAATCCGGACCTCTCAGGTGGTCTGGGACAGCTCTGCTTTCTGTCCCCAGAGCCCAAACTAAACCTGGAAAAGCAGTGTTCAGTTGTTCTGCTCCACATATCTGGAACAAATTCTCAGAGAACTCTCAAGTCTTTTAAATCAAGGCTGAAGACTTTTCTGTTTGACGCTGCCTTTTATTAAATCAAGTAATTCCCTCCTTACACTGCTGTAACCTATATTCTACTATTTTATACAAGACTTATTCTTATTGACCTGTTTTTATTTTCTGGTTAACAAATGTTTTTAATTATTCTAAACTGTTCTTTAATGTTTTATGTAAAGCACTTTGAGTTGCCTTGTTGCTGAACTGTGCTTAAAAGATACAACTGTGTAGCACAAAGACTGGAAACGGGAAAACGGCTCTGTCCGAAGGAGTCTCTACTTGTGCTTTTTATTTTTCCATTTTTTAATGGATTAAACATTGTGTTCATTTGTGAACTTTAGGCCCAAATGGAACAGAGTTGTAAAGGCCAGTGGTTGAAATATTCCTCTATTAAAAGAGTGTCAAAACTAAAGGGATGCTTTGCAGATTTTGAACCAGCTCCGTTTAATCCTATTTATTGTGGTTTTAATAGGGATTCACCACAAAAACACATTGGCAACACTATTATTAATCTTGATCCATGTTACATCATCAATCATACTAAAACAGATGGATAAAACCCAAATATCGACGGCCGTACAAAAAGTTATTTGATATGCAGTTATGCTGTTGCAAATGGCATGACAACTCACGCTTGTCAGGCTCAGCAGTCCCAAAAAATGGTGACCGTCAGAGCAAGCAAT
Organism: Etheostoma perlongum; assembly: GCA_026937815.1. NCBI lineage: Eukaryota > Metazoa > Chordata > Actinopteri > Perciformes > Percidae > Etheostoma > Etheostoma perlongum. Next base: position 34,807,460 of record CM049371.1, read on the forward strand.
GGAAAGATTTAACAGAAGTGCTGATACATCTCAGCCCTGCACACAGTCTGACAGGACTGACTCTGAGCCCACCAACAGAAATCAAACTGAACACTAGTTGGTGAATGGCTTAACAGGCAAATGGTGGTTGCTTATGGAAGACAGATAATCGTCCTTGTCCACCTTTACTGTGGTACTGACCATTTGCAAAATCACATATGTTTGATGTGGCTCTCTCATCCCGGGTGTACATGAAAAAAAGACAACAAAGCGGCCGTCAGTGATGTCAAACCTGCAGCTCGCTTTATCTCCCAACATTTACAGCAGGCTCCCATTAAAATGGTTCTTTTTATGTCCTTGTACAACTTAAATACGCTCACCTTCACTTTGAATGAACAGAAAGAAAAAAATTGGTATAGTGTATGTAATTGTATTAATTGTTTCTTTTAGGTCATATGCATCTGTTAATCAGCACAGCAGCTGAAGGCTTTTATTTTGGATGACTGAGAATGGGCCTATATTATGATGTAATACAAACCTACCTAAGCTCATATTTACAGTTTCTTGTCCGTCTGAATTTATTTTAAAAAAAAACTTATAAAACATCAACCCTGTTGTCTACAGTCAAGATATGAACATCATTTTTTTCACAACAAACAGGACTTTTAGAATATTTGTACTGCAATGAGGTCACTTGAATGTTAAAAATAAATAAAATGGAACATGAATCTTACAGATGTGTATTGATATCACACACAGAGCAATACAAGCTAAGCCAATCTCCTCTAAAACACTTCAAGTTCTCATATGTCTTGGGAGTCACACTGTGAAGAAATAAACATTATAATTCATACAGTTAACAAAATATGCAAAAAATAAACATAATAAACATTATAACTCATATAAAGCACAAACTATTTACATTTCTTCAAAAAAAGGTCCAAATATATGCCAAATATCAAACCAGTGACGCCATTCTCCATTGTCGTCCATAATTTATCACTCTAGTTTGAGCATAGTTGCTCCACAACGGATCAAGTCCAGACCCAGCTTCCCAACCTCAGGCGTTGTGGGCGGGGCTAGGTTTGGCTGGCATCCAGGCTACTTGTCTGCTGCTATCCCATCCATGAGTTCATCAGATCATGGTGCTATTTCACCCTTAGCTGCAATCTGTTGATAATAAAGCAAAAACCACAGAGACAAAACTTAAGGAATGCCACAAGTTAATGTGGGAGTGTGTTTATGTATGTGTGTGGGTGTGTGTGTGTGTGTGTGGGGTGAGGTCAGGATTTCTGGCTTTGTGGCAGTGTTTTTGTCTTTCAATGCATGTTTTTAACACATTTTGTTTTTGACAATCATAAGTAAACCAAGTTGTCACGCCTCAGCTTTCCCCTCCCTCCTTTTCCTCCACATTCTTTTCTTCTCTTCCACACTCTGCACCTCAGCCAAGGTTATCTCTTCCATCGATTCTTATCATCAGCTTTTCAATTGATCTATTACCCCTGCACCCCACCTACTTAATGCTAGCTTGATTAATTATTGTCCCCCACAGGGCTGGGAGTGGGGAGGCTGCCAGAGAGAATTCTCTAGATTAAGATATATTGTCATTGTCTTTGTTCCCGGGCGATTCAGAGCACACCAACTTGTGTTGAAACACGCTGAATTTAGAGAAGCTAAAGTGGGTTGGGTCCCCTTATACTGATGCCAGATGTACACTCAGGGCTGGGTTCCCAACATACAGTACATGTACTACTGGCTACAGCAATTGCCTGGTTATTTTTTCCTCTGACTTTAATTCTCAATAGCATTCAGTATCATTTAAAGGCATCAGATAATTTGTAAAAATGGAAATTAAAATTCCCAAATGTAATTTACATGTTCATGACAAGCTTCGTTGACACTCTATGTTTTATTCCCTGATAGCATGGCGCAAACAAGAAGCAAGGTGAAGACAGAGGGAGGTTTTACCCGCACTGTGCATAATGGTTTCATCCCATTTAGGCTTTTCAGCATTTAAACCCTCATTTAATTTGATTTGAGTGATTAAAGGCTATATCTAAAACTATAGTCAGAATGTTGTCATTTGAGGGGTTCTATTGATGTCTACTTGTTCTGGCAGGAAAATACCTTGTGCATAGGAGCAGATCCACATATTAACAGGCCTTTAATGCTGCTGAATGTCTCTCCGGCTGCCAACAGCTTGCAAAGAAACTGCGTTGCCTTGAGCAACAGTTACAGTATATTTGCAGTGGCAGGTAATTCAAACATAATGTACATACATATCATTTCTGGAGACATTACACAGCTGGATTATGAATTCAGAAATTCTCTGGCATTTTATGTTTGATTAGATCCTGTTGTGACAAACTCATTGAGTTTGTGCCCGCTGGTGTAACACCATTTGAATGCAGCATGATCATTTTTAATCTGTCTTTATTTAGTTCTTTTTGTCTTTTGTTTGCAGTGTTGGAAAGTTCAAATGTACACTATGTAATACTTAATTACTAGAGCATACACTTCTGTTCATTTTTTTTTTTTTTACACAGGATCACAGTTTTACATACAAAGCATGTGGTCATGCAATACAATATTTGGTATAAATTATATAAAAGCGTCGTAGAAATGTTGTAGAAGTGTTGCAGAAGGGCCGTATTAGCGCCGTAGAAGTGTCATAGAAGAGCTGCAGAAGCACCACAGAAACGTTGTACAAGTGGCGTAGAAATGTTATTAAAGCATTGTCAATTTTTTAATTATCACCCTGTGAAGAAGACTCACGATCGTACATCACATCACTATTAACACTAACACAACATTAACACTATTTTAACAACGACATCACATACGTACATAACTGGATGAAATGGAAGAAACCATTCTAGTATGTAGACTACTTACTTACTATGGTAGAAGCCCAAATAACATGGAAAAATGACAACCAATGGAGTCTGTGAGTTGGGCGTGCACAACGCTTTGCGTCTGAGGCGCATTGAAACAAAACCACGGCGGGGTAAAATGCTACTTACACAGACAATTCAACCATATAATTATAAATAATATAAAACAGAACTGAATATTCATTAGTTAGATTTAAATTGCAAGACTTTTTTCAGTGCTATATTACAATGTTTACTTAAAGGTCTTCTAAGCAATGTTGGGTGATGGCACTTCTTGTTGACGAGGCTAACTCAGCCCTCCCTCCTCCTCATCCCCCCTCGCTCCCTTCGGTGCTTACGCGTACTAACCCTAATTATTGGGTTTCTGTAAATAACATCACATAGTACGGTCTGGACCTGCTCTTTTATGAAAAGCGCTGTGAGATAACTGTTGTTGTGATGTGGTGCTATGTAAATAAATCAAATTGAATTAAAAAATTGAATAACCCCCCAGTTCCCATCCCAAAATTCTTTTTGTCAGTTACTGGCTGGAACGCTGGAAGACTGTTTGGTGGTGCAGGTCGGCCTCTTTGTTTTTGTTGCCATTTGTAGACCCTGGACTGTCTACAGAGACCACATTTTTTACAGTGTGTTCTGGGGACAGGCAGATAGCAGATAGTGAGGAGACTCAATTTTATTTTATTTATAGTATCAATTCACAACAAGAGTTATCTCGAGACACTTTACAGATAGAGTAGGTCTAGACCACACTCCAGAATTTACAAGGACCCAACAGTTCTAGTAGTTTCCTCCAGAGCAAGCAACAGTGCGACAGTGGCGAGGAAAAACTTCCTTTTAGGCAGAAACCTCGGACAGACCCAGGCTCTTGGTAGGCGGTGTCTGACGACCGGTTGGGGTTAGAATGAAGAGTCCCAAAAAATAGTAGTTTGTAGTAGTTCTTTGTAGTAGTTCATGGCATAGCAGGGCACTGTGCGGCATTACAAGGCACAGCAGGACGTATGCTCTGCAGTGCCCTGGAGCTGTTTTTTACAGTGTGTTCAGGGGACAGGCAGCTAGCAGATAGTGAGGAGATGTTTTTTACAGTGTGTTCAGGGACAGGCATGCAGATAGTGAGGAGATGTTTTTTACAGTGTGTTCAGGGGACAGGCAGCTAGCAGATAGTGAGGAGATGTTTTTTTTTTGTGTTCAGGGGACAGGCAGCTGTAGTTCAGTGGTTCAGGGGACAGGCAGCTAGCAGATAGTGAGGAGATGTTTTTTACAGTGTGTTCAGGGGACAGGCAGCTAGCAGATAGTGAGGAGATGTTTGCTGTATGTGACAACAAATCTTGTAGCCTAAAAAATGTGTGACATGGCTTAGAGCACCTTTTAAGTAAAGGATCTGAATATTTTTAGTATATTTGTAGTTTCTTATAAGGTCATGGATCCAAAACTTTAGAGGCAATCTGAAAAGTTCAGTTGATAACCAAAACTATGTGCATAAACATTTTTTTACTTGTTCACATTGAATGAAATACAAACATAAAGTTTTTAATTGCTTTAAAAGGCAAAAAAGAAAAGGTACACATGCACTGGAGGCCAGTGTCCTTGTTAGAAAGGGAGCCTCTGGACAGCTATTAAAGGAGCCTTCTTCTCTGCTTCAGTGCTTTGTGTGTTGTCACTCAGTCAGATAGAGAGCTCTTACTTAAAAAAATCTCCAAGGCTGACATAAAAGGAAGTCCAACATGAAAGAAGGAAGTCATGAAACAGCATCAATCTCCAGTTTACACAGTAGAGGTGGGGCCAGGAGGGGGGGGGGGATTATACAAACTTCTACCAGGAATAATAGGCAGATGCAGCAAATGAAACACACACACACACACACACACACACACACACAAACAGAGGCTATCTTTCCTGCTTGGGTTATGATATGAGCCTGACAAATTATACAAATGATCCCGACAGTGTGTGTAACATTCATTATGTACCCACCCTGTTGTCCTTCTAGGTCAATAAGCCATGTAGGCCATACACTGCATAAGAACACACTTCAAAGAGATACATTTCTTGCTTATTTATGGCGGACTGTGTGCAATTTAGTGTTTATGTGAGTTCTTGTTCCAGTATACTTGTGGGGTTCCGACTGCTGGACCCCACAACTTTAAAGGGCTGTTTGAGGGTTTAGACTTGGTTTTAGGATTAGGGTTAGAATCAGGTTATGGTTAGGGTGGGGGTAAGGGTTAAGGTTAGGCATTTAGTTGTGATGGTTAAGGTTGGGGTAAGGGGCTAGGGAATGCATTATGTCAATGACTGGTCCCCACAAAGAGTGTGAGTGTGTGTGTGTGTGGATTAGACCTCCCTTTCTCCTTACTCACACGCACTAAACACCTACTGAACCTCCCAAATGAAGATAAACTGCAGTAATTACTGTATTGTTTAGTGTCTATAAAGTGTGAAGATTAATTTTATTCAATAATTCCATGCTCCAATTCAACTGTTGCAGCAACGAAAGAAAGCACTTTTTGTGATCCTATTCACCATGTCACTCTGCAACAATCCATTATTGATGTCTCAGATTCTGAGAGTCGGTGAACTCAAACTGCAGATTTCAATCTTGGGCCCTGCCAGTCACCAAGACATCATATGAGTGCAGCTGAATGGCTGCAATGAACTTCATATGTAATTATTTTCTACTGCAGTCAGAGTCCAGATTTAAAACTCTAAATGTATTGTTTCTAGCCAGCGCCAATTGATTATGTCAGCTGAAAACGGGCAGATGGTATCAGCAGCTAGCTAATAAAGTTAATCTTAGCTCCATACAGTGACTGAAAATGCCTTTTTAAGCTTATTTTATTTTTATGTTGACTTATTATAAATACAGACCCTTGTTAAGGGTCATCAATATAAAATTGAAGAGTGTCTCTGTAAAAAAGTCATGGTGATTCATGTAGAAGAGAAACACAGAGACAGCATTGTCCGTGTATAGCAATGTAGAGCTAGTTAGTCCAATTATTATGTGTACATTATTATTATTATTATGTGTACCAGTATGTATGATATACTAAGATGGTAAGTAAGTGCTTACAGTGCATACAGACGGGCTCAGTCCCTAGGTCCTGGTGTGGGGGTGCCATTTGTTGCAGACGGTGTGTGAAGGTGACTGACAGTGTTCAGTGTTCATATTGCAATGGGGTAGAAACTGTGAGTCTATTTGTTCGGGATTTGATGGACATGAAGCGTTTGCCAGAGGGCAGCAGTTCAAACAAATGATGTCCGGTGTGGGGTTTACATATTTCATCCTACTATTGTTTGGATGCTACAGTATATCATACTTGGACAAGCAGAGGTTTGATTTATGCTGTATGGTTCATTTTTAATGAGTATGTTTCACTTTCAACTTAACAAGTTGCCGGGGTTCTTTGAAATCCAACGAGTAGGACAGAGCCAAGAAGTTAGCCTAAGTAAGGGTTAATGCCCAACGAGGTGTCCATTATCAGAAATGAATCCATTAATTAGTCCAATTAATGGACACCTCGTTGGGCATTAACCCTTCGCGGTTTGAACCTTAACTAATGAAAAATGCAAAACTATAATAACCCTGCCCTGGTCAACACCTGAGGGTTTGACTAATACCTGGACCAATCATACCCATTCAATACGTGTATTCTTCAATGCAAATGTTCACTGCTCCAGTAAATAGGAAAGGCCACAGATCCCACTCAGAATTGAGTAATCACCCAGGCCATGGTATCAACACTGATATCCAGTAGTATCTGGGATTGGCTTTCACACAATGGGGAAGTACTACGTAGCAGGAGTAATTGTGAAAAAACCTGTAACCCCACAAAGTATGATGCTCCTAGTCCTTGGAAGGTCCATTAGGTCAGGGTAGCACTGTAGGAAGTAATGCTAAGCTACTTAGCTGGGCATACTACCAATCACAGCTTACATTAGAGTGTCCATTCCTGAGAATCACTTTTATTAGAGTCAAATGCACACTTCTTCAAGATTTTGAGAAATTCAAAGCTCGACAGGCCTGCTATGCCTGGATACGGTTGCTATGCTATGACTCAACAATCACGGTTCTTTAGGGCTTTAGTGATCAGTCAGTTGTAGCAAGAGATGCTCTAGTTAATTTGACATAAACAACAATGATCTTACTATAATCCACTGGAAGAGGTTCGGGGACAAAGATTGCAGCAAGCAGCCTGAGACAGTCAACATGATGCAACGCTCAGACTGCACTACAGGCTATAATAACCCCTACCAGGTGGTTCTTTATCATTTGTCAGGGATGGATTCCGGTGCTGCTTGTGATGTCAAGTGGTCCGTTGGTTGAAAAGCAATGATATCTATGCAGCTGAATGTGTGGCCAAGCTTCAAGCTGTTTCTAGCATCTCCTCCTTTTTTCTTCTCAGTGTTCTCTCATGGCAGCTACACTTACTCTCTAGGAGTTAACTATCCAAGGACATTGCTTGTGTAGAAACCAGCACAAGAGCAAAAGTGACAGAAAGTCAAAAATAAAAATAAAAACCTGCAGGAATAGCAACTTTTTATTTCATTCAGTTATTTTTTGTTCCACTCGCCTTTACTTGCTAGCATTCTGACAAACACCCCTAAACCTGGCAAGCCCCCTCTCTTGCCCCCTTTCCCGGCTTGTCATACAGTATGTGCTTTCAGAGCACCAACCAAGCTTTGCGCTTCCAACGGAGCTTCAGGCAAGTGTCACTTTAAGTTACACGCGGCCGTTAAAAAAACCAGGCACAGAGCTAGCGGTAATAGATCTGTGCAAAATCAGGTCAAATGTCGGCGTCTCTATCCGACCCTTCTGGTGATTGTTACATTTGCAGAGCAGAAGCTGGCGATTTGAAAGGAAGAAAAGATGGCGTAATCACCCTCATTCTCGCTTTGCAATCTGCCAGAGAGTGAATAATGCAGACATAACATAGGATGGAAACGGAGCCACAGGGAAAGAGAGGAAATCATGCTAGAAGAAGAACACATCGCCTAAAGTTAAGCTGCATGTAGGACGGATCATTCTACTGGTTAGTTTTACAGAGGAATGACTGCTAAACAACCTGTGACATTCGGCATCAATATAGATATGGATCTAAAAGGGCTCAACATAAATTGCCTTTGACTTGTATAAGGGACGTATTTGATTACATAAGTATATTCCAGCCATGAAATCATTTAAAAGAAAATTTTTTCTAAAGTTGAAAACAGTAAAGCAGAAGATGAAGAGGTGCTAAGAAAAATAAAAACCCTGTCCCTGTGCTTTATCACATTGCAGTGTTACTGTGAAATGAAAAAAAATAAGATCTGCAAAGCAGCATCAGGCTGGCTTTAAGGACAACATGTTTTCCGAGCACTGTTTCTGGTACCTGAGTACTTCAGCTACATCTAGTGGCAAAGTTCCTGCCCATGCATTTAGTGAGGTCCTGTGATTTCTAATTTAAAACGCAGTGAGAACCCATTATTGTATTGGAATAAGAGGGGAGTATTGCAAGAATGACATTGAGAATGACAATACATTTTGTCTTTACATGTATAAAGAGAGGAGAACAAATATAAATATACATCGATGCAAGTGTCACACTCAACTCACTTACAAATCACAATTGCAACGTCAGAAGTATAAAAAAGATGCAATAAAACCAGAGGCCTTAGGGAGTGTGGAAAAATGATCAGGCAAAAGGGGATTTAAAAAAATGGTGTGAAGCTATGTACGTTATCTTTTTGCTGAAGGTAGGGTAGTCTAATTTTATTCTTGGGACAGGATATATTTTGTCGCTGTTGTACTTTAGCTCCCTGCAGCACATTATTCTGCCTTTTGAAAAAAATGTGTAAGGAAAAAGACGCTTTATTTAGTTTGCTAATTTCACTTCTATTGTGCATTGTAGCTATGTGATTTTTTTTTTTTTTTTTTTTTTTGAGTTATACCATTTTAGATTCTAACTATAAGTTAATTGCACCAAATTAATATTGTATGTCATATTTATTCATTGTTCATATTTCTGTTTCTGTGTTGAAATGCTTATATTAGTCAAAGAGAAATGGTCCAAATAATATATTTATAAAGAGAGTTTTTTTTTTTTATTGTACTGTATGTTCAGCCCCTTTCCCCAGCTGAATAAATTCCATACAGTCCCTTATTAGTAAAAAGCTTTGTACATGATTTAGATATTATCGACTGGCAATACTTTTTTTCCTTCTTCTTCTAGATTGAAATGTATGTCCAAATTATAAAGTCACTTAAAGAAACTCTGTCGTGCTATGTCTTCTAAACACATTTAGTATTGTTAAAACGTCGGGAAAGAATCATTGTATCTTAGTATATAATGCTTACGAAACACCATTCATACCATATAGACTGTTTGTGATAGACTGCACAGGGATCTAATGGTCTTATCTAATGGAAATCATGGTAATCTAATGGAATACATTTTGCTCTGCAGTGAAGATGAAAGGAGCACATGAAAAGCTTCTGTGATTCACAACTGTTGGTAAAAGGCACTTTGTTCACATCCCTCAACAAGAGTGTGAATCAGTGGCAACATCAGCCTAGGTGTCAGTGTATGTCCTGACCATCAGAAAGAGGGTAGTGGGGGTGGAGGGGGGGGCTGAGACCTGTGAGTGACACACTGAGTGCACAAAATACCCGATATAAAAGATCCAAACACGTTGGTTTGTATTACCACAACAGTCACATAACATATTACAAAATGCTTCCCATTCATTACCTAAAATACATCTTTTGGATTAGAGATAACGAGTAAACGCAAATTCCTTTTGATGCCACTGATTATTTGACATGCGATTAATGCATGCCTATTCTGTGATTTGGGCCTCCGTAGTAGCCTAGATATCTAGCGGCCAGGGTCGTCTAGTAACTCTTTTTTTTGGCTAACAAGCTGGAAAAAAACAATTCTAGTCAGGCCAATCACATCATGTGTAGAGTCGGTGGGCGGGCTTTAACATGGCGGCAGAGTAGCGACGGTTTGGCGTGAATTCCCTGCTACTTGATAACAAAGAAGATGGCTGCTGCTGGAGAACAGCGGCCTTTTGAATCGGCTTCGGTTGCGACTCAGGAAGACTTGGAGCCGTTCTTTGTTTTTCTCTGAGAAAAGAACAAAGAACGGCTCTGAAGTCATTCTTAAAAAAGGAAGATGAGTTTTGCCGACCCGATACGGCAACAGTTTAATCTATCAACCAGCGTTGCTCTGGTTGGTTGGAGCTCTATCTCATTGCGTGCAGAGGGAAAGACAACCGTTGATTCCGCCCCTCGGATTGAGCCATGCCAATGGAGAGTTCCCAGACCCAACATCTTGATGATGTGGGTCTGGCTTGTCAGGCTAGCTCTGTAGTGGATTGCTAGTAGAAACCGTAAAACGCACTGTGATAACATCCAGGGGATCACCAAACCGGTCTGATCTACGAGGAGAACCACAGTGTGCTAAAGGTGTTCCTGGAGAACGTGATCTGTGATGCCGTCACCTAACACAAGCACGCCAAGAGGATGACGGGGACCGTCACGGATGTGGTGCCCGGTCTGAAGAGGCCGCTGGCCAGCGGGTCCGGTTTCTACAACCGGTGCTTCATCGTTCCCGAGACGGACGGGGGCCTGCGCCCTCTCCTGGATCTGCGGATTCTGAACCGGTCTCTGAGGAGATACAGGTTCTGGATGCTCACCATCCCCGCCCTCGTGTGTCACATCCAGTCCAAGGACTGGTTTGCCACCATAGATCTGAGGGACGCGTACTTTCGCGTCTCCGTTCATCCTTCCCTTTGGCCTAGCACTCTCCCCTCGCACTTTCACCAAGTGTATGGATGCGGCACTGGCCCCTTTGTGGCTCCAGGGCATCCGGGTCCTGTATTACATCGACCACTGGCTCATCCTGGCTCAGTCTCGGGGGTTGGCGGTTCGGCATCGAGATGTCGTCCTCGCTCGTCTTCTTCGTTGGGGCTGAGGCTCAACGAGGTGAAAAGTGTGCTGGTATATAATGAGCTATGTGCCGGTGTGCTTATATGCCCCTACGGTTATGCCGTCACATGCTACCGTTCTCACTAGGACCAATAGGATTGGAGTAGTTTTCATTCGCATTCAGCCCTGTCATGCCTAAAGGCGTTCCCATAGTGTCGTAACCGTCGCAGTGTCTCGTTCCCCTATCTCGGGGAACAAGGGTTACATACGTAACCCGAGACGTTTTCAAGTACTGGGAGTGGCCGGGTAGGTTGAGCTGGGAGGGTCGTCTGTACCTGGCCATCTGGGAGTGGCTTACGCGTCCTACTGCACCCATCTAACATTTTGTTCTTTCTTTGGTTTTCTGCACCAGACAACACACATCACACCATTCATTCACCCATCTACACATTGCAAACACTCCTACACTTAAACATCCCACAACTACATATATGTTGTGTTATTAGTCTACTTAGTTCTATAAACTATTTTTTGACTAATGTACTGTATCTGTGTGTGACCTCCTGTTTGTTGCTGGCCTTGAGCCAGACGGTAACAATTGACGGCGCTAATTTGGATTATGGAAAAAAAAAATCTTCATCTGTGAGCAAAAGCAATTTGTATGAAACCATTTCATTTCTCTTCATTATTTTTGGAGTACAGTGTTGATGAGCTAACGGAATATATTTCTGTAGCCCTATAGCAAATCCTGAACATTCAGCCTTTAATATGATGCAGTAAGGTGTTCAATACTTTCTTTAATGGGGACTGGGAGGACAAAACTGTGTATGATCAAGGTGTAAATTGCCAACATAAATTACCAGGGCAGCTCTGGGCAATAAAGCATGTGTGTGAACATTAGACCTCAGCACCAGAGGTCAACAGTGGCTCTGGTGCTTACCTTCACATAAAAGGTAATGACAGGTAAGTGGAGATGGTAAAGAAACATCCATCAAATTGTCACATAGGGCAATGTTGATCTCAGATTTCATTTTCGCACACTAAATTGCTTTTTTTTTTAGTTATTTTACCAATTATTGGCCATTTTGGAATGGAAATCTGTGGGTCCTTTGCAGTGGCCCGGGTTCTAATCCGACCTGCGACCCCTTGCTGCGTGGCCTCCCCCCATCTCTCTCCCACCTTTCCTGTCTATCCACTGTCAGTCTGAAATAAAGGGAAAAAAGCCCCCAAAAAGAAATAAATGTGGGCCACAATTATGAGATTAATAGAATAAGTGCAATTAGTGTAAAGACTAAAGCACCAGTATCAAAAGAAATACTAAGAATTCTGACATTGGTATAGCCTTACAAATATGTGGGCTAAAAATATAACGTTTATTTTCAGGGAACCACCAGAAAATACATAAATGAGCTATGGCAATCTGCCCTTTTTAGATTATGGCACATTGTATCTTGAATATAAAGTCGATATGTGGGCTTAAAGGTGATTATAAAAGGAAGCTTATACATTGCCCAAAATGGAAAGAAACCATTCTCTGGGGACCATGGATATGCTTTTAATTTGCATGACATACCTCTTTGTTTCATTCCTCCAGCTCCCTTTGTTTCCTAAATTAGAACAAACGTATCTACCCATCTGCATTCTGCACCGCTTGCTTTCCCTGCTCACCACTACAGTCAAATTGATATTAAAACCCTTCTGAACATGCCCCGAAAGATCCATATACTCCATAGGGAGACAAATATGGATGAATACAAATAAAACATGGTTGAAATGTATGCAAGACAATCCGATGAAACAGAATTGCAGATTGCTACGATGTAAGTCAGAAACATAGCATAGATCCCCCCCACCCCATCTCTCCAGGCACCTATGCATTATTCTTTCAGTATGACCGTGTAAAGCTCACCTTGCTGTGACAGGAGGTCTCTTATCTCCAGTGGAGGCCTTTGGATTTCATCAGGCTTCAACAAGAACCTTCCTTTATTAATCTTTGCCAATAAGTCTGTGCATCCTTTACTGCAACACTGTGGTGGGTTGGCACAGGATGAAAGGAACTATCATGCTAGAGTGGCTTCATTGCACATTTCCACTGGGTTCATTCGAGGGCCTGCCTCTGCTTCTCTGTTTATAACCCTTTTTACACCTATGATCTGTGAACGATGTGTATGGTGGCCGACTGGGGCCAAACGCACTGCAACTTAATGAAACACACAAGTAGACAAAACACATGCAAATTAAGAAAACATCTTCATAAATTTGACAACACACAACACAACCAAATCCACACATGTGCTGCAAATACAGAAACAATGCAAAAGAAAAGCAATCCCCGAACAAATGCAACAAAAGCAAAGCTGCATCCAGATTACACAACGGAAGTTGAGCTCTATGTGGAACAGCTTGAATGTTGCCCCCGCAGAGAGAGCCCTCTTACACAGACACGTCTCTGCTGAAAGTCACCTGGGACCTTGAGCCAATAAACTAGAGACACACCCACCAAATAAGAGAAAACAAAACTCAAATATACAGTAGACTTAATTTTTATGAATGATCTCAAAGCAGTTGCACACCGATCCCCAACGATACACACCGCTCTGAGATTGAACATGCTCACTGTTCCTCTTAGCGCTTCCCCTAGAGGCCTGGAGAACTTCCGTTGTGTAATCTGGATTTTGTCGCATTGTGTGCTTTTCTTTCTGCATCGTGTCTGTATCTGCTACGCGTTTGCTAAATGCTGTGCATGTATTGTCCAAATATTGAAGACGTTTTCTTAATGTGCTTGTGTTTTATTCAATAGCATAGCATTTGAATTTTTTTTTCTTACAAAAGAACGTGGAAAAAAGTGATAAAAACATTGAAAAAAGTGACAAATATTGAAAAGCAACCAAAGTGTCAATAAAAAAAAATTAACAAAACGTTTAAAAAAAGTTTTAATTTAACATTTTGACCCACGGCCGACGGGAAGACAACACGAGGGTTAAGTTAAGTTGTAGCGTTGGCCCCTGTTGGCCACCGTAGCTCTGGATATGTGAGTCATCCAACTGGCTGTTGTCTTACAACAAATGTAAAACCTTTGCAAAGTATGCTGCTCAACATATTGGTTTTTAAATATTGAGGAATACACATTTTAAATCTGTATTTGTGTAGATTAATTAATAGAATTGCAATTAAAATGCAGCTTATTGAGTAACATTAAAGAACTGAAACCGCAACCCAGCTGGAATTGGATAATTGTAATATTAGCGAGGCCCAAAAGCAAATTGAAGCTCCTTTAAAGATGATTTCCTCCTGGGGGCTGTTGTCACACTAAGTGCCATCATTTAAATAAGCGTTTCTCAGTGTTGTTGGCTGCAAAGGTGTGTTGAGTTTCGACTGCATAATACATTATGCAGTCGAAACTCAATTTGACACGTTTCACCAAAGTTTTCTTTGCCTTGTTTTCTTTGAATAATTTAAAGAGTTGAAATAATTTAATGAAATGGAAAAATTTAGAAGTCTAAAAAAATAAACAGAATTTTGTGTATCAAAAATGCTCCTGCTCATTGGTTGAGTTAGTCCTCATAAAGGCAGAGCGGGAAATAAAAAAGGAACCCATTGAAAGACAAAAAGAGACAAGCAGCAACCTACTGAACATCTGACGTACTGTGGGCTGAAACCACTTTAAATAACTATGTGCCCCCCTATGTATTTCTGAATATGGATCAGTGTTATTTCTTTAGTTGTAGATCAAAGATTGTGTGTGTGTGTGTGTGTGTGTGTGTGTGTGTGTGTGTGTGTGTGTGTGTGTGTGTGTGTGTTAGAAAAACATGAAGTGGGTCATGGGCTGCTCCCCTTCCCAATGGCAGATTGTGCAGGCTCTGGACCAACTGGCCAGGAAGATCCTGTTAAATTTTTCACCATATTGCGATATTGAACGATATAAAAATGCATAGAAAGAGGGAGGTCATTAATAAAATATAGCACAGTCACATATATATATACACACACACACACACAAAAAAGAATATACACCAAAATATAACAAAGTTTATAATGTATGCTAATATATTTGAAATTTAACTGATGCATAATTATGGTAATTTAGCTGCAGTTTTCATTCATAATAAAACATTTTTAAGTTAAACATTTGAGCTACTTATTGGGCATTATAATATAAGTAAATTTCAACTCTTCAATTTGCATTTTCCTAATTTGCGCTGTTTTAATTTTATTGGTTTACATCGATCTGTTCGCCAGTACCAGCACAGAGGATGAGAAGACATCCCTTCATACTTCATCCAGGCTTCGTTGTGGACAGAGCTTGCCTTGCTTCGCCTGCTTTGTTTTTCACGAACTTCAACAGTGTTATTTCGGGAGACTTTAATTTATGCTAAGCCCGTTTTTGCCCCTCTGCGTGGTGCAGTGACATAATGCAATAAGTCACACCAGACACTAACAATAGCCACAGGCCACTGGTCAGCTCTGTTTTTAGATGACTGTTGAGTCATTTAAAAAAAAAGATGTCTTGTTTGCTATTAAGTGCTTTGCCTTTACCAGCCCCGGGCCAGTGGCTGGCCAAGATAAATAACCTTCTTGCGATGTTAGCGGAATTATTTCCTGGCTAACAACTAAGCATGACAAGGGCTGCTGCACAGTGTTGTTTTAGCATTGCTCCCGATTTGGCTGTCAAAAGAAATGCTTGATAAAGACATTCGTGTTTTATAACTGCCCATAAACGCCCTGTCAACACAGCCCACTGAACTCTCTATGTCAAAGTATATGGCTCATGCACTGTAGGCGTCAGCAAAGGTATGGCATCAATACGGTGGAGATTCCCCATGAGGAAATGCACCAATCATTACTCACCTCTGATGATCCCACTAGCACAAGACTGAAAGGGTTGAAAAATAGATGGCATCTTGTGCGTTTTTTTTAACATTAAGATACAGTATATCTTGGAGGAATATATCAGGAAATGTCGTTAAAAAGCCAGGAGATGACCACAAATGAAAAAGGTTCTAGAATAAGGATAATATTCAAGTAAAAGTACTGTTGAAATTATTTTTTGGGGCATCTTTAGGACTTTATTTTCAAAGGACAGATGAAGACATGAAAGGGGAGAGAGAGGTGGAATGCCATGCAGCAAAGGGCCGCAGGTCGGAGTCAAACCTGCGGTCGCTGCGTCGAGGTGAAAACCCCCACATATGCGTGCCGGCTCCACCAACTGAGCTATCCTGGCCATACGTAAATCTACTGTTACTTGAACTCAACAAATACTTACTCAACAAATGTGAGCTTTCAGCACCACATACACAATAATGAAACAAGTCCTCCATACCAGATGATGAAATTGATTATTTTTTTCCCAACAATTACCATTTTAAACATGCCGTTAACGTTGTTAAACGGTTTGCAGACGGTTACGTTTAGGCACCAAAACTACTTAGATTTAGAAAAAGATTGTGGTTTGAGTTGAAATCATGTGGTATGGACCCCACCACCCTATTCTAACCCTTGTGTTGTCCTCCTCTGGAATTCATGGTCAATAACATTTATATAAAATTATACCTAATATTTGAGTTAAAAAGGCAGAAATTATGAACTATTTTGACTAATAGTTAAGATCAGAGGAAATGAAAGTGATCAGTTGTATTTGCAATGAGTGTTGTATGGAATCCAATCCATTTTTTGAGGTAATTAGGTTAAAAAGAAAGACATATTTCAGATGTAGAATTTTTTTTAAAGGGGTCAAATTTGACCCGAGGACAACAGGAGGGGTAAGTAATGACATCAACCACACAGTCGGCCCGTCCACATGATACAAGCCTTCTGTGATCGTGGATGCGCCCTCAACCCTCCCACGCACAGTTAACAGTAGCCAAGGAGGACACACAGCATTAATAAACCGTGATGGACTGGAGTCAGTGGGGTTTCTGCTTGGGAAAGTCAACAGATGCCACAATCTCCTGAACATAGTCATACTGAGAAATACAGACCGAGTTGTGTGGAGCTTAATTAGCTTTGTAGCAACTCATTTGCAACTCAACGGCTTGAATGTAACGGACGTTCATTAACGTAAAGTTATGCTCTAAAGTTTAAAGCTTTTCCGTTGGTTTCTTAAAGTCGTAACATTTCATAAAATAACTGCCCACTTATTTTTATACATACCGGAATGGGGAAATTATCACCTTACTTACTGCTTTGCTCCCATTAAAAGTTACTGGATGCCACTAGAGGGCACCACCCCTATGAATGTTAAAATGAGTCGTAATTGCTTCTTGAACTAATGACCTATGGGAGCAGGAGGACAGCGTCCAACAATGAGAAGGTGTGTGTAAAAGCTCTTTTGCCATGATAATGCAAATAAGCCGTAGCATAGCTGCTATCGTGGCTGTAGACTTGTCATCTTCAGATATGCCACGCTGTGTATTATGCTGCCACAACAATGGTTTTGCTGTAAAGGTGTGGATTAATTCCGGACTTTGTATATACTCTACATTTCTACTTGATAAATTAGAAGCTAAGAGTATCCTTTCCTTTCAACAATCAGTGTGTAAAGCTTAGGTGTCTATTTGATGAACAGAGAGCAGTGAAGGACAAACTTTCCAAAACTCTTAGCCCACTTAAAGAAAAAAGGGCCCTCAAGGCTAGTTTTCTTTCTGCTTCAAATCATTCAAGGGGTTCAGCATTATGTTATAAAAATGAATCTAGCGGAAATTGAATTTTCAAAAGGCAACTCCACCCAGAGAGCACAATCTGCTTAAATCATCTATGAAGGATTATCAACCACAAGTATTGATCGACATTGATGCCCAATGTTGATACCAAGTTGCAAGGTCTTATGACGGTGAAACCTTTTCATAACAGTGTCTTTATTCATTTTTACAACATATTATTGTTAGCTAGGTGTAAATACAACCTTCACCTTAGAACTTTAGTTAAAAAGAATTCCTATTGATATTAATGCCATCTGCTTATATGATTGCACATGTAGAAATGATGAAAAGTTGTTCCTTCTTTGTCTCTCTCTGGCGTACATCTTCTCTGACTCGCCGATGGTCAGCTGCAATATATTTTAGTGTTTTTTTTCTGTGCAGTGCTAAGAGAAGGCAAACATAAAAAAGAACAGATTTAAGATAGGCGCAGAAGTCATAAAAAAATATTAACTTGAAGAATGATATTACACTAGTATAGTAATCTCAGCAAAGTCAAGGAAAGAACATAACATTGATAGAAATGAAAATGTTTAATAGTGAGAAAGTTTGGCAGTTAGAGCAGTTGAATAAGACATTTTTCAATGTTTCTTCATGAACTCTTTGGTTGTCTTTGTCATCTAAAGCCAACCAGGTTGCATCCATCACAGTGAAGATGTGCCTTATGTGATCATAAATGTGTCGCTGTTGTGTCGTAACAATAACGACTTTGTCTTGACTTATTCACTTTACTTTATTCCAACCAACATGAATAGGTAGTGTGCTCTGTGTGTGGTAAAATGCCATTCAATTGCTTTTTGTAACATATTAACCGGAACTGCTGTAAAACTGTTGTTAGTAAAAAATAAATGTAATCATCCACATCCTTTCTTACCACATCTCAACGTTAAATCAACGTCTGGATGATAACTCGGCATTTAGTTTCCCAGATCCAAAGAGGCAGTTTTAGAATGTTGTCTCAAAGGCTTTGCAGTAGAAATCCACTAACCTCTAAATATCTTAGTTTTGACTGTATGTGGTCTAGGTGGTCATTTTCAGAATGATTCAGGCTGACATATTACTATAATTACTGAATGCGAGAAGAATGTTCGTTTGTGGGTCCAAAGTGGCTCACTGTGGTCTGCTTTGATGGTTTATGTTTGATTTCTTGACCGGGCACAAAGAAGCAAGATTACAGAGGAATTAGGCCACTAGGAATAAGCCTTTGTAATCATGAAAAAACAAAGTCAGTCAATGCCATAGCACATAGACATTTTAGTGAGTGAAACGGTATAAAATAGCAGTGTTACATTATATGAGTCGATACTTTTCACATAAAAAATCTGCCTGTGGTTTCATTTTAACTGTTTGGAAAATCTCTTCCCATCAACCTTATTTAAAACACCTTTGGTCCATAGATTCTGCCTGCAGGGAGACCTACACAGTCGTTAAGATGCTGGATTTAAATAAAGACAAAATGTATCTTTTCTGGCAGCGACTGAAAAATGATTCAGTTTGCATGAGAAAGAGCACCTGGACAGATGGTCCTGGACCAGCTCAACCTCTGTCTGGGTACACCTGCCCTATGAACTCTCTGCATTATAATGCTTTGTATTGGAGATCTCATTTGGATCCATTGTTGAAAACAAAAAAAGAGACATGATACTTTGAAGAAAAGGGAAACTTTGTCACAAGTAGAAATTACAAAGGGCATCTGTTGGAAGAAGCAGACAGGCTGTGAACATGCTCTTCAACATCTCGCATAAGCTGCCTTAATTGTGTTGGTGCATAGCGACACAATCAGTGATAGCAGAGGAGAGGCCAGTTGGGTGATGGGCGGGGGGGGTCAGTACAGAACAAATTCTCACTTTGATTGATGAGTTACACCAGAGACAAAGCTTTTATCTTTTACCTCTCCTTCTTCTTGTAGCTATATGTGTCTAACTGAGCTTTTTTTTTAAAAAAAGAGTGTAGCCAACTAATTTTTGGCTACCAGCTTTACAAGTGCAATCCTGGGACAGCACACCTTGGGAAAAGATATTGCAACAGGATGAATACATTGTTAATGGAGGGCATACATTGTCAACAGGTGGATGTGATGTGCTCATGCAGGGGACAGGACCTCATTTCTCACATTTCTGGGGTGAGGGTGTAGCCAGGGGATATCCCAACTAATACTTCCTCTTCTGGTGTCGGCAATTGTTTACAGCCAATACTTTATGCAGGTGTTTTAGGTCCAGACGATATTTCAGTTATTCTCTATGAACATATACATCTGCACATGAATGCAAATACATTTAAAAAAAAGAAGAAGCCAATAACCAATGGGTTCAGAGATTGCCTTTCGGCCAGTGAGTTCCGCCCTTTGTTACGCTCCACAGGGACTGTACCTTCATTCAACCAAAGCTCCCCCAAATGGGATTGGTCAATACTACTCAGACTACAAACGGAAACCAGAACAACTTCCAATACCAACATCTTGTCCCGTTGCCGACATATTTTGAATTTTTTTGCACCTACTGTAACCTACCGGCCAAAAGTTTGGAGTTTCTTAGAAACTGATTGCTGATAATAGGCAATGTAGATATTAAATTAAAGATCAGCCCCCCCACTCAGATCAGCTGGTATTCAGTCTATAATGGAGTTGTATGGAAATTTATAAGTGACCCTAAACTTTTGACTGGTAGAGTATGTATTTGAGATTAAGCTGATGAGAAAGTTATATACTGTACATTTTTGTAGTGTCATAAACCAAAGAGGAAAACGTGAATGTGTGTACTAAATTTCAAGTCATCTGATTCAAAATATAAATTGCAGCCCCATTTCAGTCCTATTGCCATCCAATGCCGATGAAATCACCAAAAGTAAACTGAGCTGAACAACTGAAAACATGCGGACCGTTCCAGTAATAAATTCAGAGGAAGTTAAACACAAAGTATGTGAAATAAAACTGTCCCTAAACATCCCACCCACACACATTCCCTTACATATATCTCACTATTATTATGGTCTATAACACCAGAAATATAATGTTTACCAATAAAAAATAGACATTCTTACGGGGTTACAGGAATTTACTTATATTGTCCTGTTGATGATTTAGCATAACCACATCCATAGTGCTCTATAAGCAGTTCAGTTCAGGTGGGGATATTCTAAGTGCAAACTGTCTTTATGAGGGAGGTGCAGCGTTGTTGGATCCCTACCAAAGCATTTTTCCCCGAAATGTAACTACCAGTTGAACGTGTTGAACAATTGAACAGTGTTTCCAATTTTTCTGACAATCTAATTAGTGTAATCTTGGATCCATTTGAAGAAACGTCTTTGCAGTGTTTGATTACAGATGAAAGTGTACAAGGTGTGTCATTATTGTATTGGTAACGTACTGTGAAATGCACAGTGTTTGCGTCAGGTCTACTTCATGATCGCAACTCTGCCACATTAGTTCAGAATCAATGCACCTATTTAGATTACAGCGAAATGCTGAGTCAGACAAATGGGATATCGTATTGGTGGTATGTTGCCCAATAACTATGATCCTCAAACAATGGATGCAAATGAAAATGTATATAGGACTATTATTCTTCATGAACGTTTTTGGCTGCATTAAAAAGGCAAAATGATAAACACACTAGTGTGCATCCACCTCTATCGACAACTGTTCCTCTCTGTGGCTCCTATGGAAATCCAATTTTACACACCACGGCCTTTGTAGATTACTTTCTATTTCCTTCAACCAATTTTTATGAAGACATTGTGATTTTATTAACCAGTAAATACAGTTCTGTGTCACATAGTATGCATAGACATACATAAAAATCCATCAAAAATAGGCTGAGAGACGGAGATGCAGACATTAAATTAGAGCAGTAAGTTCAAACCTCTTGTAGTGTACTGTATCCTTTCCATAGTCATACCCCCCCCCCAACACCAGCACCACTATCACAAGACTCCCAGAAATGCTTGCTGATGAAATTGAGCCTTACCACAGCATGCATGTAACTTTCAGAATAATGTCCCTTATTTACAGTTTTTTTTATGATTTGATATGACAATCTTTTCAATACTTTTAACAACTTTCATAAACTCTTAACACAGTTAACACAACATCTGTGTGTGTAGGCTATACAGTCAACACATTTCTTGTTGCTTTGACACAAAATGTAAAATGCTTGTAACATCTTTTACACACAAGCTCAACCAAGACCAAAACAATGGATTTTTACTGACAAATTTGCAAATGCTTTCACACTTTAAGTCAGTACTGATAACATCATGTTCTAAACCTATCTTAGGCTAAAGTCAAAGAGAACAGCTGTTCATATTGTAAACTGAAACACAAATATATCCCCTGCATTTTACATGTATTCCATTGTTACTGTAAATGAGAAAACAGCTGATTGAAGATATGCAGATAGATAAATCACAGCTGATTCCCATCTAGGAAACACACCCAGGGGTTGAGGTTCTTTCCATCACATGACCATCTGTTTTTACAGTATTCTTTATATGTTACAGTGAGTGTTGTACTTTGACAGTAAGGATTACAGTAACCAAAGTCACATTACTTGTTTGTCTACACAAACCTGGCCACAGCTGATTCTGATATGTTTACAGTAGTACATACAGTAAAATCTATTTAGGCTGATTTTGTGCACTGCAATACAGTAAAGACGAACCCAAAGAAAGTAAGAAAGATCCCTGTCCATTTAAACTGTTTACAACGTAACTGGCATACTGAAATTTGTGAAATCCATGAAATAATAAACTTTTCTCATTACAAACAATAACAGAAGATGGGAATCATTTCAAAAACGTTGCAGCTACCTATGGTTGTTTGGTTGCTAACGTTAGCTCAAAACACCATTCAACTGACAGGCTTTGTTGTGTTTGATGCTAACTTGTAAATAGACAGACAGATATTTATTGATCCCAAAAATATGGGATATTATGGTGTTACAGCAGCAAACATACATCAGTCACACAGCACAGAATATAAATATAAATGAAATACCAGGATACAATATACTGTAAATACAATATACATGAAATAATAATAATGATAGGAATAAAAAAAAAATGATATTTGAATATATATATACAGGATGGGGAAAACAAAATGTGCAACTGCCTAAATAGTATGCTAAAATGGATGGTTGCACTTAGTGCAGTATTATGGTGTCTCAGTCTTATCTAGCACCCACTGATGACATGTTAAAGAGTTTTATTGGCTGTGGTAGGAATGATTTCCAGCCAGCAGTGAACCAACTTGGTTAAGTAGGTCCATTTTTATTGACATTACAGAAGTCTCTCGTTAGCATCTTATGTGCTACTTGTCGCAAAGTGACGCATTCTGCACTCGACTCAGATCAGGCAGTGACGCATTCTATAAAACTACATTGAAATGGTTCATACAAAAATGTAGAGAGGCGTCAAGAAAAACTGCAGTGTTAAACAAAATCTATGGTCAACACAATACACTTATCTATTGTATAAGGCAGACCTGACACATCCCCCTGATATTAGTGTTTTTATGAGATTGGGCTATGACTGACTAAATGTTCCTGTTGGGAGAATTATGTGATTTTGGATCATGTTTGCAGTGTTTTGGTAGACATAGTCTATTGTATTAGTGTATTATTAGTGTTGGAGGTTAGTTTACAATGTGTGATTTTGAGCATTAAGTGAACTGTTTTGCCAGTTGTGTGTTGTAGTTGTGTTGGTGAGTTAAGAGTTTAGGAAAATTGTTAAAAGTATTGAAAAAATTGTCATAGCAATCGTAAAAAAAACTGAATGTCATGTGAAGGCAGCGAGAACACTCTCTGGAGAGATTAGTGTTACTTTTCACAACTGTAATGCCTGAGAAGAAATGTTTCTGTCTTGTAGTATTGCCTCACCGTGACTCAGATGGAGTGAAAGAAACCATGCAAATAAAGAAAGGTAACAGAGAAAATAAGCTTTCATGTGCAAGAGCAACGCTGAACTTGTATGTCGACAAAAAATTGAGCAAACGTATAATGCAAACCGGAAACGATTGTTGCGTGTCATCACCTTCTCTGTCATGTTTCCTCATATATCCTATAAATATAAATTGTCTAAAAATATAATATCTCTAGTGATGTGATGGAGGCTCCTCCCTGCCCTGCTCAAACTGTGATCTTTTTTCTTGCATTGACATTTTATGTTGTTTTTGAATAGTTCTACTTAAAGACCATTATATCCAGATAGATAAGTATAGCAGGAAAGTGCCACACATGAAGTGTAGAGAACCATAGTTAATGCTGATGTTTCTATACAGTTCGCAACAGCTCGCTGAAGGTTTGATAAGTACCAATGATGTGAGTCATATGCTTTTCAATTCAATTTTATTTATAGTCAAATCACTTTACAGATACAGTATATCTAGACCAGACTCTTATCTACAGAGACCCAACATTTCTGCCCAAGTGCAAGCATTCGGTGTGTCAATGGCGAGGAAAAACCTCCTTTAAACAGGCAGACTCTGGCACTTGGTGGGCAGCCATGTGCAGCTGGGACTGAGAGACACAGATATACAGGAATATGATTCACAATAATTATAGCAGTGGGTATGATGAACAGTGGTAATTATACTAACACCAAAGATAACAGAACTATGGCTAGAAATAATAGTAGTAGCAGTGTAGGGCATTGCAGGGCGTTGGGCATTCACCATGGCAGCAGGTGCAGCCACTATCCTGGTGCCACCACAATCCAAGGAAATCTATGGCATCATATAACGAGAATGACATGCTAAATAACGCTCTGCACCACCATCAACAAAACCAAATAACTCGCCAAGAAAGCTGTTCTGGAGTCTAATGGTGAACCAGTTTTACTTTGTTGCATTTAACTAATTGTTAGAGGCATTAAGAGGTAAAATTATCCACTAATAAAAAGGAAGTAACAAAGAAAAGGAGCTTGGCGACCACTTTCCTACACAATGTACTAGACTGTCAATTACGGTTGTGCTGCAGGAGTTACTTTAAGATGAAATGTTCACTAAACATGCAATATTCAACATTAACTTAGTAATGTATAGTAGCAATACCTATCTATCTATCTACCATTGTCTTTTAACTTCTTCTACTTCCTTCCCTTGCTTTACACCGGGTGTGTGTCAAGTGATGAACCATCCTCCATTAGCCTGGCTCACCTTCGCGAGCAGCCTGGCACTGTGAAAAGTGATTAAGCACACTTTCCACTGTGTAACATACTAATTTAGTAAAAAGGCCCAAAGCATAGCAGCTCCCTTCAGTGATCATATTTTTCACAGTAATTAGTGTGGCATTTTTGTCTCCTATGAGAGCAATCCATTTTAGCTATTATAAAAGGCTTCTTTGTTTAAAAGTGCTCATTTGTTTCACAGGCATATTGTTTGGATCACAAAAGCAAAGATTTGCCCAAGATTGTTGTTGGATGTCTGTACTTTGTGGTGTTTTTTTCAGAAATGTTACCCTTTGTTCAGGCTTTTGTCCTTTTGATAACTATCACAGCTCTTCTGAGTGCATATGCTGAGCTTTGTAGCATCTTTAAATTCACTCTTTTGGTTTGGGGCCCACAGCTTTTCTGTTTCAGTTCATCCTCACAGCTCTCGTCATCGTCGTTTCCAGATGCAGCAGGTGGCTGTTTTTGCTAAAATTAGCAACTAGCTAGTGGAGTGTTTGTCAGATAAATAGCCAGATACTTCTCTCTAAATGCAAAGAAAAGCTAAAAGGAGAGGTAGTACTGGACTTTCATTAATCAGGTGGACCAAAACACAACTTATATTCACATACATGAAAATCAACACTTATGTTGACGCTTTTTGTCGATGTTTTTAACTTTTTCTTACATTTTTGTCCTTTTTAACACTTTTGATGCTTTTATTCAATGTTTGTCACTTTTTTGACATTTTCAACACTACTTAACACTAACTTATTAACTTTAGGTTTACAGTTATTTTTGGAATTTATGGTCAATAAACCTCCTTTATAGGAAATTATACCTAATGTTTGAATTAGAAAAGCAGAAATTAGGAATTATTAAGACTAAAATTAAGAGACTGTATGTTGATGGATAATCACAGACTGGAATATGTCAACTTTTACTCAATACTATTTCAAAACCACTTTTTTTTTTTTCAAATGCTATACAATTGAATAAGACAATGAAAGTATAGATTTGTACTTGCCAAAGAGTGTGGTGTGGAATCAATCATTGGAATCTCAACTGAGGAGAAATTTAGGCAGACAGTTCAGTTTAACCCTGACCATGTCGCGCTGTCCCCGACTTCTGATCTTCCTGTCTTCCTGCAGATATATTTAAACTTATGATTGAGAAGTTAAGCTGAACCTTCAATGCAAATAAAGATATTGCAGGTGCCGTAGACATCTATGCTTACCTAAGTCATGAACCCAAACACCTCAGCACAGACAGAAGTCACTGTTGGCCTGACCATACTGCAGTAGAGCTAGTCCTTATGTGTGTGCGCAATAATACGAGTAGGTGTTATGTGGTAACCTGCTCCATGATCTTGGCAGGATGGGAGCGCTTGAGGTCTATCTTATCATACAGCTGTTAAGTTTCCTGTCCTCTATGGAGAAAGAGTTAAACTTCTATTTTGCATGAGAATATTATCTTCAGCCAGCCCTACCTCCAGAGCAAGGTCTGGCTAGTCTACACAACATTCCTGGATAGGTGAAACCCTTTCTCTGGTTTATTGGCATTTCTTTGAACCAATCACAATTGTCTTGGGTGGCGCTAAGCTCCGATGCATCTACACTCGAGAAGGAATTTGGTTTGTTGAAACATGGGCGGAGGGAGGTTGTGTTGCGTATGTGTTAAACATAAAAAAGCACCTGCACAACCTCGTATAGTTAAAGGTCGTTGGTATGGACTAGCCTTAAGATAGGTTATGAGGTTATGTTGGACACTGACCTGAATAAGACATGAGGTACCACTGTATTTGCATACATAGCATGACTTAGCATGAGTCAGCTGGAAATTCCACCACAATCAGGAGGACCTAATCAACGCCCTGTGTCTGCTGGATGTGTACATAGGAAACTGTTGCTAACACATTTGCCATATCAACTTAAAAGGTGATAATATGTCAGTGTTTAGTTCACATCTTGTTTACACTGCCCCCAAGTAGCCAAAGAATCAGTTATTGCAGGTTTGACGTTACTGCACAACTTGCACAGATCTAATGACACTCACATGGTGTTTTATATTGATGTGAGTCACACTCGCATCCAGAGCTCTCTACAGACTGGAGAATGGAAGCATCAAAGAATCCCTGAGTTCTGACTCACTACCAGATTGGGGAGGCTTACTTTAGCTTACTGAGTGCCAATTTAGTTTAGCCAAAGCAAGATTAGACCGCGTCACACTAATGGAAACAAATCCATATAAGTATTCTAGGATATTCCTACAGGGATGGAGAATCAGTGCAGTGTCTCTGCTGTCTGTAGTAGCATTATATACGTATATAAAATGACTGTACACAGTACTGGTTGAGTATATATTCCATCTGCTTGTGATATCTCCTGAAGCAAAAACATAAAACTGCTTCATTGTCATTCGTCTCATTTGGTCTGTGATCAGGCCTGCGTTAGTTTGGGAGAACAGCTGCTCAGAGCCGAGCTGCTTCTCATAACGCAATCAGAAAATCAACACATTTCCGGACTCCCCAGGTGGTTTGACCTGCTGCAAACATTGCAATTGCATAACAGGCGACTGGAAACAGTGGGTGTTTTCGGAGGTAAAGTACTACGCACATCAAGTTTCCTCTCAGAGCATTTTAGCCTCAGCCTACTGAGAATAATTGTACAGGAGCTTATTTATTTGCTCCGTCTGATGCTGAGAACAAACGGCAACTATAGGAGGCCGAATATTTCACAAAATAAAAATGAAGAACTTTAAATTTCTATTTATTTGGCATCACACACACTCTGTAAAAACACCTTGTCAGTGACAGTAGTGTGCTAATGGAAGTGCAGCGATTGAATATATTCTTCTACTTCTTTCTGGACAATGGAGATTTTTCTTTTTATATCTTTTAACCACATGTAAATCCATCTGTCTGGATTATGATTACCATTCACAAAGCCTGAACTATGGGCTACTGTTTTATCATGAATGTTAAGGAATATTCGCAATCTCTTGCTCATTGTTATACATGGTAATATTGTGTTTTATGTTGTTCAGGAGAGTTAGGGTGTTATAAAAAGAGAGGACAGGAAGAAGAGTGATTGCAGGATGAGCGTCCTCCAGACTCCCAACCTCTAAGTATGAGTTCTCCTCCTCCCAACAGGGCTTAGGAATTGACACCACACTGTGCGGAGTATTTAGGAACTAATCCGCCATACGTTGTTGGTTATCGGCTTTCATGGAGCACATTCTACATATTGAGGTTGGAAATTGTTGCTTTGAGGGAAATGTTTCAACAAGCGAAATGGTGTACAGACAGCCGTGTGCCTCTTAGGATGAATTCTAATAACTTTGGAGATGCTTTAGCTTTTCATCTAGTGCCATTGTCAGGGCTTGGAATTTGAAGTTGTCCAAGATGTTGGTTTATACAAGTACCTGCAAAGGTAATGAGATTCTAATCAGCTTCTGATGTGCTAAGGCAAATGTTAGCATGGTAACACACTAAGCTAAGATCGTGAACATGGTAAACATTATACTTGCCTTGAAGGATAATTCCGGCGCAAAATAAACCTAGGGGTTAATAACACATGTACCGAGTCAACCGTTCCGCTGCCTACCTTATAACGCTAGTAACCAGGGCATCGAGGAAGTAAAAATAAATCACTATTTTATACCACTATACCACTATCAAGGCGTCCAGCACACTGCAGTGCACAGTGAAGTGACTAATCAAACACCTGACAGGTGCATGCTGGGTTTGGCTAACATGCTAAATGCTGATGGTGGATGCTCCAGCGGTGACTTCTGTGTTCACAGAGGAAATGGTACCCTCGTGTAGGTGTGTGTGTGACTATTAATCTCTGTCACGGCGACTGTAGAGCCACATTCAGCTCAAAGTGTTTGAAAACTTTGAGGAGCGCAGTGTGACAGAATGGCTGGGACTAAATCATGGGATAGAGCGGCTGACTGCTTTGACAATGAACAAGCAGAGAAGTTGAACCTGGAACAGAGTGAGGAGTACTTTGCGTGTGTAGACTCCTGTTCAGACAGGTGAGTACAACAAACTCGCTGGGATGGTTGGAACACAACATAGCATTGTGTGCATGTGTTCACTACAAGTTGTGCAAAATGTCCTGTTATTAACTTTATGGAGCTTAATAATGTTTACTGCACCCGCCGTGGTGTCCATGGATATTTTATTTATTGTTGGTCATTTCTTCCCTAATTGTCTGGGTCATTTTTTTCTGAGTTTCTGAGTTTTGTATCTTTTCTGGTTAATTCTAGGAAGGCAGTTGTATAATTTATCATTCATTTATTAGTTGTGTTCAATGGCTGCAAAGTGGATTCTATAGAAAAAAAGTATAGGCTATTCTCTTAACCTTTTAAAAAAAAAAGTAAGACAATAAGGTGCACTTTTTTAATTGACGTTTTAATTTTAACTAATTTTAACTTTTATGTCAATACTTTTTCATACAAGCCATTTTACTTTCACTTAGTAAAATGTATTTTAAATAACACTATTTTCACTTAAGTAAAGTATTGTAGTACTCTTTTCATCCCTGCTGATTCTCTTTCTGACCTCCGATGATAACGGCTGAGATATCACCACTGATGATGATGTGTGGGTGCATGTGTGATGAATTAATGACGTGTACTTTAAATAGCCATTACTGCTCTGGTGTTGCTTGAGAACCTTGAAAATGTAACACATAATACTTGAACTCTTGCGTTTAACATGCTTCTCCTCGCCCTGTGTAAAGGCTGATGGGAGCATAGAAATCCAACTTGTGGCAGCATGCGATCTCATAGAATTACATAACACGTGTAACACAATGCTGTTTGGAAATATTAAAGCTTTCATGAAATGGATGATATTGTTAGTAAAAAATAAATGTGCTTTTAATCTGTGATGGATGAGAGCAAAAACAAACTATTTTTATTAAATAATTTTTAGGAAAATATTGGTTGTTGTTACACTAACCACATGAAACGTGAAATTAGTTTATTAAAAGACGGCACAAAGCACATTGTCTGGAAACACACAAGTGTGTCGCGGAACAACAGAAGTGTAAGCGAGTACGTAAAACAATCCGGCTGTGAGATAATGAGACGGACCGCTGACGGGAAATGGAAGAAGAGATGAATAGATAAAAAATTACCTGAAATATTCATAACCTCTGTCTCTTTCATCACTGCTTTGCTCATAAGCCATTAAAGGGCCCTTTTGGGAACTCTTAATTGAGTTCCTTTTCAGATCAGAATATGAAAGGCTTTTTTGTATCCCCCCCCCCTTTATCTGGAGAATAGGCTGATTAAAACCCAGAGAATGGAAGTTCTAGTGCGAAAGTTCATTGCAATCAGGGGTACAACTTGAGTGATTGACTCAGTCTTCTGTAAGACATTAAGTGGACATAGTAATTGAGCCTGCACACTGCAGCTTTACATATTTCCTCAATTCTTTACCAGGCTTGCATTGAGGACACAATGATGTCATGTACCTTTTTTTTTGGGGGGAATTGAAAAACATATACACATGCTGGGTATTTGATATGCTGATTCCAGTATTTCTAAAATCAATATTTTTTAAATGTGACTCTTTTTGGCTGACAAAAATACCAAAAATAAAAGATTCAGTATTTCCTTCCTTCCTTCATATTGTGACCCTGTCTCCTGAAAATGATGTATAGTATATACACTGAACAAAATTATAAACGTAGCACTTTTGTTTTTGCCCCCATTTTTCATGAGCTCAAAGCTCTATGACTTTTTCTATGTACACAAAAGGCTTATTTCTCTCAAATATTCACAAATCTGTCTAAATCTGTGTGAATGAGCACATCTCCTTCTCCGAGATAATCCGTCCCCCACAGGTGTGGCGTATCAAGATGCTGATTAGACAGCGTGGTTATTGCACAGGTGGGCCTTAGGCTGGTCACAATAAAAGGCCACTCTAAAATGTGCAGTGGTACTGGGGTCCAGGGAGGGTCCGGAGACCAGTCAGTATCTGGTTTTAGGGTTAGTGTTCATCTCTCTCTCTCTCTTCCTCACTGCAGTTCGTCGTCATAACCAACTTGAGTGGGCAAATGCTCACATTTGATGGCATCTGGCACTTTGGAGAGGTGTTCTCTTCGCGGATGAAACCTAACCCTGTCCCCAAACTAACTGCTATACATGTTCCAGTTTAGTACTGGTGGGTTTCTGGGTCTCTGAAGCTGACATCGGTGCTCTTTGGGCACTTTACCTGACTTGAAGGCAACACAGGCCTAGTGGTCTTATTGTATGTAGCCTTGCTCTTTTCTTTTGTGGGTTTACGTAGGTCACAATAATCGTTAGTTCTGTCAGGTCCATTAAGTCAAACACACACACAATAAATTGTGAGTGGATGTGTGAAATCTTTATTGAATATTTGCAATTTGATAACTTTCAGATTCAAATCTTTGGCGGTATGGCTCTGTCCAGGGAGTCCTCTGACCTTTCATGAGCACCATAAAACCAGATAGTCGGAGAGCAGCATTAGGGAACGCTCACACAGTTTAGGACTGGGAGAGCTGAACTACTCCCCATATGACATAGATGAAAATGCCACGTTGTACACGACAGGGTGGACTGGGGAGGTGGAGGGCTACAGAGAAGCGAGCAGCAAGCAGTTAGGAACTAACTAAATCTGCTTTAAATAGGGTGCCCTGCTTTAGCGTAGCCATTAGCAGCGAGGGGAGCTGACCAGCTGATTCACATCAGCTGATGCCGCTCAGCTGGATCAGATCAGCTGATGAGACGTAGTTGGCCAATAGCGTTGGTCAATGTAGTCTTGGCCTGCCACAACTGACGCTCACGCTCGATTCAAATCTGTTAGAAACATCAACAACTGTGGTTTATGACATATATTTTCTCCTCAGTTAAGAATAAAATGTGTTGTTTTGATATTTTAATTTGGTCTATGTATTTACATCCCCTTTTATTCACCACTGAGGTTACAGAATGAATTGACTGGATTTTTATTTCCATACCAGCCCTCCACCATTCGTTTAGCTGTGACTGATGAAAGAGCAGCGAATTCATTTGCCTTTTTTAAAAGTGGAAATGAAGAGCTATGGCACTGGAAGCAATACTTTGACTGATTAATCACTGCTCACTCTGCCATCTACAAATGCCGAGCAGATGGTCTGGCATCGCTAAAATGAAACTGCTAACAAATATGCAGGTAGCATTGTGGATGACCTCGGTGGCAGCCGCTGTGTTGTTGTCGAGCTCTTCTATTGTTCTGTCGCCTCAGAGTTAGGAGAGATGGCCACTGCTTTGTACTGTAGTGAAGTGCAAATGCATTGTGGGACAAGTGTGCAGCTGCATGTGTGTAGGAGAGAGCGAGGGAGTAGAGTGTGGCTCCGCAGGTCAGAGAGCCAGATTATTTCATCCCTATATTGCTGAGATTTGAGAAAAGAAAATATCTGGGGATGTGATTTATTATATTACATGAATAGGGGGAAAAACATATTCCTAGTGGACAGTAAAAACACATTTTTTAAACTAATAAACAAGCATTTTCTTTGTCTGCAACATATGGGAATAGCAAAAGTGTCATCATCACAGGACTCCGGTGATTTTATATGTAAACCATTAATGAAAAATAAAAAAGGCACTGCATGATGCTTTGTTGTCTGGAACATCAGCAAATGCATCCATCCATCCGAGTGGATGGGTCTCAGGATAATTCCACAGTGGGTTTCCTGTGCAGGAGAGTGGATGGGTGATACGACAAACTGAGAGGCCCAACTCTCCATAGATCTCATTAGACCGGTCATAAGATTGTGGAAGGCATTCTCATCTGACTCCTGTCTCACACACACATACACACACACACACACAGACACACACACTCTCCCAAAGCCTTAACATCAGCTCTTTTGCACCATCACAGGCTCCGGCACAGGCTACAGCTTGTATTGTCTTGGCTGACATGTTTGCCAACAGTCCGTCATCATTAGTCTGCTTTATTGTGTCGCTTATTACATGGTGTCTGTTTGTTTTAGATTCATGCAGATGGAAAATGTGTATTCTTTATTTTATTTTATTTTTTTTTACACATGGACATTTGGAAGAAAATGTACAGGATTTCAACGGTGTAAAATAATTGCATGTCTTTTCTGGACTGGAAGGATAAGCTGACAACATTGATTCATGTGTGAGCTTTTTGTTTTTTGGGAAGAAATTACCTGCAGTGTTTTATAATAACTGGAGGTTAATCTTTAATGAAGAACAATTGGATTATTGTGAACATGGGTTAAAGAAGTTGATCCGAGCTGAACCACTTAGAACGGATTGAGGGCCCTTTCTAAAATCAAACAAAATAATAACCAAAGCGAGATAATTATGGTTATTGCAGGGAAGTGCAAATTCCCGAAAACAAAAAAATATGATATTCGTGCTTCAGTTTGTCAGCACTGATACCACTCCTCTGTGTATTCTCCATATTAATGAACCTTTCTATCACACTTAAACAGATTATTGCAGCTCTGCATTTATTACAAATGCCAGTGTAAAGGCAGCATAATGGCAGAATAATTATGAGCTGTGAATTGAAATATAGATTTATATCATCCCTATGTGAAATTGTCAACAACAATATGTGCCGGAATCTGTCTGTGGGGAACAGATATGGGTTTTGTCTCAATTACTTCCTTTTATTTTTTTTA
The DNA here is from genome assembly GCA_026937815.1 of Etheostoma perlongum. NCBI lineage: Eukaryota > Metazoa > Chordata > Actinopteri > Perciformes > Percidae > Etheostoma > Etheostoma perlongum. Next base: position 34,840,752 of record CM049371.1, read on the forward strand.
CAGTAACTTCATGTGGAAATGAACAAAGCGGAAATTAGAAGTACTTTTTTTTTAATTTTTCCATTCCTTCCCTTTGCCTGACTTAGCTGTCTTGATTTGAAAAAATTGTAAAACCATTATGTCAAAGGCTTATGGTATAATACAACAGAGGAGGAAGAAAAAGAAATATGTTTTTAATAGCTTCCCAATTTAAATTGTCTGTGTATTGACAAGAGTGTTCAGCCATGCTAGCAGCTCTTTGAGGCTGTATTTAGTCACAGAAATGCTTTGAGCTAAATGCTAACATCTATATGCTAATGTCCGACAATAGGCTCTTTCCAACCGGAGGGATTCGTGAACTTCCTAGAACATAAAGTTCCTAGAACCCTTTTTTTCTCGTGATCAGACTGGACCAATTTGGGGATTATTGAGTTCCTCTGACCAGAGTTCCCATAAGTCTTTCTGCTCCTACTCCAGGGCAGGCTCTTTTCCCTTTTACGCATAGTGACCTAGCAACATACAAAACACAAAGAGTTCATATTCTTCACTGTCTGTTGCAGTTTGCCTATGTATGCTAACTCATCAACAAACATTACGCATTCAACCAGTGAACTGTTGCACTCTGCTCTTCTATCTCCTTCCATCATATTAATTAGGATCATATTACGCTGGATATTTCGTCTTCTGTTACATACTCCAGCCTGGCCTTAAACGCCGCCGTGGTTTGTTGTTGAATGTGGCGCTAAAGTAGGGGTGGGGGGGGGGGAATCAATACAGCATAGTATGGCGATATTTTCAGTGGCAATACTGTTTCGATATTCAGACGCCAAGTAACAGAGACATGTTTCTTTTTAGATAAAACTGATGTTGACAATGTTTCCTTTTGAAGACGTCATTTGGAATTGGGAAAAAGGTTATGAGGTCAAGTGACGACGCTATAAAGACCGTTGCCGTGCTGGCGTCCCTCCCGTACCCTCCTACCAGTTATATATATATATATAATTATTCCCTGAATAGCCAAAATGAAACACACCACCTGACAACCCTGTTTCATACTTGCATAAATCTACAATCACACAAATTAACATCATGAAAATGTTATTACTTTATCCATAGTAACAGTGAAATTGACAAGTTTGGGCTTGAGGCTTATTCTGCTGCTCTCATGTTGATTGTTTGAATGAGACCTGAAAGGAAGTCATGACACTGCAAAATGAGCTATGGCCCGATGAATAGGTCTGAAAGCCTTTAAAACTGAATGAGTCATGACAATTGGAAAATGTGGAAATGGTGAAGGCACAAAAGATCTAAATTAATGAGGAGAACAGTAAAAGATAAGGAGTTTAAGCCCCCAACGTCACCTTCACTTGGATTAGGCTATGGTTAGAATTAGGGTTAGGTGCTTTGAAGTCAACGGCTGCAGCTCTGCCTAGAAGTCTTAAAACACCACTGAGCAAAAGATAAGCAGATGCAAAAATATCCCAGTGCTGGTATTTCGCTTTAGGAACACAGCATAGGAATGTTCAGAGATGATCTCTCATACAATCAGCAAACGGACACTTGCATGACTAACTGCAGCTCTTTGGCTTCCCCCCGTACTCTCACATTGCTCAGACACTCTTCTTCATTTAGCATTAAAAAAAACAGTGAACCCACATGCTAGCGGCTCCTTGTTTCCCCCGCCGGCTCCACCTCTGCTCCTATCAGGAGCTCTACGACCCGCTGGGTAGACCATGGCCCTGAGGAGCTGTCATGCCACAGAGTGTAACCACGATGCAGGCAGCACCTAAAGGATGTGAGCCGGCCTTGAGCTGGCCTGAAAAAATACATTTTCGTGCACAGCGTCTTGAGTCATAGCACTGTAATCTCAAGGCCAATTGGCCTTTGCTTCCTCTCCTGTCTTGTAAGTACAGTATGTTTCTGAAAAAGGTCACAAAAGTAATACCTTTAGCTAGAGTTTTTTTTTTTAAAGGTGTTATGGATAATGTGGAATTTTGTGTGAGTGAAAGGCAATTTTAAAGAATAACTAATAATCCTGAAATGAACAATGTTGAGGCACTTTGCTGCTAGGCAATAGTCGCCATGAAAACCAAATCAATCTTTTGGTACAGAATGTGAAGGATTTAGTTGTGCATGTGTCTGCAGTCACAGATGCACTACATGGAGAACGCATTTCAAGTGACGTTTAAAAGTGTGTTTCTTTTGGTCTTAATCAGCCAGTGGAGTTACGATAGACAGAAGCATCCAAAACACTTCAACTGAGACCCCGATTCACTCACTTTGTTCAACAGTCCAGATTCCAGTGTGTAAGGTAGTCAACACATACCTTGCACGGCAGCTGGAAGAGATCACATGAAATTCACAGAAAAAACAGAGTTGCGTTTGTGTGTGAAATACCAGCTGACCTAGAGGTGTCAAACATACGGCCCATGGTCCCAAACCGGACCGCCAAAGGGTCCAATCCGGCCCACACTTTAATCTCAGAGAATATCAGAGTTCATTTTCTGTAAATTTAAGACTTTATATTTAGAAATTTGGAGTATTTTCTCAGAATATTACCCCTTACTCCTGGGTCCGTAACATTATTATTTTTCCTACAATGGCAATATAACTGTCAATACCAAGCTGACAAGAAACTCTGTGGCAGAAGTTTCTGATCTTTCTGTACTGGTTTACTGGTCTGGCCCACTTGAGGCCCACTTGAGAGGCATGTGGCCCATGAACTAAAATGAGTTAGACACCCCTGCGCAAACCGAACCAATCAGCATCCGGTGAGGAGCTACGGGAAGCTACAGACGTGGATTAGGTGTGTGACGGCTGCAACTTTTCGTTGAAAACAAACCATGTCGCCTTGAAGATCAAATCCATCAACAAGAGAATATTGGAGAGAAGTAATTAGGAATTTGGTTCAATTGGGCACGTTTTAATTGTTCTTTGGAAGACGCTGTGGAAACAGCGAATCAGTCATGCAAGTTAAATGTTCACTCCATCACCACTTATTCACCAAAGGTGTTTCCATATCCCATTATAAAAATCTACTAATGCAACATTTCAAAATGTGCATGCAAATGCAGAAACACGGCTGTTTCAACAGGTTTCGTCAGTGTCAAGGTCAGTTAGGGCAGGCTTGACTGCACATTAATTAGCATGTAGATACAGTGGGTACGGAAAGTATTCAGACCCCTTTACATTTTTCACTCTTTGTTTCATTGCAGCCTTTTTCCAAAAATCAAAAAAGTTCATTTTATTTCTCAGTAATGTACACTCAGCAACCCATCTTGACAGAAAAAAACAGAAATTTAGAAATTTTTGCATATTTATTAAAAAACAAAAACTGAAATATCACATGGTCATAAGTATTCAGACCCTTTGTTCAGTATTTAGTAGAAGCACCCTTTTGATCTAATACAGCCATGAGTCGTTTTGGGAAAGATGCAACAAGTTTCTCACATCTGGATTTGGGTATCCTCTGCCATTCCTCCTTGCAGATCCTCTCCAGTTCTGTCAGGTTGGATGGTAAACGTTGGTGGACAGTCATTTTCAGGTCTCTCCAGAGATGCTCAATTGGGTTTAAGTCAGGGCTCTGGCTGGGCCATTCAAGAACAGCCACAGAGTTGTTGTGAAGCCACTCCTTCGTTATTTTAGCGGTGTGCTTAGGGTCATTGTCTTGTTGGAAGGTAAACCTTCGGCCCAGTCTGAGGTCCAGAGCACTCTGGAAAAGGTTTTCGTCCCAGGATATCCCTGTACTTGGCCGCATTCATCTTTCCCTCGATTGCAACCAGTCGTCCTGTCCCTGCAGCTGAAAAACACCCCCACAGCATGATGCTGCCACCACCATGCTTCACTGTTGAGACTGTATTGGACAGGTGATGAGCAGTGCCTGGTTTTCTCCACACATACCGCTTAGAATTAAGGCCAAAAAGTTCTATCTTGGTCTCATCAGACCAGAGGATTTTATTTATCACCATCTTGGAGTCCTTCAGGTGTTTTTTAGCAAACTCCATGCGGGCTTTCATGTGTCTTGCACTGAGGAGAGGCTTCCTTCGGGCCACTCTGCCATAAAGCCCGACTGGTGGATTGCTGCAGTGATGGTTGACTTACTACAACTTTCTCCCATCTCCCGACTGCATCTCTGGAGCTTAGCCACAGTGACCATTGGGTTCTTCTTTGCCTCTCTCACCAAGGCTCTTCTCCCCGATAGCTCAGTTTGGCCGGACGGCCAGCTCTAGGAAGGGTTCTGGTCGTCCCAAACGTCTTCCATTTGAGGATTATGGAGGCCACTGTGCTCTTAGGAACCTTAAGTGCAGCAGAAATTTTTTTGTAACCTTGACCAGATCTGTGCCTTGCCACAATTCTGTCTCTGAGCTCTTCAGGCAGTTCCTTTGACCTCATGATTGTCATTTGCTCTGACATGCACTGTGAGCTGTAAGGTCTTATATAGACAGGTGTGTGGCTTTCCTAATCAAGTCCAATCAGTATAATCAAACACAGCTGGACTCCAATGAAGGTGTAGAACCATCTCAAGGATGATCAGAAGAAATAGACAGCACCTGAGTTACATATGAGGGTCACGGCAAAGGGTCTGAATACATATGACCATGTGATATTTCAGTTTTTGTTTTTTAATAAATATGCAAAAATTTCTAAATTTCTGTTTTTTTCTGTCAAGATGGGTTGCTGAGTGTACATTACTGAGAAATAAAATGAACTTTTTTGATTTTTGGAAAAAGGCTGCAATGAAACAAAGAGTGAAAAATTTAAAGGGGTCTGAATACTTTCCGTACCCACTGTAAATACTTTGTGTCTGATGTAGTGGAAATTAAACAATTCAGGTGGCATCATCTTTCTGCCCAAAACGTCTTTTGCTGATGCAAAAAATGGTATGAACTGTATTTCATGGAAGATGCAAACAGTCAAGTAAGATCAAAAAACTTTCATTAAATTCTAAAAAACAATATGCCGGAGTGTATTTACAATCTGATAACCCCCAAAACCTATGATGGGTTAAACAATCTGTCTTTCCACCGGAGAGTATATTTAGATTTGTCACGCTATGAACAAGAAGAAGGTCACAACGCAAGTAACACCAGTAATCTACATTGTCCAACGTTTGATAATGTTGTTGGTTTTTGGGAACAATAAGATTAGCATAGCAAGCATTTCAATACAAATGTCTTCCATGCACCAGCTAACCTAACAGTCCTTGAATTTCATATGGCATTTGCTACCATACTTGTGTTCAGCTCATTGTTTGGCAGAGCTTAAGGCTCACTTGGTTACAATTCTGTGAATAACATGGGAGCTTTATGAGGATTATGCCAAAGCTTTATGGCTCAGATCGGGTTTTAGGATGGGAATCTAGACACAAAGTGTAGACCAGTGTCCTTTTCCCTGAGCCTCTGTGAATGTCACATGCTGGCATACTTGGCACAAAATATGTGAGCAAGGCGACAAAGGCAAATGAAAACTGGCCGTGAACGCAAATACCATCAAGGAACAGTGACAGCCATGGCAAAAGGGCAAAATCGGACACACATTGGTGTCCACCAGGGAACAGGCAGCTTCATGAAAACACACACATCGAGAAACTGCTGTAACTATTTGAAACACCACCCATCCCGGACATGTGACACTGTTGCTCTTAACTGCACGCATTTACAGCTTAAAGTAATTTCCCATCACTGACTCATTTTGCCAATGCCTTTATAAGTTTGTTTTATCATTCAGCCTGTCCTACCTGCCAGTCATCTCAAGCTCTCTAAAAGCCCCCCCCCCACCTTCCTCCCTGTATCCGCTCGGAAAGGCTCACTGCAGTTAGACGGAAGACAGACCCACCGGAGGATTTTCAATTGAATTGTCAGAAGCTGACTTTTTTAATAAACCCTTCCCAATAAAA